>JAODKF010000001.1:44919475-44952583 GCA_026779585.1 Mormyrus proboscirostris | reverse complement strand
AGACATTGCTTTTCAACCATGCTTCAACAGAATTAATAAAAAAAAAAAACTCATGAAACAGGCCTGGACAAAAATGAGTTTTTCTTTTTGTGAGTTTTTCTTTCATTGACTGAAGGGTACCAACAATTTTGTCCATGTGTGTACACCATATTGCCAAAAGTACTGGGATATTTACCTTTACACACACATGAACTTTAATGACATCCCATTGTTAATACATAGGCCTTAATATGGAGTTGGCACACCCCTTGCAGCTACTTTTGCACACTGTATGCCTCTGTATGCGTTGTCCGCGCTCCATGATTCTATGTTGCTGTTGTTCCCAATTGCTTTCACTTTGTTATAATACCATTAATAGCTGACTGTAGAATATTTAGTAGTGAGGAAATTTCACAAATGCACTTATTGCACAGGTGGCATCCTATCACTGTACCACGCTTGAATTCACTGAGCTCCTGAGAGTGACCCATTCTTTTACAAATGTTTGTAGAAGCAGTCTGCATGCCTAGATGTTTTATTTTATACACCTGTGGCTATGGAAGTGATTGGAACACCTGAACTCAACGATTTGGAGGGGTGTCTCAATACTTCTGGCAATACAGTATAGCGTATATTTGCACCAATTTATATTAGAGCCGTTTGTGATTGATGTTGTTAAAACCAGTACACGTTGTTATCATATTCAGTTAATGAAAAGAAGGAATTAAAGGCCGAGAAGGAAAAAGCAGAAATCCCTCAAACTGCAGAAAGAATTAACAAAATACACCAACATTCGTAAACATATTTTATTGATGTAAATGCTTGTTTGCGTTGTAAGGGTGAACTGGAAATGTATGGGGTGACTTGAAACTCACATCTGCGTCATCGGCGAAACAGGAGATCGAAACCTCACAGGAAGAATGAGTTTACACGCTGAAGAGATTTCAATACTTAAGAACCTCTAGGCCCTAGTGATACAGGCCGAGTGAATAACGGCTCTTCGCAGGAAGCCGGACCTTTTGGCTCCATATAAGAATGTCTTATCCTTCTTTTATTTTTAAGGGTACGGGGGTTGCTAGGTTAATTTGTAACATATTTATTAGGATAATAATAGGGTAATATTTGGATCAGATACTAATACAGAAGTAATCCATAGATGTAATTCTTGCCCCACCCCAAATGTCAAGGATACATTGATTGCACCCTCACCAAACAAGCCCATGATTCATTGTGTCGCAAGTTCGTTCTTGGGAGGCAAGTTAGTAAGACTGGTGTACTGTTTTGCTAAGACCACAAGTAAGATCTTTGTGTTCTTGGTATCGAGAAACACCCACTGCTTCTGACATGGTAGGTTCTTGTGTGAAATAACCACTAATATAACAATAGGGTAAGATTTGGATCAGATTCATACTTAGACATCACATCCATATCATTTCATTTGGCATGTGTGGACTAGGTTTAGCGGCAATGAATAACTTGTATTGCCAGAACTCGTGCCAATGATCTGCACGGTAAACATTATGCAAGATGCCATGTCCCACTGCTTATTCCCATGAATTCACCCTCTGTATGAAATGTGTTATGTAAATAAAAGTTGCACTGCCTTGAATGCGATTCATGCAACACTAAATATTGAAAACTTTTGGCACAGTTTCAAAAGAATGTATAATGAACTTTTTGTGCAAAACAGATTTTAATGTTCATCCGACAGGCAAACAATTATTTCAAAACAAACAACAACTGACAAATCCTGGTCATTCTGCCTAACCTAACGTGACAACATCTACCTCTTGTGACCGGTTGCTTCACACTGTCCTCAGCGTAAAGGGGAGTGGATGTAGGGCAGGCAGTGAAATATGGGCACAGCGGTAAAAAGAACAGCTCTCAAGTATGTGTGACTTTTTTCCAGGGGTCACCAACCTGAAACTGAGAGCTACTTTACAGCTACTGAGCCATAAGAAGGGCTACCAATTTGAAATGCCCTCCTAAACTTATCTAACCTTCTTATATAATAACCATGTTTTAAATGTTTTAACCATGTTTTTTATATATATATTGTCATTTTCAAATTTATATAAATGTGAATGTGATCAAAGAAGAATAACATCTGGATAGAATTAAATTTTAGACGCTGCTCACTTGTGAGTTGTGCTATTTTGAGAACAAGTCCACGGGCGACTCATGGTGTCCTTGGGGGCATCCTGGTGCCCGCAGGCACCATGTTGGTGACCCCTGCTTTGTTCATTCCGAAGAGCCATTCAAAAGAATTGGATCATTTGAGAACATCATTTCACTAGAGTTCTGTGCGAGATTAGGAATCTAAGGCTGTATGTGAAATGTCCTCTTGTTCATTCACTATATACTGTTCCGTACATAGAACACTCACTAGGGGATAAGGGCAGAGAGTGGTTGATACATTTTGGATGTTAAACGAATGTTAGGCTGTTACTTAATTAGGCACCGGATATTTGTAATTATTATCTCTGTCAGATAAGCAAACGCCAGAACATGGACACCAACTTTGATAATTTGGGATGAGTACACATTGTAACTGACATATGTCCCTCACAATGTTGAAATAAGGACACGTAACTTTACAACATACTTGACAGTACTGCATCCATCTATGTAAGTGTGATGGGGACTGCAGCTGTAAGTATGATGTTTGAAAATGAGGATACTTCATTGATTGTGAAAGAATGCAGAAAAGCTGATCCTTCAGCTAGGATGTTGGACGTCTCTGGGTCCACAGTTCATAAAGCCGATCCTATGATTAGCTATGAACCATCTGATCTTACTGATGGTAGACTTCTTAAGTATAAAACTAGACTGCTCTGGTCACTGACAGGCTAGAAAGTGATCACGGATCGTGTTGAAGACCCTAGCAATGACTGGCACCGAGAGCAGCATTATCTTCATGTAGTTGCCGCAATCCAGGCAACCACCCTTCCCTTTCCAGATAGGCACTACCAATTTTCCAACAAATGGCATTTTCATCTTCTGTGCGCAAGATAATATCTGGCGCAGTTCCAAATGTTCCTTTCCAATGGCTAATTCAGACATGAAATCCTGATACATTCTCTCATTATGACTTCATTATAAATGTTATGAAACCACGAAAGTACTGGCAGTCTGCCTAAGTGCTTCAATCTGTCACAAGGAAATTCCCTTGTTTACAGTGCGTTGCTGTAGATCTGTAGTGACATATGAGTTAAAATAAAATTCAACAGCAGATGGTCAGTGCTGTAAATAACCATAGAAAACACTATGGTATGGTATACAGTATGGCTTGAAGGTACACAAGATTGCTGTCTGACTCCTACAGTGATCCTGAGGCACTAGAATGTGATGCATACTTAGCCAACTGGAGAAACTGGTGTCTCAAAGTTATCCATAGCATATGTGCCCTGTTACGCAGTGGCGTCCCTCCCAGTGTGTAACCTGCTTTGCTGCCTAGGCTTTTTACTGTAGAACCCTGTACTGGATAAGCAAATGCAACAGTTGGAGAGTCATTATGTTTTTGCAGGATTTTTTAATGTCCCGAGGATCAACAGGTAAACCAAGTTATTATTTCACTTGCACAGATAATCTTATTTACAGATCATTATTATAATATGTAATAATTATACTAATTTATGATTTTTCAAATTGCAATAATTTAGGCTTTCACTGACCAACGGATAACATTCATTAGGGACAGAAGCAGACAAAAAAGCAACAGCGTTTTCGTTATTCAATCCTTAAAATTGATTCCTGCCCATTCCTTGAAAACCCTCCTGGACACTGACAGGATGCATTTTTTCTGAACCCATAAGGTCAGAAGTGGACCCAGCAAACTGTTCCGAAGACAGATTTCGATTCAGTGGGACTGTGTGTTATAGGCGTGCACATCTGTATATCTAAAGCGGTGATACATCTTTGGGGAACTTCATGGTATTGGAGAAAAGACAGGTACGGAGGGTTACTTTTAAAGTTCTTTTGGTGTTTTCTCACTCCTGTAGCGTGTCAACAGAGCACGTTGGCACGGTGATGCTGTATGTTTAAAAAGACCTGTCCATGCGCCCAGCACACACTCAAACACGTTGTTGGAATCTGTGACTCACACGGTTCCTTTTTCATTCTTCCTTGTTTTTCCTGATCCCCATGAGTTTTCTAGTATGCCAGCACCATAGTAGTGGAATAGTGTGGATTGAAATAGGCTGAAGTTTGACACAGCCTGAGAAGAGCAGACCCAGGTGACATGAGGAGATCTTCTTCCAATCAGCCATAGGACAGTCTGACCTCATTCGCTAGACACAAATGTAGGCAAATATGGCACCGCAACACTGAAAAGAGAGCTGAGCAGAAAGATGAAACAGCCCAGCTCAAAGAGTCTCAAGGAACTCCACCTCTATGACCTCTTCCAGTCGGCTCAGTACTGCCTCACTGTTGGGGGCAGGGTACTGCACTTTTGGCCCATGCATGTGCAGCTCCCTAGAACCCCTGAAAGAGCAACTGAGGACCTGGAGAAAAGGTAACAGCTCAGAGATACAGGAGATGGAGCGTGACCTCAGCAAGGGGAACTCCAGACGTTCTTCAGCGCTGTCACCGGGCGCTATACCATTCAGCTCCTGGTGCACAACGCAGCATCACCGTTAGAATGGCACAGCCTTAAGGAACTGCGGCAAAACTACAGCCTTACGCAAACTTGCAATATCTCACCCCAAATTTGTAGTGTAGGGCCTCCAGGATCCGAACCACATGGGGCTGACTTTCCGGCTCACTTTCCATCAAGCCATTGTCTGGTCCACTGAAGTTCTCAACATCCACCTCAGGGATGAATGCCCAACGATACCTGCATGTGAAAAAACAGACAGACAGTCTGATGGATGATGGGCAGAGACTCTATCCTGGCTTACAGTGTACCTGCACAGTGATAGCCAGGATGGGCACTCACTATGTCATCTGCATCACAATGCAGAAAAAGCAGTGTCACGTCATATACAACCAAAAGCACATATAAATAAAACCAAGCTACCTTTATATGCATTATGGGGCAAGAAAACATTGGCCTTTAAGCGCAGAATGCAGGTCCATCATTCCCTGCCTGGTTGCCCATGAGAAAAGTGACACCGATGCTGTGGATGTGAAAATCCTGATGCCATGTAAAAAAAGTCCCTCAGATGCTCCCGACTTACATCTGGAAGAGGGGCATCCTGTCGGGTGGGAAAGACAGAGCCGTATCCAGGAACTTGCAGGCTGACAGGTACATGTCTAGCTCGTTCTGGAGGAACAGGGCTCCATTCCTTCCTGGGCCCCCCCGACCCCCCCCAGCACGACCGACAGCTCTGAAGATAGAGATGGAAGGAGGGAAACGGGTCAGAACCGAGCTGAAGAGAAATTAATCATTTCTAAGACAAAAACTCACTTTGAAACTTTATTGTCCAGCAGATTCTTCTGCAGCCGAACAAATGCGTGTATCTGACAGGAAGGAGACAAAATGAAATATAACAGTTCGGGTGTTTCATTCACCTGTCATGCATCTGAAACAATATAAAGTAATTCAATGCAGGAAGAGCCGCCCTCCTTCCGGATCCTGGCTCACCAGCTCTGTGATCATAATGGGCCACAATGATGTGAGATGCTGAGGGGAGATTCGCAAGAGCAGAACTCGGAACGTGAGGAATATCTGTGCCGCAGTAGAGGGAGTCTGGCCCACCCGCAGGGTCTCTGTCAGGCGCTCTGCAAAAAGAGGTGGTTTCCCATGGTAGATAAAGAAGAGAAACCCTGAAGCCCTCGCCTGGATTCAGCCAAGTACTCCGTGACAACCGGGCCCCATGCAGTACCTTGAATGAGAGGCAGGTAGGGATGGTACTGGTCCAGTTCACCGCTGAACAAAGAGAAGGCCTGGCGTTTCAGGAGGAGAGCCTTCTGCTCCTGACCTGACAGAACCTTCAAGGAGCTGCTCTGCAGACCTGAGAGGTGAGGAGAGATGAACACATGGTTAGAAAATACTCACAGAAGTGTACAGGCTGGAAATGAAGGACCCCTCCACATTACTCACTCATCAGCTCTTTGAACATGGTCTTCTCATGCGTCAACAGATGGTCAACAATGGACTTCCAGCTAATAAAATCAGATGTAAATAGTCCAACAGTTATATCAGACAGGCTATTAAAGTTAAAGAATGACGCATGTTTGATTAATGACACTTCGCTTCATTTCCCTACAAGAAATTTAATACATACAATTCTCCAAAGATGTTATATACATATTATAAATTACAGAATATTTAAAACATTTACTGGTGGTGCATCAGCAAATATATATATGAGGTAACAGTAAAAAACACCATGTAACTGAACAGAAATGGGAAGCCAAAACCGCTGCCCCCTAGGGACCTTACTGTGTCACGCAAGTGGCGTCCATGTGGAAGAACATGGGATCCATGAAAAGCTCAAAGGCCTCCTTCTTCCAGGCGCGCTTGGTGTAGGCATAGCCACTCAGGCTGCTCAGGAGCTGGGCAGCAGCACAAAAGCTTGGCACGTTGTGCGACCTGCCAGGAGACACCAACAGGAGCAAGGGGTGTGGTCGCATAGCTTTACATATAATCTGAAGGAGACAGTTGCCATGGATACCTGTGGTTCCTCAAGTACGGGAAGACAAAGTACAGGAGGCGGGATATAAGAGGGACGGCTCTTTCCTTCTCCTCGCTGCGGTACACCATGTCCAGGAGGGGAGCCAATACCTGACGGGAGACATAAACCATTCAGTCGCATGCCTCACCAAAAATGAGCTTCCGTTTGTGATCACGAGTTTACATGTGTGTGTGTGTGTGTGTGTGTGTGTGTGTGTGTGTGTGTGTGTGTGTGTGTGTGTGGTGTATACCTCGGCCAGCAGGCTGAGAGCCTGGACACTGTAGACAGATGGTGCTGATGAGGACACAACTGCACTAGGCTGGGCGGCAACATCTGGGAGGAAACACCATACATACAGGTGATGTATAGTCATACACAAACATCGTGCACGCATTATACAGAGCAGTATGGAGGCAACAAGTAACAGGTAACATTTCAAAAATATTTTAACATTTCAGTAATATATAGGACTTTCTGCACAGAAGCTAGGTGACACCGGTGCGTCCTTGACTAGGACCAAAATCATTAACAGGCCATTTTTAATATCATGTGATAGATTTTCGCTTGTATTTTAAAAATGCTCATTTTAAAAATCCTTGATACAGAAAGGCAAAATCTAGCTGATTGGTATTATTTCCTCTGTACAGTCAGCTATGACCTACCTCCAAGAGGTCACTTCCTCTGAATAGAAAAGAATTTTTAAGACGTTAATAGTGACCAGGTATGGGCTGTAAATCTATGTTATGGTAAAGGGTGCAATTTTAATAGCCAATAGGTACACATTTGCATTTGCGCTTGGCAGAAACACTGAAACGATGGCTGACTGCATCTAAGTCTGACTTGTAGACTGTTTACATCTGTTGCTGAGCATGTAAGTTAAGTAACTTTACACTGCCAATTAACCTGCATGATGACCTCTGTGGTGAGAGAGCAAGTGACCTCTTTTAAACTTGATGGATCCCCTTTCTCACTTGACTTGTAACCAAAACACTTAACCAGTCTTCTCTGCAACCAGAGAAGTAAAAATTTGGCATAAAAAGACAGTTGCAGCACTAATAAGTTAAGTGAATAAGTGATGTTTCCAGCCTAGATGTAGTCTACATTTCTCTAGTACACACAACAGATTTTTGGTGCGATTAAAAATTGTGCACAATTAAATTATTTCAGGCTACTGTATCAAAGTAAAAAATACGTGTGTCGAGGCTGTTGATATCACAGTGATTACATCTTCATTTCCCCTAAGCCTAGTCTTGCCTGATCCCACAAAGTTCCTCAAAGTTACCATAGAGATCTGCACCATCTGCTTCTTCTTCCTCCTCCTGGAGCACCTGTGGCTGGACCTTCACCTCTAGGTTGCGACTGAGCCAGCTGGTCTGTTCCAGGGAGGAGCCCGCCACATTTGCCACTGCGTCCAGGATCCTCTGCGTCACCTCCTACACTCCATCACCAAGGAGAAGCAGAATCCTCAGGGCCACGTTGCTTACCAGTAGCCTGCTATTCCACACTTTCCCTCTTGATCACACCATACCTGCACATCTCTGTTGTCTTTCTTGTTTTCTATATTGGGGAGTCTGTTAACTAGATCATTGAGAATCCTATGACAGAGAGAAATCAGAAGTAAAGAAAATGAGCTTTTAGCATAGGGTTCTCAAATTCCGGTCCTGGAGGGCCAGCCTGCAACAGAGTTTGCAGGCTTCCCTGCTCAAACACACCTTATCCACCTTATCCTAGGTGCGTTTGAGCAGGGTATTCTGCAAACTCAGAATTGGGGAAGCTCTTTCTTTATATATTAACATTTTTATCAGACTAAGGATGATCGAGAAAGGTGACGCCAAGAAAAACAATTGAAAAAAAAAATCAGTTTGCTTCAAGTGTTCTCTTGATAACTGCCCTAACTTACCATGATTATGGTTTAAGATTATGGTGCTATGTCTGCACAAGGAATGGGACTCACCTCAGTAGGAGGAAGTGTCCAGGAGGAGCCAGATTCATCTGGACTGACTCCTTCAGGAGGCAGAGAAGAGGAGTGACGTTTTCCTGGAGCACCTGAGCAGAGACGCTGCAAGACGCCACAGTGGGGATCATGGGAATCAATATGCTAGGAGTCTAGCTTTACCCCAGTGTACATAAAGGAAGTTTAGGGGTCTTCACGTGGTTCACATACCTCTGGATGTAGGTGTAGGTAAACTGAAGAAGGGGAACATCAACAAGAGTGGACTTCTGTAAAGGGGAGAGATATAGAGTGTGGTTTGGTGTGGTCTGTCTGTGTGACTTCTGTTGCATTTGGCTCTCACTGTACACATCAGTGAACATGCACATCAAAGCAGACAGCACCTGCTCTCCCTTTATTTGATGTGGCTTCTTCACAACCTCTTTGACCAGCTGCAAAATGGTGTCGACGCGGAGCACGCTCAGAGACTTCACGAGCTCCACAATGGTAAGGTGAGGCTCACTGACGGCCGGCAAGATCTAAAGGAAACAGAAGCCCTTTCTGAGAAGGTGCCAAATTGGGGAGACGACTCATGGAGTAACGCAGGTCATTGGTGACGTGGCTGTCAAACTGGACCAGATGGACTAGCCTTGTTTTGGCTGTGCCTCTTCTTACTTCTCCTGCTGTTCCACACAGCACCCACAGATGCCATGATCTGCATCCCAAACGAGCCCACCAGGGGCTCCAGAAACTCCAGCACCTTCTGCCTGAGGATCTGGACCATAAATGGAAAGCGGGTCACATGCACCTGATCACAAAAGCCTTCAGACTGTATCAAAAATCCAAGGAGGTGTACAGCATCCATCTGTTACCCTGATGTTCCGGAAGCAGGCAGAATGGTAGGCCTGCCCTGGGCCATGGCTGCTGTCAGAGCCCTTCCTGGTTCCCTCCTCTCTCCTGATGATACCCCACAGCAGAGCCATACTACTGACTATGCGTGGAAGTTCTTCCACGACGGCGTTGCGAGCATTACGCAGGTCCGCCACGTCGGAGGTCGTGAGGGGCTATAAGAGGTTATGCAGAGAGGCAGAAATTTATTCACCTGGAATAAGGAGAAATGGAACTTGGTGATGATTATAATCAGAGTAGTGAGGGAACAGGAACACCTGGATGGGAAGCAGTGAAGGGACTGGGTGGTTCTGGGTGTTCCTTACCTTCCTGTTATCTAGGAGGCAATAATGAGTGATAGTGGTCAGGCCTTCCAGTAGGGTCAGGAGGTAATCTGGGGCCACAGCCTTCCTCTTCACGCTGGCCCTGTTGACATACAACAGATTCTCAATGTTCCCACATCTGGCTAACATTCAGGTCTCACGGGTCCCCTCACCTGGCACCTAAAATAGATTCCTCAGATTGAATGGTACCCTTGCTCGCTTTTGTGAGGCAGTGTCATCTGGAGCACTAACCTGTGGGCAGACCTGTTGGCCTCGTGCTCATACTGGTGCACCAGTTCGTCCAAGTTCTTGCAGATCTGGATGACGAATGGGGTGGCAGTGACGGCGAGGGAGCGGCCCAGATAGGGCAGCGATGCGCACACTAAGGCCACCCAGGGCGGGTGCATGGTGTAGCCGTGGCGCGGCAGCAGGGCACGGCAGACAGCCGAGACGAACATGCCCTGTGCAGTGATGGGCTGGTCCGGCACATACCGCGGGGCACGGATGGATTGCTGGTACTGCTGGGCTGTCTGCCATTCGCGTGCCAGTGGGGAGGCAGCGTTGGTGGCCCCGTGCTGCTCGGGGGCTGCTTCAGGGCCCACAAGGTGCTCCAGAACCACCAGCACCCGCAGCAGTTTCAGCAACTCCACCTGCAAGGCATGCTCTCCAGCCATATCGGGGTCACGCTCAATCAGGCTTTCTTCAGACGGCCCTTCCGTGTCTCCGGCTGTGTCCTCGTCGCCGCCGTGCAGCTGACTGACGTGCATTGAGGCGGAGAGCGAGAGAAGTACATACTGCTGTACTCTGCTGGCTGACAGGAGCCGACGGATGAGCTCCAGGCCGGGCTGGTCCTGAGCCCGGGCCAAGTCCACCAGCTGGCCCAGCAAGCAGGTCAGCACCTCTGTGCTCTTCACCTGGACCTGGAGGTTCCCCTGTAGGTGAGGTACATCCACACGCAGGTATCTAGGATAGTATGAGCGTAGGAAGCGCAGGCAGAGGCTGGCCAGCAGCTCGATCAGCGGGCCCTGAGGTTGGGGCTCAGCAGACTGGGCCGGCCAGCGTCCATAGAAGCTGCGGCCCTCCAGCGTCTCTTGGTGACGCAACAACAGACTGCAGACCAGAGCAAGGTGAGCAGGGACTCCAGAATCAAGGGTAGTGGTAGATGTGGCTTCCACTAAATGCCGGCCACAGGTTCGGACAAGGATCTCCAGTACGGAGAAGGCTCTGAGGATGCGGGCATGCTCGTAGGGCTGCAGGTAGAGCAGAGTGTGTCTGAAAAGTGCGCTGACAGCCTCTCGCTGCTCCTGCTGCTGCTTCAGTAGCCTTTGGTGGGCCAAGGCTGCTAGCTCCTCCTCCTCGTCCTCACTGGACAGGGACTCGGAAGCCTGGGTGTGGGTGGAGTCCATGCGCTGGAGGTACGGGGCTGTGCCAGAGGCCGAGGTGGAGGTCTCTGTCGACAGCTGTGCTCCGCTAGTGTCTGCTGAGTCCGTGTGCTCACTGCTCTCCCCCTCCGCCTCCCCCAACTCCCGTCTCCACCCCTCATTTTCCATCCTGTCTTCATTCTCACCGTCCCCCTCCACAGAAAAATCTGGGACCTTCATAGTCTCTGGGATATGCTCCAATTCCGCCCACAGAGTATCACGGTCCACCGCCATCAGCCAGGTCAGCAGCCTCTCCTCTGATAGGTTCTCCATTGCCACGACATCCGCAGAACTCCCAGAAGTATAAGGCAATGAGCTGCCCTTGTGGTTTACCATTCTCAGGGTTCCTGAAGAAAACAAGCATACAAACTTGTATCAGAAGCCTTGAGAAGTCCCACTGTTGTCATGCTAAGAGTCTAAATGGGGACAGCGAGTTCAGCTCTTGGCAGTTACTCACCTGTGGTCAGGTTCTCCCAGGTGCACTGAATGGAGCAGCATTGCGTCTCAGGGTGCAGCAGCAGAAGCAGAATGGGCTCCAGGATCCGGGTGACGTCGCCAAGGGTGAGGGCATGGACCAACCAGCTCTGCGCTGTCGTACTGACTGACCCATCCGAGCTGTTCAGGCGGCCCAAAACTACGAAGAGCGATCTGCGAAACACCAGTGTAGCGTCAATGAAGCAGCTCCAGCACCTGGTGCTGACTAGGACTCAAATAGAAACGGTCACGCGGAGGCAGAACCTGTCAAAGGAGCGGTTCAGTGACATGGCCATGGTGGTCTGGACATCCCGGGTCAGATGCCACAGAACAGAGAACCTGCGCAGAGCTTCCAGCTGGACGGCCTGCAACAGAACTGCCCATCTCAACCTCCTGAGTACACCTACGAAGGCTGACGTATGCCGCTTGTGGTACGGTACTCTTACCTTCTCCCTGTGCTGCAACGCCAAGCAGACGATGTCCTCGCAGACGGAGGCGGACGGAGCCAGGCAGTGCAGCCGGTAGAAGAGCTCCACGCAGGAAACGTGCAGCTCTCCTTGCTCCGAGTCCAGCTGTGCCCACAGCACCTGCGCCACACGCTTCGGGGAGAAGAAAGTTTCCTCATTTCGACAGGCAAATGAACAAGAATCCACTACAACAGTGATTCCCAATCCAGTCCTCGGGGTCCCACAGCCAGCAGGGAGTCAAAAATGTAGACTGTCTGGCAGGGAGTTTGGCAGGAGCAAAAACATGGATTCACTGTGGGTCCCCAGGGCTGGATTGGGAAATACTGCACCAGCATAAAGGTCAAATTCAAATTCCAGATTTAAATTCCAGGAGGGAACTACACATATAGCCTTCAGTGCAAACAGTCAGTCAGCCGCCATTCGGGTTCTTGATACCTGATAGAAATCTGTGTCCTCCTCCATGGCCTTGAGGAGGGCAGGACTGACAGGTGGCACTGTCACCATCTGCAGATGTCCACTAAAGGGGTTGCTCTCTGAGCCCTTGTATCGCTGGTACTTATCCTTCATGACCAGTGCCAAGGACTGAGAGTGGCTGACCAGCTCTAGCAGCGAGGATATGGCCATATGCTGAATTTGACTGTCCTTTGAAACGCAGCACAGAGTCATCAGGGACCTCAGCCATGACGGAAGGCTACATTTATCATTGCCTGATGGGAAGAAAGAAAACTTCATTGGTCCAGCTCACCAATATCCTGGAACCTGCCTGCGTACATCATCGTACTCACCGGTGTTCTGGAATGTAGCTGCATACAGGATCTCGATCTCGTCCTCCAACAGGTACACGGGGAACGTACTGCACTCCAGCAGCAGGTGACAGGTGGTTCCGAAAGCCTGCCGACAGGACTCTGAAATCTCCGCTCTGTCCCGAGACAGACAGCCAGCCCCCCACTCCAGGCTAGCCCCACCCTCGCTCCCACTCCTCTGGCGTCTCCTGGAGGACGGGAAGGCTGAGTCAGCCAGCTGCTGCAGCTTCTGCATGTTGGGCGTGAAGAGCTCTGTGAGCTTCTCTCGAAGCTGCTCGCGGCTGCTCCTCTGTCCTGCCAGGGCCTTCGGGCCTGCAGGGTCTGTGCTGGCAGCCTCGCTACCCTCCCGCTGCTTCTTCTCTTCTGACACTGAACGCAGCAGGAATCTGGTAGGACAGGTTGGGGGGAAGAGAAACATTAGACTGATGAAAACCAAAGAGACTTAGGTTACCCTCCCATGGGTTAGCCTGTAAGGTAAAATGGCATATGCCTAAAGCATCAATTAAAATTCCTTACTTTTACGTATAGAAATACAACATAATAATATACATATGAGAACTCTAGGACTAGGTTTTTTCACCCAAAATTACTGGATTAGACTCTGCGGAGATGACATTAGTCACATTGATACCAGGTGTGTACCAGCTAAAAGGAGACAGAGGGTGTTTCTCAATAACAAGAACACAAAAATTGTACTTGTGGTCTTGGCAAGACTGGTCTTGCTCCTTGGGGTGCAGTAAATCATGCCATTGGTCTAGTTTGGCTAGAATACAACTGATGTATCTGTGGCGGGGCAAGAATGACATCCTGGGATGTTTACCATCCTCTGTACCTGTGTTCTTAGTATTGGAACTAGTCTTGGGCAATGGAAGACGCCGTAAAATGGGTACACGAGAACACAAAAACATGGTCAAGTAAGCATATTGAGAAACACTCAACGTTAAAGATCAACGCAGAAGCAGAACATTGTAGCACTAGGCCAGCTTATGTCTGATCTGTCCCTACCTGTTAATGAAAGAGTCCAGGATGTCCTGCATGCACCGGGCCATATCTTCCATGCTGCCCCCCTTCCTCCACACTTTGTCCTGGGCTGGACATGCCTCTGGTTCCACCTTCTGCTGGGACAAGTGCTGTTCGGAGGTGGAGGCACTGAGACCCAAGCCGCTGTCTTCAGAGCTCACGGTGGGCAGGGATGTGTCTCCAGACTCCGCCTCCAGCCACGCCCCCTCATTCAGTGCTCCCAGCTCTGGCTCCTCCCCTTCCTCTGTGTCCCCTTCATCGACACTGTGCTCCTCACCTGCCTGATGCTTCCTGTCCTCCATAGTCTGCAATAGGAAACCCAACAGTAACCTGATCTCAAGAACTAGGAGAGGATCATAACCAGATCACAGATCTATATTGTTAATATCAACATTGTGTTAGTCAACCCCCTCATCTCAACCAATTTATATGACCTGGTTATAAAACTGCATTTATTTAATAGTTTTCTTAAGGTCGAGAGAGTGAGTAAGCTCCTCCCAGCTCACTAGCTGATTAGCTAACCTTGCGAGCCTTCATCTGGGGCTTCGCCTCCATGTCCATGTAGGCCACAGGCATCCGGATTTTGCTGAGGACAATGAAGGCGGTACGCATGGCCTGCTTGAGCTCAGGCAATGTGAGTGCAGCCAGATGGGCTTGCAGTGCCTGCAGGATTTTGTACAGCATCTGGGGCAAGTACTGTGTCTGAATCTCGGAGTATAGCTCCTTGGGGTAAAGCAGAGACAAAATGAGCGACTTAGATACTCTGTGTGAGGGTTACTCAAACTTCTGGATCAAAAGTCTGCATCAGTAATAACTTTACATATAGAGATCAATTTATAACAAAAATAGGGACCTTTTAACGCTTGCTGATCATTCACCTCTCTATCATGGGGGGGGAGGCAAGATTATAACAAGTTATGTATGTACGAAGTTTGGTGGTTCAACGTTATTTTTGTACTACACACCGCACTTAGCCTTCCCACGTTAACCATATTGGTTTATTATCAGTGCATTATCGGCTGGGTCTGGCCTACACATCTGGACCAACTGCTGCCCTGTTTGGACCTCAGAAACTGACAAGGCAATCAGATACAACATGAAAATATGAATTCTGAAGGGATGCTTACAATTCAATCAGATATTACAGGTATATTGTAGAGATACAGACAGGCCAATCAGGTTATGTGCCTCTCAGGCCTAAATACCTCACATAATAAAACCATGAACATCCCATGAGGAAATGCATTCATCACTTCACTTGTGTGTGAAGGACATGGCTGCCTACCAGTGGGACAACCTCCAGCAGGAACATTATGAGGACAGACACCTCAGACACGGAGGGCGGGGCACCCCTGGCATGTCCTGATGGTTCCACACTGCCAGGTATGAATGTAAACACAAGTCATATGGGAGCCACCTAGTGGAAGGACTTTTAATAACAATTAATTTACTATTTGCATTGTCATACACTTAGTAAATAAATAGACTGTGCTTAAATGACTTACATAGCTTGAAATGAACACAACTAGATATTTACTAAAGGAATTCAGTACCCAGCTCAAGGGCAGAATAGAAATCAGTATCTGCCTTTAACTGCTATGACACCAGTGTCATGATAAGCCACCTGAGGAGAATCGGTGGAGATGAAATGATGTACCTGAGACTGGCCTGAAAGTGCCTGGTCATGAACTCCCACAGGAACTCGCCGTTCAGAGATGAAATCAGCATGCTGGCGGTCTTAATGATCTCCAGTGCATTTTTGTTTCCTTTGATCTTACTGTACAGTGGAATAGAGCGCAAGGCATCCTGGGATTAAAGTCATGCTTTCATGTCTAATTTATCTGTAGCGTGATCCAGAAACGCAGGCAAATCTTCACATTCTACCCCAGAAATTAAGCTAGTAGCAGCAGTCATTTATTACATTATAACACTCCTTGGTAACACTCCTTAAGTGGGTAACTACAAACATCACGCACAGCTGTTTTTCCCAGTGCCCCCATGACTGGTTATCTGTTATATGCATTGATCATGGACATATCTTGTGCTCCGTTTAACATGGCCTACCACCAGCCAATCGCTGGTGTCCGCGAGTCAGGTGACACACTGCATGAGACTAGCTGCAACTTGCAGTCACTTCTGCCTTTGGTCATGATGAAAATGGTACCTGAAGAATCCTCCACCCTCACCTGGACAGCTGGTTCTTGGACAGGCAGGACTCTAATGTGTTGTCTTCTTCCCCCAGCATGTCCCTGACGTAGGTGTACAGTGCCCGGACCACCTCCAACATCAGGGCCTCTGTCAGCTTTGGACCTGTGACAGAAAAGGTTTACATGCAAAAGTACATTTATTTTTAGCAGACATTTTCATGCAAATCGACGTACAGTTGAGGAAGCAGGGCCAGTTAGTCTCTGGAACAATTAGGGGACAAGAGCCTTACTGAAGGACCCCAACGGTGATATCCCCCTGCCAACTGCAGGATTTGAATCCAGGACCCTCCTACCCAGAGTATGACCCGCTATCATCCTCCCTGCTTACCAGGACAGATCAGAGTTCAGAATATTTATCAGTGTCCAGAAGGTGCTAAGTAAGTTCTACTTTTGGGCAGAAATGACCCACTGAAGACTATGATTCTGAACTCACGACAAAGATACTTAAAGCTAGGTTAAAGGTGAGAAGTTGTGAGTATAAAATTCGGATCTCATGACCAACATCTCTCTCCAACCTCACCTATCTCTGGCTTGTCCAGCAAGCTGATGATGATGCGGAAAGGCCTGAGAAACACCACCACGTTTTCTGGATCCCCCTCTGCGTTCTTCAGTTTGAGGATGCTAATCAAGGCCTGTGTGGACAACACCGTGTGCCATTCCCAAAGCCACCCAGTCCAGTAGCACATCAGCACACACACAGTAATACACCTGCGCATAATCAACACAACGTGATTATTACGATAATAAGCACTAATCAGGAACCAGACTGATGATAGCTAAACTGACCTCTAGCAGCAGCTCCCTGGAATAGTGCTCAAAGTAGAAGGTCATGTGCTCCTTTAGCGTGGCAGAGAAGTTGGGGTCTGTGGCCACCATGCTTCCTTTGGAGTCAGTGCCTGTGGCAGCAGAACACACTCAAACGCATGAGCACGCAAACAAAGTGAGCCTCAAACACACCTACGATCGCCGAGCTTGTAGATTACCCTGCAGCCAGGCGTAAAGTCGTCTGTTCAGTGACATGTCCCTCCTGAGCAGGGCCATCAAGGCGGAGCTTACGAGAGAAATGACTTCATCGTGAGTCAAAGGGATGCTGGCTTCTGCTGGGTCCTGAGGAACAAGAGACAAAGCAGAATTGCTGATCAGGACCTTTGAATAAAGTTCAAGAATGTACTTTACTTATTTTGCGCATCTCTGGTTTTTATTTCTTTTTCAGTATAACTTTCTATTCCTTATTATTATTTATTTGTACATTGTTGCTTTTTCTGTTTTTTTTTTTTTCTTTATTGCTACACTTATGTTGATTATGGAGGAGTTGGTCAAATTTTAACCCACTCTTATAAAGAGAAATAAAACGATTAAGTACAAAAAATAGAAAACATCAAATCAAAAAACACAGACCAGACATGTGCAGAAGGGGAAGAAGAAGAGGAGGATCTCCAACACATTCCTTTGTACCAGCAGGTTGGAGTCCTGCAGGGACAGACAGATGGACTTCATCTGTGAAAGAGAGAGAGAGATGCTCAGGGACATTTTGCCATACACCATGATCTCCCACAGACATACATAAAAAGAGGACATATGAATTAACATTATCTTAAGATTAATGTACCATTCAACATAAATGAGTAAAAGCAAAACCTATAAGATATCATATTCAATGTACTTTCAATCTAGTCACATTTACAAAGCAGTTCACTATATGGCCAGATGTATCTTAACACCAGCTTATCCAATGCCTCATTCCAAAACCAAAGGGTATTAACATGAGGTTGGCTGGCTCATTCTTGTCATAATAGCCTCTGCTCTTCTGGGAAGGCTTTCCATTACAAGTTGGAACCTTGCTGATGGGATCTGCTGCCATTCATGTCGGGTATTGGTGTTGGATAATCAGGTTTGACCTTCACAATCACTTCACCTGTGGTTGACAGGAAAAGCTCTAGTAGGAAAGTCATTTGCCAAACTGACCTGATGCCGTTGCCATTGCTGGCTGAGGGATGTAGGACCGCACTTAGCTAATGTGAAGTTTTGGTTTCAATCCCCGCCCTCCTCAAGAGGATTTCATTTGGGTTTAAGCCTCAGTGCCTGTGATCACATGGTCACTGGTTTGAGCACCTGGCGTTTTGGCATTAGAGTGTCTGTGGACACCAGCTTGCCAAATATCTCAATCTGGAACCAAGGGATTTAATACGTCTGGGTAAAATGTAAGCAACCGAAGATAAGAAGCCCATTTAATCTGGGGTATGTGAAATCCGCCTTAAATCCTTAGTCATCCGGCTGAGCAAGAAATCTTGCCCTTTGAAACAGGTGCCTGATATTGCTAAATGGCTTTCTGACTTGCTGTACTGGAACGTGGTTAACTGGGGTGTGACATCATTTCCAGCTCCGACTTCCGACCTTCAAGGCAAATAAAATACTACAATAACAACTATTCATCCTCTACTCTTTTGTCGTTGACTGCAGAGCTGTGAAACTCCACGCTGCCACCTACTGGAAATATGTAATGAATTATCTCGCACACATGCGGTCGACCTTTGCGTGGGCTGGGCTACACGTGCATGGCTGAAGTTGTCCACAGCCAAGCCCCGATGACGAAAATGTCGTCTCGTCCCCTCATCCGCAACCAAAAGTGCACTCGGGAAAGCGAAATATGAATTGGCTTTAAATTAGGCTAGTCCTCTAATTAGCCCACATACTTATATGGCCATTTAATGTAATATTTCACACAGTAGGTCTCACAAATTAATTAGACTCCCCTGCCCAGACATGCACACATCCACGCATAAAGACTCACCACGAGTCCATGGTCAGTGCCCAGCATGTGTCTCTGTTTCCGTCCCGGGGCCATCCTGTCGAAGTGCATGACGATGAAATGGGAAGCAGGCAGACGCACGAGGGGGGTCACCAGCATGCTGCCCCACAGTGCCCCATACAGCAGCTGTGGCCCCACCAGGGCGGACAGCTTCAGCAGTAGGGCATCCGTCCTGTGTTCAAGACAATCACGTCAGTACAGGGATCATTGGTGACAACTATACACTGGGAACTGGGGCAAAAATAGACCATGCCCCCCCCTTTCCAAATTCACTTCTAGGGCCTGCCTACACCAGTTGCAGCAGTTGCAGATATCGTAACCAAATATCGTACCCATCATGCACTGCAGTAGTTAGCAAATTCCACAAACATGCTTTTTCATTAAATACATGCCTCAAAAACATAATTTGACTGCAAAACATTACAAACTATTTCATTTCAAAATTGTTTTAAGTATCGTATTAAATATTTTTTTGTTATGGCTTCCACCATAATGAGACATAAAAATGTCATAAAAGTAAAACACCTTAACCTTCACAGATGTTTTGCATACATGTGAGATTTGTAGTCGGAGAGGGGGCCCAGGCCCACCCCCATCTACCAGACCACCCCCGACAGGGAATTTAATGTGTAACGGCATCAAGGAGTATGTATGCCTATGCGTGTCTGTCATACCCGAACAGACGGACACGGTGTACCTGTCATACACCTCCAGTCCCTCCTCTAGGCCGGGCAGCAGGCCGGTTACGAAGGCCTGCAGGCTGGGTAAGAGTGCATGCTGAAGGGGCAGGTAGTAGCGCTCATACAGCGCTAGAAGAACCGGCTTTACAGACATGGCTGCATGGCCCAGTAGCGGGAAGAGTCCAGAGCTGCAGGAGACAGAGGCTGGTCAGGCATCTCCACACACCGGCAATCATGCATGTCATGTCATGATCAAGGCAGCTTACGAGCCTGCTGTTTGGGTCTCATTTACACATTAACGCTTTTGTCCAAAGTGATGTACAAGTCATGCAAAAAAGCACATCGAAAACATACTTGCTGCCAAGGAATCAACTAGGCTGACAGCTTTCAATTAATGCCCAGGTACAAGTGTAAGTAATGGAGAAGCTAGAGCTATACAACAACTTCTAACAAAGCAAGAACCTAATAAGACTATTCAAGGACCAGAAGTGCAACATAAGAACATTCCGGGAATGTGAAGTGGCATCAGGCTAAATAAATTCATGAATCAAATGGGTCTTGAGGCGTTTCTTGAAGGGAGCTTGATGACCGGACATGCACTACTAGTCAAAAGTTTTACTTTAAACACTTTTTACCACCATTTATTCCATGAACTTCAGATTTTTCTTGTTAAGCATTGAAAATTTGAATGAACAACCATAAATGAAAATATAAGTCAAATAAGTCTTGTTAAGGTTTGGGAGGTAAAGTGAACAACTATAAATGAAATTTAAGTCAAATAAAACAAGTTTTCCTTATAACATGGAAAGAGTATGTAACAGTGCACGTCTAATGTCATATGAACTGGCTGTGTGGTGATGGCGTAGTCAAATTCTAGACTGTCCTTTAAATGCACTAGTTATCTATTTCATCCCATGAAACAGAGCAGTATTTAATGTCTCTTGTAGAAAGAATGCCTCAAATTTGCTCTGCTGTTATAACTGATATAGGAGGTTACATTGATGAATCAAAGATATGACATTTTCTTTCTAATATAGGTACTCAAATGGTGAACATACTATAAATGTATTTGTTAGCAAAGAATATTGAGTGTATTTCTAGTAAATGTTAAGTGAGTAACATGCAAATGCAGGAAATCTCAGCGTGTGCAAAAACTTTTGACTGTTAGTGTGGTTCGGCAACTCATCCCACCATCGGGGAACCACACAAGAGAACCGTCTGGATAGTCTGAACTGCCTGGCTCAACCCAGGCCTCCATCACACACACCTCGAAACAACACAGACCATGCTACCTGTATATGAAGAGGTCCTTAGCAAGCCATTTGGTGCCGATGATCTTGAAGATGACCTCATAGGTCTCCAGGGCTTTGAGGTGCACACCACTGGGCAGGGCGGGATGGAGACACTGCGCCAGACGCTTGCCAATTATCAATCGTCGTGGAAGCAGAGAGTATTTTAGGTTACTCTGGAGTGCCTGAGCCAGAAACGGGGAGGAGAAGTATACTTCAGCAGATTCATGGGATGAAGAACCGAGCTTATCGAGAAAGGAAATGGAGTGAGGTCATAAAGCAGCCTACCTTAATGAGCTTGCCCAGGGAGGAGATAAGATCCGCCCATTCGCTGGAGGACTCGAAATTGCGAAGGGCCTTCTCAATGACGGCCGAGTAACTCCGGTATCGGTAGTCATTCTGCAGCTCCTGTTCTTCTGGGTCCATGGTGCTTTAGTGGAGACCCAGCATACTCAGCATCTGTGAAAGGCTGGGGACACAGGAGACTGCGGGTTAGACTCTAGACTTCTCAATGCAGCCCTTCACTTTCGGGGGCATTATTGCGGGTGAATGTGTGAGAATGCAACCCCTGATTCACCTTGACGACAGCAGACGTGACACCGCATCAGTACTGCATGTGAAACGCTTCAGCTCTTATACCTCAACCTTACGTCCTCTGACCTTTCGGTTATCATGCACACAAAACAATGACTTCATTCTTTCTTACTTGATCGCAAATCACAAAGCACCCTTTTTTAAATGGTCACAGCAGTCACATTTTAGCTCTTAACCTCAATGACTCAAAACAAAATTGAAACAAATCCAGGATCTGAAACACATCTGAGAGAAACTATTTATAGCTCGGATCCTTTCACTGTAAATAAAACTTTAAAATACCGCTGTGATGACAAGTGAGGAAAATAACTATAAACTATACTATACAAGCTGAATATTGACTCGCACTACTACCCAGTTTGGCTCCATTTCTCTGTGCATCAGTGTAATGAAAAGTGAGAGAACCCACATAAGTAACAATAGAACAGCTGAATATTGACTGAATTTTGCATTTGCGAGAGCCCACTATAGGAGGCCGTCAAACTTGTATTACCTACATTTCTGAGTGGCCAGTCCAATCTGCAATATGCAAGATACTGTCTGCTCAGTGAACATGGTATTTCTCTCACTGAACCTTAAATGAGTTGGACAATACATGTCCAAACTCAGGAGTGACACACTGCATGCTAGAACATCCCATTCATACTCAGTTTCTTCTGATCAGCCAGTCCCGTGCAACTAACTTCACCATAAGCTGTAGGGTAACATCCATATGGCAAATCAGCTGGCCAGTTAGGTTGGACTGCACCTCAGGGCCACAGAACAGCATTCGGAAGAGTTAAAGAGCAAAGAGGAACTGCTGACTAGCTCAGGAACCCTAATCCCCATGTGGCAGAGAAGAAGGTATGGCAGCCATGCTGATCAACACAGGGATTGCAGGCTAACATTATCAGAAGGTCACATGACCCGTGCAACGGCAGACCAAGCAGGAAGGCAAACTGCAGGGCAGTGTGGCCTGTTACATGGGCCTCACTAATATGTTCAGCAAAAGTAGTGGTATGTCCCAGTGAGAAGCCTTTTGACCTCTCCTGCTATACACACCTCATCGGCTAAGAGGATCGATAGGAGGTGTAGGGTAAGGCTGTGAAGAATGTGTCTGTGTACTTAGAGGGTGGGTGGCTATGACCCACGTGTGGGCTCACCAGGGCTGAACAAACCCTGAGAGTTTTACTGCTGTCTGTGAAAGATGGCTGACACCAGTTAGAAGGAGGAAGATTAAAACCCTTAACTGAGAAAGAACAAAAAATGAAGAAACAGAAAGAGACGTACTCCCTTTGACACATATGGACGTACAGCTAGGATATTATAACAAGTAAACCTACACTACCAGTCCAAAGTCTTTGCACACATTGAGATTTTCTAACTTTGCATGTCACTTACTTAACATTAATTATTTATTAAAAATATAACAAATATTCTTTGCTAACAAATTTACAGTATGTTCACCATTTGAGTACCTCTATTAGAAAGACAATGTCATATCTTTGATTCATCAAAGTAACCTCCTCTATCAGTTATAACAGCAGAGCAAATTCGAGGAATTCTTTCTACAAGGGACATTAAATACTGCTCTGTTTCATGGGATGAAATAGGTAACTAGTGCATTTAAAGTTAAAGGACAGTCTAGAATTTGACTCTGCCATCACCACACAGCCAGTTCATATGACATCAGATGTGCACTGTTACATACTCTTTCCATGTTATAAAGGAAACTTGTTTTATTTGACTTAAATGTCATTTATAGTTGTTCACTTTACCTCCCAAACCTTAACAAGAAATAAAAAAATCCGCAGTTTATGAAATTAATAGAAAAGTGGTAAAAACCTGTGGCGTACAAAATCTTTTGACAGGTAATGTTCATATTTCTGTAATGTGGTTATTTGCTGTATTGCCAAAAACATAAACACATGTAAGAAATTGTTTCATTAAACAGAGTGAATTCCCCAGGTTTTTATTTAACAATATTGCCCAGTGTGGAGACACTAACAGTAAGATAAACCGTTTCTTAGAATATAGCTCTATGACCACTTATCAAGACCCAAATGCATTTTGTGTTCGTTTCGTTATTACATTATCTGTTTGCTGGCTAGTTTCCCAAGTAACTCCATTAACCTTGAAGCCCTTGTCATCCATGCCTCATATTTCGCCCTTTCCTTTCCTGCCTCATGAACACAGACACCGAAGGACCTGAGAAAGCAGGAAACATATTTTTGGAGATCTGGCTAACTGCCAAGATTCTAAGAAGCTAGACAAGGAAGGCGATGCCAGGTTAAAACAGATAGTTCCGGAAACTGAGTTTATTTAGAATTCGCATTTTGTTCACTTGCTTCTCTCTGTTTACCTATAACACTTGGCGACATCTGTCATTTGATATGACTTAAATCTCAGGTTATCTATATCAGTCCAGTTTCACACAGCATAATAACTGACCCCAGAAACATCTCTCAAGACATCCATATTTATCCACACATTCATTTTCTCTTTTAATTATCTGTGATAACTTTGTTTCGGTGACTGGTACTGATCTAGTTTATGAAAACAACGGATAGGGCTTGGTTAGATAGGTACACCACGAGGAATTACAAACTGTAAATAAAACGTTGCACTTGTATCATTGACATCCAGTTTCCAATAATCCAGCTCCGTGCGATGGCTCATTCAGACCTTTGCAAACCGACTGCAATGCAGGCTGGTGTGCCTCATTTCAACAATTCCCTGCAACCTCATATCTTACACAAAGCCTTTATGCTATTACACACACATGCAGGCCAAAATGTCCATAAAAACATCACCAAATGAACATATATTGTATAAAAACGTAGCTCCGTGCTGATTCTTTCTGGATTATCGATTTACTACCTATTTCACTACCTATTTTAAAAGCACAGCTACGAGATTTGGTGCTCACGTCATATTGCTAATTCGCATTCAGTGCATCCAGCACATAAAGGTAGAACAGTAAAGATACCTTTATGGGACGAAAAAGCGCTTTAATCTCTCTTACCGCACAAAGCCACACTTCATGGGGTGTTGTTCCCCGTTGTCCGTTAGGGGTGTCGATGCTGGAAAAAATCCCAGTACCGAATGAGAAAACCTTCCCACCGATTTAAACTGCACAATGAAGCGGGACCGTCACTGAAATAAGCATTGTCGGAGGCCAAGGCGTCGGATGGGATTTAGGGTAAGATGGAAAAGATGGACTGCGATCCTGCGCTCAGCTGACAGTATGCAGACGGGATGCTTCCTGGGGACACCCACGGTGTGATCAAGGGGTGAGAGCTGGTTTGTTTTTCTCTCCGCTCCCCCCTCAACGAGCCATAAATGATAAGAGATTGGATGTTCTCCATTCTCTGAACGTTAAACATAATTATTAAAAATTGGTATTCCCAGTCTTTAAGAAAAATGCGCCCACAAAAATAATTACATGAAGACACACTCCCCACGCGTTGGTTAGCTCCCGGATCTGCATTGTTTGCCAACCTCCTCGCTGTCAAACACCGCCGCTGACCGAGACTCGCCTACATCCACAATGACAAACTGGTTTCGCTTTAGGCACCACTAATTCTTTTCATGACACTGCGGAAGCTGTCAGGACGGTGCTTGTAATATGAATGCAACTTAATATAACTAAGAATTTAATTTTATATTCTCCGATTCAATCATCAACGCTAATTAGCAATTTTATAAAGACGTGTAAATCACTTTCTTTAGAATGTGGTGTACTTTCTAAAACTATCCTTAAGTCCTTAAGTATTTCACTGTATTTTTATTATACATTATGCTGACTTCAACTTCCCGTATCCTTCTATGGCCCCGTGACCCAGACCAAGAAAAGTGATTAGAAAACTGATGCATATGAGGAGACTTTTAGTACCATTTTAATATATATACAATAGCAATTTGCAAAATAGCAGTTCTTTAGGTGACACATATCCCATCTTGCTCTGCAATGAGATGCACAAATACAGGCGAGAGAAAACACTTCTGGAGCAGTTTTTAGGGTTAAGAACTTTGCTCAAGGGTCTATTCCAGTGACACCCGACGGCCACGTAAAACAATCCAGCGACACACGTAGACTCAGTCTGCAAAGCCACACACATCCCCCAAATCGTTATAGGGGAATACAAATATTTAGTACCTCTGACAATATGACTTTAAAATAAAATGTAAAAGACAGTAACTAGTCAGTTTTATTTCCTCAAAGTTTAAATTGTGACAAAGTTGAAAACATTCAAACAGTTGTCACAGTTAACCAACTTTCCTAATAAATATTTTTTAGAATACATTTCTAAATCACCCGTTCAGTATTTTTTGGATTAGCATAAATTAATTAATCATCAATCAAATTAATTAATCAGTAGTTGATACAAACACAAGTGACCTCTGTGTGAATCAGATATAAATTGCACTATCAAGCTGGAGTGATGACTGGAGAGGTACTACTTCCTAAAGGCAGCCCCACTTCCTACCACACCTGCACTTGCTTTTCAGACACAAACTGGCCCTGTGGCTCCTCAGCTCCTGCTGGTAACAGAGCCAGGTAGACGGGCGTGATAGCACCCTCATCTGGAGACTTGGTGGCATTGGGTCCTGCCATATCGGTCCTCACCCAGCCGGGGCAGCAGGCATTGAGCAGGATCCCGTCTGCGGGCCGGCCCTGGCGCAGCTGCCGAGCGTGGATCCTGGAGAGCACGGTGACGCCGATTTTGGACACGCCGTAAGCCGTCTCAGGCCAGCCGTTCTTCGTGTGCACGTTTGCCTGGGCCTCCCGCACAAAGCGCTGCATGAGCGCCACCAGCTCGTCCTCTGTGATGTCATCGCTGCGGAAACGGGCCTGAAGCTCAGGGCTGCAGCGCTTCAGGGCGACAGAGCTCATCACACTGGACACATTCACCACTCTGCCTGTGGGCAAACGGCACATTCAATGTCTCGCAGCTTCACTGGTTGATTAAAGTCATTATTTGGTTTATAGACAATGAATTATTATTATCTGGAGAGTAAAAACAGAACTTTAACTAAGTCACCGAATAAAAACAATATTCATGCATTTAAAACACAGACTATTCTGTTTATTTGTGAAATGGCTATTTGACACAGTAAAACAAAACCTCACAGGACCGCACACACATGAAGCTCATGATCACTGCCTGCCTGTCTTACCTCCTGGTTTGATAATGGGGAGAAATTCATTACACACATCTCTGGTGGCAAAGAAGTTGGTTCTGAGGGTCACTTCAGCTTGGATGCCAAAGGGTGTTGTGTCAGCCACTTGGAGAGAAGTAAGTTGACTTCAGTTAAAAAGACACCATTAACCTGCTGCATACAATGTAGACAAATGCATTTCCAATGTATTGCAATAATTTGTACCTCAAAGAAGAACATAATTAATGGATAGGTGGCAAATTTCTTGGATTACCCCCCTCCCCCCTTTTATGCCTTATGTAAGGTCTATTGTGCTGATCATGCACGTATGAAAACGTGTGGGAATCGCTTTTTTGGTTACTTTTGAAAGCTATTCCTGCATTGTTGATGAGTACGTCCAAGCCTCCGTATTTTTCTTTTAGGAAATCCCGTGCAACAAATACGCTCGCTGGGTCGGTGATGTCCAGCTGATGGAACAGGGGGTGTAGCCCCTCCGCCTTCAGGCTCTCCACCGCCGCTGTGCCCCGTCCCACATCCCGGGCGGTCAGATACACGTCTCCAGGGAACTGCTGGCACATTGCCCGTACCACCGCAAGGCCTATACCTTTGTTGGAGCCGGTGACAAATGCAACCTTGGGCACAGACATTCCTGTTTGAAAACAAGCAGGACAAGATGTCTTCAGTATTTACGTTTCCATTTCGTGACAACGTGAAAATGCACCCCACTTCAAGCATTATGTTTATTACTACTTACTGTTGGAGGACTCAATATGTTTTGGAGCCGCTTGTGACTGACAGAGCTCTTCGTTTTATTCCGCCCCCTTTGCTCAAGATCAAACTGCGCATGAGCGGAAGCGGCGCTGCACAGCTAGCAGCACATAGCGGGGAGGGCGGGGCGACGAGGAGACCGGAGTTTGTGTTCGAGTGCAAAAGATTGATTTCGAACTGCATGTACACGTGGTGCTGGAAACAACGGCATAGATTTGGGTATCGTCGGTAGGGACATGTCTTCACCACCGTGTGTGTTTAGGGAGACGGGGGATTCTGAGCTGATTTGGTCCCTTGCAATGCTAAAACCAAACCTACGCCTTGGGTGCAACTCACGGATTTAGGTATTAATAGATTAAAACAGCTGTCTGATAGACGTGCAGACACGTAGTTTTCCGCGGGTATCGACCCCATGGGGAACCGGACGGGGAGACGCGCTAGGAGGAAGCGCAGGAGGCTGAAGTCCGGGCAAGATCCCACCCGAGCAGGTGAAACAGATTTCCGTCTTCTCTTTCATGTATGACCGTATCGATTGCTGCATGCTGTTTTCACCTTTCTAGTGAGCTTGTGTCATAAATCTCAGTACGTGGAACTGAGGAGATGGCTTAAGGAGCGTGGATTCTCCTCCAAATGCCTGGTTCCTTCGCTCTTCTCAGGTGGGTGTCGTCCTCAACAGACACGACGTCTGTGCCCCATTCTGAATGACAGTGTTTTCTCCATTCACTGCTCCCCCAGATACTGGAAGAGGGCTGATGACTATGCTGCCTGTTCAGGTAATCGACATATCTCTTAGTTCTGTTTGGACTGGATAATTTAAAGAGACTGTATCAAATGTTACAGTGTCGTTTTGTTCCCTGAATTTCCAGGCTGGCGATGTACTTATCTCTTTGCCCGAAACGTGTCTTTTAACCACCACGACTGTTCTCAGGAGTCCTATTGGTGAATACATCAGAAGGTAACTTGTAGGGGGGATTCCCTCAGTAGATGGCAGTGTTGAGCAGTTAAGAAACTGGTCTTCTATTGATATGGTTGTTTCAAGGATTCAAGGGTTTTATTTGTCACCCGAAAAATATAATCATACTATAAGTTGCAGTGAAATATAAAGTGTATGTATGTTAAATGATTAAGTTATATTAACTCTTACTGGGGGTAAATGTTGCATTCTGTATGCAGCCAAACATCGTCATTCTGTCCTGGAATCACAAGGTGTGTCTCCCGCAGGTGGAAACCACCCCTCTCCCCACGTCTGGCCATCTGTGTGTTTCTCATCTCTGAGAGGCATTTGGGCTCGCAGTCACGGTGGAAGCCCTACATCGATGTCCTGCCCAAATCGTACACGTGTCCTGCCTACTTCTCAGACAGTGTCATCAGCCTGCTGCCTGGTGTTCTCAGGAAGAAGGCCTTGGATCAGAGGGATGCAGTTCAGGAGATGCACTGCTCTTCACAGGGTTTTTTCCACACCCTCCAGCCCCTCTTTGCGCAGCCTGCGGAGGACATATTCACCTGCGATGCCATGCGCTGGGCATGGTGCACGGTCAACTCCCGAACTGTGTATGTGCAGCGGTGCCAGAGTCCCTTCCTCTCCGGGGATCCCGACGTGTACGCAATGGCTCCGTACCTGGACTTACTTAATCATAGTCCTGTTGTTCAGGTAAATCCTGATGAATCACACACACAGACCTACTACACTCATGTGAGTGTGCGCTATTCACAAACTATCCAACATGCATTTTTTTAACCTTAGCATTTAGTGGATGAGGATTTACATTTAACTCATGTATTCAAAGCAGGGGAAAAGTTACAATATATATATATGTGCTCTTTGGGATCTGAACCCACAACCTTTGTGTTAGCACAGCGCTATATTGTTGAGCTGCAGGATTTAATCTGAAGTGGCAGTTTTTTTAGAACATTCAAACAGCTACATGGGGGATGCAGCTGACTGGAACTGGTTTTCCATCTGATGTCAGCCTCCCTCTGTCCTTTTTGCCTCAAGGTGGAGGCCGGATTCAATCGAGCGACAAGCTGTTATGAGATCCGCAGTACACTGGGCTGCAAGAGATTCACTCAAGCCTTCATCTGCTATGGTGCTCATGACAGCCAGCGCCTCCTGCTGGAATACGGATTTGTGGCGCCAGACAACCCTCACCGTGTGGTCTACGTAGACCCAGGTGAGATGAGGTGTCAAAGAGAGCTGGGTGGACCTGCATTTTTCTGAGGCAGAATGTTTTTCTTTTTCTCTATAAACCGTTGAAAGCCCAGGAAACAGATGTGCTGTGTACCATGTGCTAGGCATCTAAGATTATGTTAAAGATTTGAAAATTTACATTATTTAAAAATGACCTAAACGTGAGCTGATAAATTACCTGGTGTTTAGACCTCCTGCGGAAGTTCATCACTGGGGCGGACAAACAGTTTTCACATAAACTTCTTTACCTGAAGGATCATAACTTCCTGGAGTGAGTGTTTTTGTTATCCATAATGTTTGAAATGATTCTGGATCAGACTCCGTCCTGCACACTCTCTAAAAAATGTCTGTCCTTTCCCTGTCCTGCAGAAACCTGACCTTCGGGGTGGAAGGCCCATCCTGGAAGTTAATGACAACACTTCGGCTACTGTCCCTGGGACCAGAGCAATAGTACGCGGTTCCACATGAACGATGTCCAGTTTCTGAAGCTGTTGTATTGATGTCCCTGCATGACGCCAGGGTTGATGTACTGTAATGTGGTGTGTACGTGGCCTCTTAGTCTGTTTGCTGTCCTATAGTGCATCCTGGAAAACTGTCCTCTTGGGGGCAGCGGTGAGTCAAGATTGCGAGGAAAGGAGCGTCCATCTGGCCAGGATCTTATGCCAGCACCTCATGGAGGAGAATGCAGACGCTCTTGAGAGGGTGGGGTTCCTGCACATTCCAGGAGGGTGCTAAAGTAATAGTGGGCAAATGAATTCCAATTATACCAGTGTGGTACTCAGATGTACTGATATTTAAGTATTTTCTAAGCTGTTTTTTGAATGGAATAACACATGTTCTCAGGGTTTCTGAGGTGATTCTCTGTGTTTCAGCTTTCCCTCATGAAAGTGGATGCAGATTTCTCTCTCAGGGACCAGTTGTCTGTGGTGGAAAGCCTCAGACATGAGGAGCAGAAGATTCTAGGATATTCATTCGAAGTTCTTCAGACCATTCAGAGTTAGTCTGGATGTAGCTACTCCCATCCGAGCATCCAACCTACAATCACTTATCTTGGTCATGGTTGTGGGGGGCACCTGGATGTCCCTGGCAGTTCAGTATCACCTCCTGTGATAATCAGCTGTGGACTGTGTGGCTTTTCACGCTGGACTAACTTCAGCCCTACAGACTGTATTCATGGGAATCAAGAGTTTAGTCATCTGTGGCTTGATGGACAGGCAGCTATTATCACACTTGTTGCCATGCTAAGACGAATATGCCTCACACAGGGGAATTTTGATACTGCAGGAAGAGAGTGAGAGGACTTCCTGAGGAAACAGCTGCAACACTGCAGACCTCGAGTCCATCCGTCCTCCACTGCTTCTTCTATGACACATCTGGGCATGAAATACACGGCCAGACACACCACCAAAACCTATTACCCGCCATGCAAAATTTATTTCAATTGATCTTGGTAGGGGGGAGAGGCAATGCCCTTCATTTTCATCCTATGAACTGAAACATCTCTCTATACTGGTTTGCAGTCACAGACCAGCACAGACACATGATTGAAGGTAACACTTTTCTCCGTATTGTAGTTCAACCCATTTTACCTCAGCTGATGGAAAAAGTGATACTTCTCAAGATACCTCATTCAAAATGTGAAGTAGGAACACCCAAAATGGCAGCGATTGTACTCCAAATAGGAATGACAACGTTCCGCAAGAAATAGTTTTCTGTATTGGCCAGATCTGTGCCAAAATAATGTTATTTGCAAAAATGAAAAATCCTAGTTCGTCTCCTTGTTCCAGTATACAATGTGCTTCACACTTATCCTAGTGTACAATAAAGGATAATGTAAGAAAATAAGAATTTTATTTAAAAAGTCAGTCACTAACACATACACTGGTTAAATGAAGAATTCTAAACCAATAACCACAAACAGTCACCATGTTTAATCCAGATGATAAAAATCATACTTAAATGGAGCAGACTTTATTAATTATTATGCTGCCTGCTTTCTATAAGGTAAGCTTGTGAACAGCACCCCTGCTTGTCTGTAGTATGGTCCAGCCTCAGGGTGGAGGTCTGCTATACAGGCATATCTTCAGAACTGAATCACCACCTTCTTTCTGGCTTGCTTGGTCTGCACCATATCCATGGAAACAGCAGCCTCATACCAGGGCACCGGCTCATCCAGCTGTGGCCTGCACACACACGCACACACACACACACACACACACACACACACACAAATTGTCAGCTGATCCCCAGCTGATTTTCTGGGGTTATTTCAGAGTGAAATAAGCATCAGGCAGGATGCGGAGACCCAGAGAGCAGTCTATATGAGCCGCACGCCGCCGAGAGCCGAATAAAAAGCCCATCACCTGAGAGTCCCGGCTGACAGCTTCTCCACCACGTCTCTCAGGATGTCTGATTGGCTGTTAAGGTCACCACCTATTAGATACTGTAGCTCAGGCTTCTGAACCCCTAAAGAAAAGGCCTGAGTAGGACTTTGGACACAAGCAGGTCCAGCTCATGGTTCCCGGACACCTGCACACACAAGGCCGGCCGTCAGTCACCACACTCAGGATACGGAGGTACCGCCCCTGACGGGCCCTGGATGCCCCCCAGATCTCCTCATTCAGGAAGGACACTGTGGCTCCCCTCAGGAAAAGGCTGTGGCTGTCTGGGGGGTCCAGCTGGGGGAAAGGGGGCACAGCAATGACACATACGGACACAAGTTTCACACGTGAGCACTGAATTCGACAAGCCTCGATGTGAATTTTCCTACTAGAACTCCGCCCTACCTGCAGATCACGCTCTGTGGTGACCCAGTGACCTCCGACCCCAAGAAGCGAGATGACATCATGCTTGTGCGGGAGTAGGCTTTGGCCAACAGAGTCCTCTTCGTACAGCCTCACTGTCAAGAGTGGCACAGTAGGCAGTTCAAGATGTGTCAGATGAAGGGGGGTGTGGGGGAGTCAAGCATGTGTACAAGCATTCGCACCTCCTGCGTCAATGACCATGTCGACTCCCAGGCCCCCTGTCTCCTCCAGACAAGCATCCACAAGGTTCACTTTCGGGTCCCGGGTGCTGATGATTCGAGCTGAGGATAGCAACACGTTATTCATACAAGACGAGTATGAACGATGACCCCCCCCCACCCCCCCCGACACTCAGCAGTCCCATTACAGGGATCTTCAGTGCTGTTATAGTCAGAGGTGGAAGTTCAGGTTCAGAAAGTACAAATCCTGACCAAGGTTCTGTGTCAACCATCCAGTTGAGTACTCTGTGATTGTGGCTCTTTATATTCAACTGTTTGGTCGAAAGCCTTCATCAGGATTTGTGATTTCTGGATCTGAACTTTCCACCTCTGGCAATAGTTTATGGTCATGTATTATCACAGTCTACTCTGGGATTCTCTTTCCTTCAGGTTGACATGCCGCTTTGTTGACAACTATCAGCCACGTGAAACCACTTTGGGTGTTTGCCTGTTCACACCTGCTCATTCATGACACAGATCCCCCCCC
>JAODKF010000001.1:44908518-44919375 GCA_026779585.1 Mormyrus proboscirostris | reverse complement strand
CCCCCCCCACACACACACACACACACACACACACACACACACACACACACACACACACACACACACACACACACACAGAGAATAGCCCAAAAAGGCAGAAACAAGCTGAGCGAACAGAAAGCCTCCAAGCCATGCCTGCCTGAGATGGCAGACGAGGGCATTTAAACTCCTGACCAGGTTCTGAAGGGAGAAACAAGCAAACAGATGGCAGGCAATCAGTGAAGCAGCACCACACCCAGGGACTGGCCACACTCACCTAGGAGAGACTCTTGGACTCCTGGGCATGTGGCAGACAGCAGAGCACAGAGAGCAGTCAGAGAGAAGAACAGAGAGAAAATACTGTGCAAAACATACACCCAGAGGCCTGACAGCAAGGGAAGGAACATCACTCAGGCATCCATATGGGGGCGTCTGAAATCACTTACTCACACGGTACATAGTGAATTTATATAGAACCTTACTAATCAACCTTTAATGTAGTGCATACGGTATGCGTGAGAGCAGTATGCATGTGCTCAGACAAATTGCGGTCACCATCTTGCATATTACCTGACATGGATGTGTGCCAATTACCTGGCCTGACCCACACAAAAGTCAAAAACCTTTTTTTTAAAAAAAAAAAATAGCAATGACAAAAATACATATTTTAAATTAACTGGATATTGTTTTCCATTTAAATTCTTACACAGACGACACTTCCATCTTGACAAAACATTCCTTGTCTCTGGTTGCAGCTCCAGTGGCCTTGTGGGAAAGTGTAACATCCACTGTGTCCATTGGCGGCACACTTTGGAATTTCGCAGAATGTAGTGTCATCCAGGTACCAAGCATTTACTGAGCATTTGCACATACTGCTCACTTCACATACTATTTTTCACCTACTACATAGCAAACAAGTATGCGATTTCAGAGGCACCCTATGTCACTCACACACACAACCCTGGTAAACATCTGGCATGTGGCAGAAAGAAGTCTTTGCTACTTTCTTTTACAGTAGGAGCACCGATGCACATAATGGCCGTCTTGCCCAGGTCCCCTCACCCATACTAGGCCGGAGCTTCTCCAGGAGCCGCTGGTCTTCCAAGGACAGGGCAGTAGCTAACACTTTCACTCCATGGTAGTGAGCGACCTGGATGGCCATCATTCCAAACGGCTGCAAAAGAAATCCACACACAAGGAGAAGAAGAAAGGAGGACAGGCAAAGGTCACCATCTTTCCAAACAGAACAATGGGGAGAAGAAGCACTCATATGGTTATAGGGTGGGTACATACACTAGCGCCATCCATCACTAAAACGCTGTGCCCCGCGGCCACCCGGCCCAGTGTGTGCAGGGCTGTGTATGCCCGCAGGCCATCCCGTATCCCACCAGCAGCCTCCACATAGCTCACCTTCTCTGGCTTCTGCACTGCAAAGAGTCAACGACCACACAAAGAGTTACACTTAGAAACCCAGGCGTGTCAGCCTAAAAGCTCGGTGTCCCGTGCCGGGGCGTACCAAGGAGGTGCTCGTCCAGCAGAACCACGTCACACAGGCCAGACAATTCAGCATCCAGAGGCAGAATCCCTGTTTGGACACAAGTCCAGTTACTGCTCAACAGCATTTGGTCCGAATACTTGGTAGTTTGGTTATAGGAACATCAGATTAGGCACTAAGCAATACAAAAGGCATAGTTGGGTCTTCGCGCCTCTGCAATGACACAATAAGGTCACATAAACTCCCAATGTCTTATGGAAAGTGTCCATGCTGATGTTACCGTCCACGCAATTCCCCATCTTCACTACAATGAGTTTGCATCTGCAGACATCTGCACCCTGGCTTGATATGCTTACCCACAACTTCATCATCAGGCTGGAAAAATGTGACCTTTGGCCCAACTGTGGAAAAACACGGAGGAGAAAAATCAAAAACAAATCCGGACTGATTTCATCACTTTTGTATATTTCTGTGGGTCACAGTTTGCATATGGTTCACAGCGGCCTACTCTCTCCTTTTTTTAATCACAGTTAGAGACACCGACCCAGGGAAACACTAACAGCACAAGTACCAGGGTGTCATGAGACCCAGAAAGACCTACCACACACACATTTTGCACAAGACAGAACCTGAGATGGAGACAGAACCACTCTGTTCAAGGGTCACATAACCCCATTTTCAATGAAGCATTTTGTAAGATACATCAAACTACTTTTCTGACATGTAGCATGCCGCAAGATTTTTTTTAAATCACAGAGGACATTGTCACTCACTGACCTTGGAGCACAATTCCAGCGATCTCCCTGCCCACTGGCAACAAGTCCTGCCGAAGCTTCAGGTCATCCAAAAACTGCCCAGAACAAAAGTTTGCAAAAGAGAGCAAGACTTTGGATGCAGAGGGTGGGCAGAATGGCATACTCTGTGCTCCTCTTTGCCTGGAGCACAGACATGCTAAGACAGTGCTGCCTGATTCCCCCGTGACACCTTAACTGTATACTTATGTTCATAACGGGCATAACTTCCATTTGGTTTGACCGATTGCGACAGGGAACACAAAAGCTTCTTTTTATTCCACTGGAAATGGCAAATTATAAGCTCCTGTTCAAACCGCTGTCCTAGACTGGCCAACATGCGGGGTGTCTTCTGTCTCATAAACAACTCACCCCCGTGTCCACTGGGCTCAGAGCGCAGGCTTTCACCTGAACCTTCACCTGATGATCTTCTGGAGAAACGGGAACGCTCTACAAGGGAAAGGAACACAGACGGGTTACTTTTTAACCGAATAAGCACACATGACCGAGGGTTTGCAGGTACCGTAATGAATATTCCAAAACGGGGCAGCTTGTTCAAAGGAAACGCTGTCAGGTACCTTCTCCTGGATGAGAAACTTGAGCTCCCCGCTCCCCTCTCTCAGCTGGCCGTACAGACCTTTCATGCTGGGGGAGGAAGCACAGCTCCAAGAGCTGCGGAGAGGAAAACGCCGTACATAATGCACTCAAATGACAGGTCATCGGCCATCTCTATAAACCTGTCTGCGCTATAACGACTCCCTGTCGGCCTACGGTTAAGCCAGAAAGCTGTCGGGAAGAAGCAGGATAGGACACAATAGTGCCGATTATTAGAAAATTAGAAGCAAGCTTACCCGATGCAAAAATGCCCTGTTTGTAAAACGGATAAAAATGAAAGCACGTCTTCTCCCTGCGGCTGTCACACATATAGAACTTGCTTAGTGGACCTTTGAGTTCCGTATTTTCATTCAATACAGTATTTTCCTTTATTTTTCGTGTCGCCTTTACAGGGTGGATCTGCTTGTTGACCAATTGCAGAACTGCTTTGAGACGCACTACTGGGAATTCATTGCTGCCATTTGCTAAACGTAACGTCAATCATCTCCATTTGTTGACCTGCGAGTACGAGAGCCGTATATTGAGATTCATTGGCTATTGAACTTGTCAATCTAGGTTTCGGGGCGTGTCTACGTGCGTGCAGGGTGCGTCTTCCTTTGGTTGCGTAGCAGTACGGCGGCTCCGAAGGAGAGGGTGCCAAAGAAAGGAAAATCTCAAATTCTCCTTCGGTTGCAGACATTATTCCGCCTCTTCCGCGTCTGATTTTTCTTTAACAAGAAAGGAGCTTGCCATGGATCGTTAGCGATGAGGTGAGCTGGCTAGCTTTATTCTCCGCGTTACGCGGTGGGTTCGCTGGAGCCGCAGATGCGGGGTGACAAGCGAGGTGACCCCGCTGGAGATCTCTGTCGACGTCCGACTTACCGACACATCTAGGTGCTTTAGCCTCTATTTTGCGACTTACCGGGCCGTCTTTGCTTGGCTGACACACGCCAGCGGGCTGTACGGTTGTCTGACGGGCTATAGCCGGTGTTTCCGTGCTGTTATGAGGCCGATTGTTGGGGAGGGGGGGTTGGCAGTTTAGGGGCGAAGCCGGCCCCCGTTCCCGCGTCGGGACTGGCTGCAATGTTTCTGAAATATCTATATTGCTGTTTGTTTGGTACATCCACAGTGCCATGGGGTGTGATTTGGAGCTGACAGTGCTGTTTATCGTTCACCATGGGTGGGGAAGCTGTGCCGGTGTGATTGGGATGCATGTCCGATGGGTGTGGTAAATGTATGGTGGGTAGGGTAAGGTGGTGGGTGTGGAAAATGTATAGTGGGGAAGGGTAACTGTACGTTGGGGGTGGGGTAACTACCCTGGGATGGGGTAACTCTATAGTGCGGGTGGAGTCATTGTGCTCTTGTTATCTAGGCGTGTGGTCTTGTAAACAATTTCTGCAGTATATTCCGAAAATAGATCGTTTTCTATTTCTTTCTGGCAAAATGACCATTTACTGTGCTCTTACTGTCTTTAGTATGAATCTGTGAAACAGTATAATCGGTTAATCAGCTGTCTTCACACCACATAACTTGTATGCCTATGGTTTGACGGCTGCATCGCAGAGAATTTGCATCCCAGCTGATTTATGGTGTTTCCCCAGATGTTTTGCTTGGAATTGATCCTTTCACATTTGTAGAATAGCCATAAAACGAAATTTTACAGCATATTCTGGTCGTAACTCAATGAACCTACTGTCTCTCTGAAGCAGTTTGGTGCTCAACGTTTAGGATCTTCTGTTGTGGCACATGTGAAACAGACGCGATATTTAAACATTCACATTACTTGTTCAAAAGTTTTCAGTACCACACAGAGTCAAATGATTCGGTGCATGGCCTTTTCGCTGAGGTAGGACTTACTGTTCGATTTGGTAATATTTGAAGTTCTTTTCAGTTATATCCTTGTTTGTCTGTTTCTAACCTTTCTTTATTTGTCACCAACATCCACTGGCATCTATAACCGGTAGCAGTCTGTGAATACAAGGTTTGCTTTTTCCCGTTGTGGTGAAATACAGTGCATTTGCTTATTTAGGGTTGGTCACAAATTTTTATGACATTGTGTAAACTGTGGTAGATTATTCAGGGACAAAAATCATAGTCAGGCTGCAGCCTTGTTAGTGAAACTCCAGTAAGAACTGCCTGGCTGCATACTTGCTTGTGTTTTATATGCATTGCACTGCTTTCTGTGAAATATCAGCAGTCAATGAGGTATTCAGGTTGGCTGTGTCTTGTGGACGTAATTGCTGTTTCTGAATCCTCAGACGGTAGTCTGGGAGAGGGGCAAGTAGGCTGTGGAATCTATGGGCTGTTATTGTGGTGCACATAACAGGACTCTGTCTGTCTTTCTTTGAGTTTCCCCATTCTCCCCTTGTTAGAACCCCAGAGGGACAGCTTTGTGTTTATCAGACAGCCTGACGTCCCCCTACACAGAGTTCTGATTTCTGTGAGATGTTTGAGTTTCAAACCTAAATGGCTAATAGTTTGAATAAATCGTTATAATCACAGGTTTATTTAGACAACAAAGAAACAAAGTTGATGTCGACTGAACGTTTTTGAATTAGATTATTTGGTTTCACCGATGGACATCAGTGAAAAGCTAGTTTGAGTGACTGAACTTTTTGTTTGGATGGTCTCTGTGGGCAGTTGTGCTGTACTGCTGATGGATTTTTGGAGTGATGTCATCTTTTAAGATGGTATAATTTGTGACTTCTGGAAAGTCCTTCTTGTTTTGCCTGCATCTTCTTGTGACACCTTTTTGTAGCACCTCTCTGGGCATTCTACAATCAATTGACATCTAGAATACCGTTTCTCCCCATGTCGTTGGGCTTTTGACCTGTCCATAGTCGCTATCTCCCCCTGCCGGTGTGATATGAGAGCATCCATCTTGGAAGACTGCAGGATCAGAGGTTCTGAAATCCTTTTCCCTTAACTTTTTTCCCCTAACACTTACAAGTACTAGAAAGAGGGAAGAGGATCCCAATGACCTCAACATTTTTTGCCACGTTCTGGCATTTGTGGAGTCATCTAGCCAGAGCTGAAATATTTCACTGTAACAGAGAAACACTGTCTTGTCTGAGTGGCTCTGACTTGAACCCTCATCTTCAGAGAGTAGACAACACCTTGACCTCACAAGCGTGGTGGTCCCTGTGGTCAACCAACTTCCTTGCACTCGCCCTTCATGCTGTTGTTGCAGTTGTGTAGTAAGCAAAGCAGCTGGTCTGTGACAGGAGGGTAGAAACTGAGAACGCTCAAGTGCTAAATGACTCTTGTATCGTGTAATTAATGCATAGTGTACAAGAGCTTGCCTTTGTGTGCTTGAGTGAGAGTGAGCAGCAAAGGTGTAGTATTCCCATGATGTAGGTCTAGGTTTAGGGTTTCACACACAGACGGTTCTCATGAATACTGGTGCTGAGTAGGTCAGCACTTCCATTCATCTAATGGTTTTTACACACTGATAGCATGTCTGCACTCCAGTGTTTATTCCCTGTGGCCTGTTTTTACTGTGTGGATACATTTCCAGAAAGGGTCAACCATTGGGTTTTACTTCGCAATTTTTGCTGTTGTGACTTGAGTATTTTGTTTCCCATATGGGAAACTCGGTCTGATCTGCAAATTCTCAGGCTTTCCTCAGTAAGACATGCCGGAGCTGAAGTCCTGATCCCAGTTGACGAGTACAGCCTCTCCAGTGTGAAGGCAAATGTGCCTTTGCCATCATACTGATCCTTTCTGATAAATACTGGGACCAGACTGATTTCTGGTGGGATCTGAGGAAAGGTCTTATTTCCATGTTTATCTATGCTAAGCAGGCATTGTGGTCTGTGTGGTGAAGAATCCAGTCTGCAGATGTGCTGTATGCCTTCACGGTAGAAGGTTGAGTATGTGCAAGTAGCATACGGAGACTCAATTTGGGATTTCTACGCTTAAGCTTTTCTCATCCTTCGTGTTTTTGTCTTAGACACATCTTGGCAGGAGAGTCATCAAACTTGTAGACTTGCTGTGGTCTACAGATTCTTGAAGGTTGCAGTCGACCAGTGCTGCATTTAGAATAAGTCTCCATCAAAATATGATACTACTGTAGAAAGATGGGGTTTGGGACCTCCAGGTTTGACCTCCAGGTGATCCTATGGTTCCCAGTCACTTCTGTAATCTCCCATGTATGTAAATTGGTGCTGATGTTTTTAAACCACAACTCAATGCTTCACCTTAGCGCCCTGTAGTATACAGGTTTAATTGGACTTCCTTGTTGTTTCTTTGCTGTTTTTCTGATCTCAGGTGTGGGGCTGGAACATGGATAATGTGTGAAACGTGGGTTGTCAAGGGGACATACTAATAATTCCTTCCACCTTTTGGAGAATTAGAGAGTGCTGAAGCTGTTCTTTTCCTGCCACATTAGACATGAAGTTCCTTTGTACTAGAGGGCAAATGGCCTTGGGGGACTCAGGGACTTCCTTTGTCTTTGCTTGTTCATTCATGCTTTTGTAGCTGGGAACCCAAAATTTTTGTTTGGGAGGTTGCTTCACTAATTTTGGATGCCATAGTTTCGGCCCAGTGTGGCCTCAGGTTTGAAGAGCTGGGACTTTATCCTGAACCTCTCACGGTGAGTTATGTATCTTTCCCAACCTGGTCCTTGAATATTTATGTGAACTGGTTTATGCATATTGATATAGCCTAGCAGTTTGGCTTGGCAGCGCAGTAATTCCTATTCTAAACATCATGGAGAGCAGATGGTGAAGTTTCAGCCTCCACTTGTCAGTCCAGCGTGGCAGCTGCTTCAGGCAGGTTACGGCCAGTATTTGGGGGTGGAAGGGCTGTCTTTCAAGTGGGTGATTGACTTTGTGTGCTGACACTGTGACGGGTTAGGCTACCTGTGCTGTATGTGATTGATTCCGTGTACTGTCACGGTGATGGTTCATGTCTCCTCTTGTGCGATTAGTCCTGAGTAGCCTTTGCTTAAAGAGGCAGTTTCTAGCTCTAACATGCATACACCATGGTGCTGCCATACTGTGGGGCCCGGGGGCTGGAAGTCATTTAAATGACTGGAGGCATGTGGGTGGTTGCTGCTTGGATAGTGGGTGGTCCTTGCACAGGTGTGAACATGTTCCCTCCCACATAGTCCTTATCCTGCGTTTGATTATCTCTCGGAAGTCAGAAATTCCGAGGTGAGTGACGTCATGCCCGACAATCTCCCATTCGAGCTACACACATCTCGGAACAAACATTTATAAAATAGAAGTACTGTTGACTGTGTAAGCCGCCATGTTGAAATGACGTCACAGAGGAAACTCGGACAATGAAATTCTGTCAACGTCAATGTCATAAAAGAGCCGTGTTTCCGACGGGAAGTGATGTTTTTTTGTGACGTTTTGTGACATTTTCATCCGAGTTCCAACTCAGAGACTGATAATCGGACGCAGGATTATATGTCCAGCTGTTGTCATGGGTCTTTCCCTTGAATTTCCGGTTTCAGCATGGGGGAAACTTGATTTTGTTCCGGTTAATCGCCCTTGCATGGCATATTGTGTGTGTCATACTTTACTGTCAGCTATCCCTTTCACTAGGTGGTTGTCCGAAGTTGGCGCCGCCCATGGAAAGTGGGTGGCTGGAATTCTACCACGCATGTGTGGGCAGCACTTTGCTGTAGGGTGTGGGAAAAAAAAACCTTGGCGATGTGTCGAGTCCATGGGGCCGAACAGCTCTTCCTGAGAAATAGACAGTGACCCACGGCAGGCTGGTGCTGGGTTGCAGGAGAATGATGGCTGAAACATCTGGGGTGTGTGTATGGGTGTGTGCATACTGGAAGTTATGCCGGACTGGATTTCCTAATTGCTTGATGATTTGTGAATGGAATTAGATCAAAAACAAATTCATACTCCTCCTACTATTTTTACTGTATGGGTTTTTTTTTTTTTTGCTCTGCTCTTGTAGTGGAATGAAGGGCAGCTTTCAGCTTCAGGTGAACAGGTTCTGGCTCACGTTGGAGATCTTTGAGTCTCGCTCCTTAAACCCGGGGCTTGCTGCTGGTCATTGTTTGCAGGGAGGTCGTAGGAGCCAGAGAAGCATATGACTGAGGGGAGTTTCTCTTGGCGGATTTCACCGCTTAGCCTTCTTCCTTCTCATTTCAGGAGTCTGCCTCTGGGCCCCAGGTGACCGAGACACATGGCTCAGTTTCCAACAGCGTTCGGAGGTGAGTAGACGGCGGGTATCTTGCCCCGGCTTGAACGTGTTTGGTATACAGTGAGTGACTCACAGCCCCCAACGCACAGCCAGTGATGCGGCACCGTATGAATATGAATCTCGTAATTTTGTCACATTTTCTACAAATGGCCCAACAGGTTTGACTTGGCTGATCACGTGATTAATGGGTGTGTCCTAATTTCAAAATTCAAATAATTCAAGGTGTCATGATTAATTTCTAAGGAACATGAATCACTGGACATAGTCAGGCCCCTGCAGACATTAAGTCTGCCAAACATGGTGCACTGCTTTGTCTTTATGTGCAGTTGTGTGTCTTTTGGCATTGGCCCATCTCCTTCTGAAGATAGGCAGCTTATTGGATATAGGGAATGTCACATGACAGACTGTTTTTATAATGTTATAAATGCTATTTGCATCTTCGTGGGGGACACCTTCCCACAATTCGTACAGCCGTGGCGGTGTTTGTGGATGTAAAATGAAACCAGTGCACTGCCATGAATAGTGCCTTTTGCCTTCCAAACTGTCTTCTCTTTCAACTCCTATTCTCACTCAGGGGGTGCGGATGCCTGGGTCATCACTGTGGAGGAGCGGGCCAAACACGACCAGCAGTTCCACAGCCTGTCACCCAGTCCTGCGGGTTTCATCACTGGTCAGTCTGGGAAGGGGAATTCTGTATTGAGAATTCCACATGGAGTAAGAGCACCGAGCAGGACAAGTGACTTACTGAGGTTCCTTCTTCACCTTTCTTCCAGGTGACCAGGCTAAGAACTTCTTCCTGCAATCTGGCCTGCCTCCACCAGTCCTGGCACAGATTTGGTAGGTGATATGGGAAAGGTTCTACACATAGATTCTCCTTATAACAAAACTTATTTTTATAAAGGAAGGTTATCTACTAACTAACTTTAACTCTGTTAAAGTACTACCAAATTAACATTGCAGTTCCTATTTTCATATGTTCAGGACAAAATTCCCACTGGGAATACTTTGAAGAAGGAACCAGATTTAGACAAGCAGGGATAAAGAAAGTTACAGTAGTCTAAACATGATGAAGTAAATGCATGTATAAGCATTTCCAACGCAGCTTTTGAGACAAATAATCAAATTAGATAGATTTCTCAAACGAAAAAAAGCAGTAGGAACTAAGAAACCTGGCATGAGCATCAAAACTCATAGACTGATCAAAAACAATACCTAAATTACATAGGGATGCCTGGGAGGATGTGGAGAAAGCTGTTGACTAATTGCCGCAAGGAGGGCAAGGACTAAAACCTCACTTTTCTCAGCAGGTAGTTTCAGTCCACTAGAGAAAACAACATAATGTAACAACGCTTGCAATAATAGAAGTGTATATATAGTGAGAAAAGGATGGGGCCCAAAACAGATCCCTGGGGCACCCCAGAAGTCGGAGAAGCATTAGCCAATGAAAGCTCACCCACACAAACAGAAAAACTCATATCAGCTAGAAAAGAAGAGAACCAGAGCAGACCCAAGCCGGAGATATCTACTGAGTGATTTAATCTACTTAAAAGAATCTCATGATAAACAGTATCGAAAGCCGAACTAGCAAGCAGCAGTGTTACAGAGCGTTCAGTAGCATCTGCAGCCCTCAATAAATCATTAGACGCTTTAAGGGCTGTTTCAGTAGAATGATGCTTTCAAAAAACCCGACTGGAAGGGATATAGTACGTTATGCTTCTCAAGGAAAATAGCTCGCTGCTGCACACAACAAAGGTGGAAATTAGCGGGAGAACAATTCAATCTAGATTTAAGGAAGCACTTCTTTACGCAGCGTGTAGTCAGAGTATG
>JAODKF010000001.1:44873540-44902110 GCA_026779585.1 Mormyrus proboscirostris | reverse complement strand
TATAATAAATAACAATATAAAGAGTCAGAGGGGAGCTTGTATGAATCATGAATGAGCTTAGAATGATGTCTGGAGACAAAGCAAAAGCACAATTATCCATACACTGAGGCAGCTGTTCATTTGGAATAAAGACCCAGATTTATGTATCTGGTTTTGTATTGAGTGGGGCATCAGACCAAGGCTTTGAGCTCAGTTTTGAGCCCAAATGTGTAGATCGCATGGGTCTACCCGTGGATGCCAGTGAGTGAGCCTGGCCCCGTCTCAGAATGCAGGAGACGTTCACCGTGGATCGAACCCAAAGCCATCGGCTTTAAAAGCTTCACCAAAAGGGCTGAATTGCTGGCAGGCAGTGTGAAACTGTGGACGCTCATTAGAGAACCTTATTCGAAGAGAAATGTTTTGATTGCTTCTGGGATTACATCAAATATGTCAGTGAACTTGGCAGGATAATGTGGCTATGAGTGGGGGGTGGGAGTGTTAAATATATGAAGATGTTCCGTGTCCATCAGGGCGTTTGCTAGATTGGGAAATGAGAAGAAAAAAGGAAGCATGTACCCAGATGATTGCACAAGCAGCCAGAAGAATGTAATGAGATGGTAAAATGCCAAGCAGTTGGTACCTAGAGGGCAATTTAGAGATGACAGGGCAAGGGCTGAAACAGGAGAGGGGTGATTGTGCCAGGAAAATGGTGTTTGGTTTGATTTGCATGTTATTCTGAACTGGGTGGTCTGGCCTGACAGGGCCTGTTTCAGTGTATGTGTGACGTGAACTAACAACCACTGTCTCTGGTTCTTGCTCACTGTCTGCTTGCTCACAAGGCTAAGGGTCTCCCCTGAGTACCCGTGAATGTCATAATACGCCGTTTCCCATCATTGAGTCTGTTGCGTAACCACGAAATTCTAACGTCGCACCGTAACAAACACTGCGTGCTAACGATGTGCGGGCTTACTGCAGCTGCGGATCCTCGCGCCGTCGCTGCCATCCTCACCTTCCCGAACAGCGCCAGCCAGAAAACCCTCGGTGTGGTCCTGCCCACGCTGCTTTGGGGTGACGGCATGTCTGGCTCCATGGGGAGTTTCTGTCTCTCAGTGGGGAGCGACGTCGTTTCCAGATTCCAACGCGGATGGTTTCCAGGCCCGGAAGTGACTGCTGAGATTAGGTATTGTTTATAGGGTGACACAATAATCCTCACCCCCCTTTGTGTTCCTCACCATCATGCTTAGGAGCTGAGGGAGATGCATGGCAGTCAGCAGAGGCAGGAGGACCTGGATCCAGAGGTCCAGCAGAAGGAACAGGCCGAGGGGAGGCTTAAGGATGGGGAGGTGGAGAAGGACGCTACGGAGCACCTGGAGGGCAGGTGAAGAAACTTGACACGTGTTAGTGGTTAGAGGTCAGTCGCAGAAAGGTGGGCTTGGGTCAGCCCCGCCTGTCTGTACCCCCCAGGTTGGATGCTGCAGGAGAACAGGCACCTTGTGCGTGGCAGGATGAAGGGGGGGACAAGGTCGCCCCTCCCCCACAGCTGTGGATGAGGCGGGTGGCAGAGGATGATGGGCGAAACAAGAGGGACGTGCAGGACAAACTCAACCAGCTGTTCAGCCAACAGCCGGAGGCGGGGATGCCGCCAGCTCAATCCGCCTGGCCCACAGGTCAGTTCAAGTCTGTCCGCTGAGTCGGGCATCTTTGTTAAAAAAGGAAGCGAACTGGCGGTGTAACTTTTTCCTGATTTGGCCCCCCAGCGGACAAAATCCCCGTGACTGGCTTCAACCAGGACAAGGTGAAGGTGGTGTTCTACAGGGCCCTGTATCCCTTTGAGGCTCGTAGCCATGACGAGATCACCATCCAGCCTGGAGACATAGTCATGGTGAGTCGGCATAGACACGGACACGGAGGGCGACCCCTGTAGTGTGGGGAAGGGTTAGCCGTTAAGGTACCTGTAATGTGTACAACAGGAAATGACAGAAGGTTCTTTGAGGAAAGTGTTTCTCAGAATGAGTGTAGCGTGGACTTATGGGTAACGTATTACTGCTGTGGACGGTGTGGTGAGCATCTATCTACAAGTACTAACCCTGCTTCTCACCTGTGTGCTCTGCACCTGGAGGTGAGAGGGGAGTGGGTAAGTGCTGCTTGGTCGCCCTATCCTCTGTCTCCTACCTACACTGCACCCCGCCAGCTCTCTTTGTATTTTCTGGCTTGTGTTTCTGCGTCTGTATCTGCTGCGATCCGATGAAAGCGATGGCAATCGCGTGTGGATGCGGATTGGCAAGGAGATATGCTTTGGGAGCAGAATCGCAGTACTTCATCGGCCTGTGACATAGGGCGACCACTTAATCCATGTGAGGATGGACACTTTGAGCTACGACAGGGTCTGTAAGCTACCATTTCAACCATTTGTATTAAAAGGACCCAGATTTCATTTAAGCACTTAGGATTCAAAGCTGCGTGCTGATTGGTCAGTCTCCTGTTGATGTGAAACAGCTGGATGAGCTGTTGATGTGAAACAGCTGGATGAGTCTTTCATTCAAGGAAACAAACCAGTGAACGTACAAGACGGACCAAATAATTTAGCTGAGCGCAGCAGCCTTTCACTTTTAAAGCAGCTGGTAAAACCTGAAGTAGCTCAGTGCCCCTTTTGACATGGACTAGGTGGTCACCCTAGTTTAACATGCATGGCCTGTATGTGCAGGAAGCTGTCAGATTGTCCGGTTATATGCCATATCAAGGTGTTAGACACGCTTCATCTCCATGAGTAGCTTCTTAAACGTGTCGTGGCATCATGGGGAATACCTACCTGTGAGCATAGTGGCTGCTATTGGGGGTGTTCAACTGTTTCTAGTGGGTGTGTCAGTTCTGTTAGGGTGTGGCTTAATTCGTAACTCCTCCCCCGCAACCCCCCCCCCTCAGGTGGATGAATCACAGACCGGTGAGCCTGGCTGGCTGGGGGGGGAGCTGAATGGCAAGACTGGGTGGTTCCCTGCCAACTATGCAGAGAAGATCCCAGACACAGAGGTCCCTGCTGCTCTTCGGTCTGGGGCTGCCGTGGGCTCTGCCCCCAAGCTGGCCACTCACGCCACGCCCAACAGCGCCGCAGCCACACCCACCCCCATGCAGCCACCTCCCCCTGAGGCTAGGACCGCCCCGCCTCCAGTGACCGCCGCCGCCCCACTGCCTCCGTCCTCTTCGTCGTCGTCTTCCTCCAACAACTGGGCGGACTTCAGCAGCACGTGAGTCACACCGAAACAGAAATAAAAACCATGAGTGCCAGATCCCAGTGCAGCAGATCAAGAATGAAGTCCTAAGTCCACTTGGGGTCCATCAGGAGGCACTAAGGCTTTTCCTGAACCTTGATCCCTGACTCCAGGTGGCCATCAAATACAGTAGAAAAAGCTGAGGGGGACGTTTGGGACGCATGGCCCCCCCAGCCTTCGCTGTCGGTGCCCAGTGGTGGACAACTGCGGCAGCGGTCTGCTTTTACCCCTGCCACCCTGACAGGATCGTCGCCCTCACCCGTGCTGGGCCAGGTATGGTGGGCACATGCCAGTGGGCATGCTGCCTGTGTTGGGGACAGTGCCCCCTACAGCTTTGATTACTCCTAAGTAGAGTATGAGTGTGGCACCCCATAGTGGACATCCTACCTTCCCTTCCTCTCCCAGGGGGAGAAGGTGGAGGGACTTCAGGCTCAGGCTTTGTATCCATGGCGAGCCAAAAAGGACAACCACCTGAACTTCAACAAGAATGACGTGATCACCGTGCTGGAGCAGCAGGACATGTGGTGGTTCGGCGAGGTGCAGGGCCAGCGGGGCTGGTTCCCCAAGTCGTACGTCAAGCTGGTCTCGGGTCCCGTGCGCAAGTCGCTGAGGTGCGTGTGACTCCCGCACATCCTCACTCATTAGGAAGCACCTTATTCCCGCAGTGTATCCTGCCGCTTATGTGTGTGACGCCTGCCTCATGGACGGGAGCTGGTCCATCGCAGGGCACATACACCCAGAATCTTACTCTGTGAGCAATTTAGAGGCATCAGTTACTATAATTGCATGCTTTTGAGCTATAGGAGGACACCGGAGTACTGGGTGAAAACCCACACAACATAGGAACTCCCACGTCACCCACAGACTGGAGGTGTGATTTACAGCCCCAACTGCCAGGCAGCAGTGTGAACCAGAGCCACCAGCACGGCCTTAGCATCACGCGGCCCTTAGGATGTTTAACTGAGCTCACTTTTACTTTTATCCTTACTGTGTTTCCTTTCCTACCCTCCATGCAGCATCGAGTCGGGTTCGTCTGAAAGCCCCCCAAGTATCAAGAGGCCCACACCTTCCCCCAGCAAGCCCACAGAGTCTGGAGAAGGTGATTATCCCTCAGAGAACATTGACCACGCCCACAACTGCCGGATCTACCCCCCCATTGGCACTCCCTCTTGACCCCGCCCACCATAGCTAGATCCACCCCCTAGACCAGGGGTGGGCAATCTTATCCGCAAAGGGCCAGTGTCACAGTCAGCCCCAACCCCTATACACTCCCTCTGGACTACATGATTGCTGTTGTTGATATTTTAGTATTTTTCTTGATTTGATTTTCTCATTTATTAAAAAAATACTGTCTTTTAGTTGCTTGTAATAATAAGCATATACATTATTTGTAATTCTTGTTGGTAAACATGTGCATTTGTGTTCCCAGAGTATATAGCGATGTACACATATGAGAGCAGCGAGCAGGGCGACCTTACCTTCCAGCAGGGTGATGTCATCATGGTAATTAAGAAGGAGGGGGATTGGTGGACCGGTGCGACAGCGGGCAGGACTGGGGTCTTCCCTTCCAACTATGTGAGGCCCCGGGACTCTGAGGTAGGGCTCACCTTCACTGGGGCTGATGACAGACTGATCACAGTCAGGGTAGCAGAGCTTCTTCTGGAGAATCAAGCACTGAAAATGACTACAAACAATTTTCAACGCTGTTACCCACAATGCCCTCTGTGTCTGGCTAAGCCACCTCTCTGTATCCCTTTAGGCCCTGGGCTCTGCAGGGAAGGCAGGGAGTTTGGGGAAGAAGCCAGGTGAGACTCGACTGTATTCCACATGGGTCTGGATGCGTTAGTGATGCACGGTTAAGGGACACGGAAGTGGGATGGTGGAGAGGAGGCTGGACATCACTTAATTATGTGAAAATGGGTCACTCGCACAAAGCCTTGCTATTGTCTTGTGAGGGGGGGTTATCGCCGTGCTTCGGTGTGATATCTCCTTGCTTACCTGACTGTCCCCTCTGCCCCCCCCCCTCAGAGATTGCTCAGGTGATTGCCCCCTACACCGCCACAGGGCCAGAGCAGTTAACCTTGGCTCCTGGACAGCTCATCCTCATCAGAAAGAAGAACCCAGGTGGCTGGTGGGAGGGGGAGCTACAGGTTTGTACCCACTCTGACCCCTGTGCTCCTCGTTTCAGCTTACAGAACCCCCCCGTAACCACCTGCCTTATCTTTCAGGCCCGAGGGAAGAAGCGCCAGATTGGCTGGTTTCCAGCCAATTATGTGAAGCTGCTGAGTCCGAGCTGCAGCAAGACCACGCCCACAGAGCTTGTGCCGCCCAAACCGCAGGTGCCCAATGCAGGTGTGAACAAACCTCCGTACAGTCATGTGACCAAACACTACATCTTAGGCCTGTTTAGGGACTCCAGAAGCAGGATATGCTTTTTTACTGTTTAATTTATATGAGAAACAGATTTTGGGGTCTTCAGCTGTTACTCCTGCACTTCTGTGATGTTACGGGGTGGTGGTACAACGGGGCTGTGTTATACAGAACAGTACAGAAATGTAATGTTGTTTTACAGTGGTCTGTTATGGTGTAATGTTGTGGTACAGTGGTACATTGCTGCGGTGTGGTGTTGTGGAACAGTGGTATGTTATTGTGGTGTGGTGTTGTGGTACAGTGGTGTGTTGTTGTGGTGTTGTGTGGTGTTGTGGTACAGTACTGTGTTGTTGTGGTGTTGGATTGTAGTGTGGTGTTGTGGTATGGTATGGTGGTGTGTTGTCGTGCGGAGTTGTGGTACAATGGTGTGGTGTTATGTCCAGTACAGTGGTACATTGTTACAGTACGGTGGTGTGGTACAGTGTTATGTGTGGTGGTATGTTGTTGTGGTACGATGGTATGTTGTTGTAGTGCGTGTTGTGGTATGTCATCGTGGTGCTGTGGTACAGTGGTTTATTGTGGTGAGGTTTTGTAGAGTGGTGTGTTGTTGTGGTACATTGGTGTATTGTGGTGGAGTGGTAATACCACGTGTGGTGTAATGGTACAGTGGTGTTGGGTTGTGGTACTATGGTGTGTTGTATAATGGTATATTGTGGGGTTGTGGTACAGTTGTACATTGTGGTGTGGTACAATGTTATTGTGGTGTGAAGTTGTACAGGTGTTTGTTGTGGTGTGGTGCTACGTGCAGTGTTGTGGTGTTACATCCAGTATAATGGTGCAGTGTTGTGGTATAGTGTTACAGGTGGTGGTGTGGTACAGTGATCTGGTGTTTCGTATGGTGTTGTGGTACAGTAGTATGTTATTGTGGTGCAGCAGAGTTGTACAGTGGGTTGTTGTTGTGGTGTGGTGCTACGTGCAGTGTTGTGGTACTTTGGTCCGGTGTTATGTGTGGTGTTGTGGTACAGTGGTGTGTTGTTGTGCGGAGTTGTGGTACAGTGGTGTGGTGTTACATGTGGTGTTGTGGTTCTGTGCAGTGTTATGCTACAGTGGTGTGTTGTGGAACTGTGGTGTGGTGTTACATACAGTGTTGCAGTGCTTTAGTGTGGTGTTGTGGTGCAGCGGTGTGTTGTTGCGGTGTCATGATACGGCGGTTCTCCTTGCTGACGCTACGTCAGGATGTTCTGCTCTCCAGCATGGTGCTGACCCCCACCCTCTGCTCTCAGTGTGCCAGGTGATCGGCATGTACGACTACACGGCACAGAACGACGACGAGCTGCCCTTCTCTAAGGGCCAGGTCATCAATGTGCTCAGCAAGGACGACCCCGACTGGTGGAGGGGGGAGCTCAACGGCGCCGTGGGCCTCTTCCCCTCTAATTACGTCAAGCTGACCACCGAAACGGACCCCAGCCAGCAGTGTGAGTAGCACCACCAGACCCTGGACATGAGGGTGGGCAGAGGAAGGGCTGTGTGTGTGTGTGCGCGTGTGTGCGTGTGTGTGGGCGGGTTACAAGGATAGCTGTCCAAGCAGATGAGACGTTATAGGCGTGGTGCTGAGGTAGAGAATCCCAGATTGCTCTCAGGTCGGACCCACGTTCTTCAGGAGGCCTCTTTGAGGACCTTTCATGCTATAGTTTTTCCCAGTAGGTGTGAGCCCACTGTGTCCAGTCCAGCCTTCAGCACTGCTCCATTGTTCTTAGTCTGTCTGTCATGCTGCCCCCCTCCCAACATTTGCCTGGCATGCAAGACCTCTGTCGTGTTTGCCTCATGTGGTGTTGTGAACATGTCTGCCAGATTCATTTGATTTATTTTTTTTTTTTTCCTAGCCTGTGTATTTGCATTTTTTTGTTGTGCGTGTTTAACTCTTCAGTTTGCTTATGTGCTGTGTTCTCCTCCTCTTTCCAGGAATCATATGTTGCCCATTTCCCACTCAGCCTTGAAAGTCCTCAAAGAGACCCACTATCCCCTATACACTGCCCCGCGGGATGATGGGAGATGCAGCCCTTGATCATGTGACTCCTGCATGATCGACAGCTGGCCTTTGGGCCAGAAGAACCCACTGCAGAGCAGTTACTATTTGATTTTAAACCATACATGCATGGAAAATCTACAAGCAACCTCCAACTCTTTCCAGCAATTATAATAAATTCAGTAATTCATTGTTTTTTCCTTTTTTTTTTTTTTTAGCAAGATTTTTTTAATAGACTGTCATGAAGAGCTTGGATAGTGGGTCCTTTTGCGGCTTTCTGTGATTGAAATACTGTATGGGTGTTGTTGTTTTTTTGTGCGTTGTCATCGGAGACCTTGGTCATTCTAAACGTCTATCATTTATGTCCTGAAAAATCAAGGTCAGGCCACCTGACCTGGCCAGTGACCTCTGCCCAAAGCCTAGCAGCTCCCTCACTCTCTCACAGTGCTGCCCCACAGAAAGACCCACTATCGCCAAGCTCAGTGTTGAAAGCATTAATGGTGCACACCATCTGAAGGGCCTCCTGGCAAAGCCGCTTCACCCCACCAATGCGGGGAGTCGGAGTTCAGTGGCCTTGGTCAGATGGGGAGAGAGGTGAGATGGGTGTTGCGATTAATCTGCAGCCCCCCACCCCCCCTGTATGAGGGCACCTTTGCTCCCCCTTTCGTGAGTCCAGTGTTATTTTTGTTGTAAGACCAAACGTCATATTAACAGCTTGTGTCTCCATGCTTTTCCTTTGCCTATTTTGTTCCAGAAATGTGTTGGACTAAATGGTGTGTTAAACCAAAAAAAAAGAGCACACACACACACACACACACACACACTTTTTCAGGTGAGAGTAAGGTTGTCTTCCACCATATGATTAATTGGAGATTTTAACTCTTTGTTTTTCCACTAAATATTTAATTGCATTAAGAACTGGGATTTTTTTTAAATGAATTCAACTAGTTTACATGTTTTCTCACGTTTTGTCCAACTACATTTTAAAAATATGCTTAAAATGCTACAGTTTTATTCTGTATACCATGTCACTACCAATCTAGTTTATTTTTTATAAATCAGTGATTGTAATGAATTATTTCTTTGGTTACTATCTCCAGTATATAGTTTTTATTTTTTATTTCGTATGAAAATTAGTTTTAACAGCAGACCGTTTTGAGGGGAAAAAAAATTAAATTGCAGCCTGGCTCCGATTTTCCTTTGTCCTTTTGTTGGAAGTCCAAAGAATGTAGTAAATCACAAAGTGGAGACATTCTCCATTCAGTCCCAAAGTAACCGCAGAACTCTGGTGCGGAAACCTCCGGCAAATCTCCTGTTGTATCTGCCGTATAAACGGGTCTGTCTTTAAGTGTTTTACTACAAACAAACCATACATGCCAAAATACTATTTACTCTTTTATTCCCTAACAGTATTATCAATTACTGTAACTCTAAAATTGTAATGTGAAGTACTTGTACAGAAAGTTTTGTTTGCTGTTTTTCACGACTGGTTCCACGTTACAACATGCTGGGCTCAGCTGGTTTTCCACCATTATTGGAAAACCCAAGACTCCTGGGACTTTTATGTGCTCTGGTCAGAGACATCTGGGCCTCCAGATGATCCACACAATCCTAAAACTGGTTTCTTTTCTTGTAATAATGCATACGGGGAAATCAGAAAAAGGAAAATAAAATGAAATGTCCTTTTCCATTGGTCTCTGTTACTGAAGCAAGTTGAAAATGGTTCTAAAGAATGAAATATAAATACGAGAATTAGATTTAAAATAAGCTTTGCAGAAGAGTACAAATCAGTGGCAAAGTGCAAGAAGCGTTGGTCTGATGAAATGTCGAGTGACGTTTAATATGTATTCAGTCTGAGGCTGTTTACCTGAGGGGCCTCTGTTCGCTCACAATGCGGCTGCTCGCTCACAGTGCTGCTGCTCGCTCACAGAAGCAGAATGACTCCCACATGTTGGTGTCACAGTCTCTTAAAAGGCAGTTCATTTAAAATGAGGCATCGTGAGGGAGACACAATAAGAAATAAAAAGCATTTTTTAGAATGCCTTTGATTTCCTGGTGTTTCATCTGTAATGTCGTGCACAGTTGTCTTCTGATTTGTTGTTTTTTTATTTTTAGACATTGTGTCAGAGATGCTTTAGCTTTATAGGTAATAGTAGAAAAGTCACAGTAAGTCTGATTACTTGTTTCCTTCCAGTGAAAAGATAAACAAAATGACAAAGTTTTGCCAACATGGAAGATTAATTCTGACCCTTACAGGGCAGTAGTGCCTTATGTTTGTCTTTGTGTGTGACTTTGAGGGTTTGGACTTGACTGCAGTTTTGCTGATTTAAATCTCCTGGCTGGCAGAGTGATGCACCACTGGGCCCTTGAGTAAGACCCTTAAGTTACACCAGGGACTGTCTGACCATGTTCTGTGTCACTTTGGAGAAAAAGTATCTGCTTTATATATGTCTCTGATATGAAGATGTTTATTAGGGATTCATTCCATGGACACCTCCCAGGGTCTGCGTCATTTCCTGATATCACTGAAACTGCCTGTGTGTTTTCAAAGTCAGGGCCCAAATGGTTGTCACTCCTGGCAGGGCGTGCATGGAAGCCAGGGGCTCGGAGCTGATCCTGACGCAGCCTGTTATCCCATCCTGTCATGAGTGTTGCATCATGGGTCCAGGAGGAACATTTTTTTCGTTTCAGTGTGTATTGCACATGGCTGTGATGACAATATAGCTTGACTTGATTGACTTGATCTGCAGGGTGTGCTGACCTGCATCTCCTGGACATGCTGACACCCACTGAGAGGAAACGGCAGGGCTACACCCACGAGCTCATCGTCACGGAGGAGAACTACGTCAGCGACCTTCAGCTGGTCACAGAGGTATAAACAGGAGAAGGACGCGGCCTGACCGCCGGAAGTCTTGTGCCCTTTGCTTTGTGGCCCCCTCACTGTAGAAACATTACATTGTGGTGTGCGCAGGTTTTCCAGAAGCCAATGCAAGAATCCGAGCTGCTGACAGAGAAGGAGGCCGCCATGATTTTTGTCAACTGGAAGGAGCTGATCATGTGTAACATTAAGCTGCTGAAGTACGTCACGTGCGGTGGTCTGCCTCAATGGCATATAAGAGAGTGTGGGGGATGGAATGAATGAATACAAAATCAAATATTGTAGGGTACACGTTCTGTCACTCCCAGTTCTTATGTACCTAGCCAGACCCCAATCCAAACCTAGTGTTAAATGATAATTTTTGCTTATTCTGGCTCAAAATCAAAGAAAGTGAGACTTTTAGCTTAGAGAACCTGGAATGACAAGAATATAGATTAAAGATTATTGGATACTAGACGAAAATGAAATTTAAGTCTTTCAAAAGTATATCTATCAAATTTCACGATATATCCAGCAGCAAAACATGACAAGTTTTCTGAGAGAAGTCTCTCCTCCTCCATCCCCCAGAGCCCTGCGGGTGAGGAAGAAGATGTCGGGCGAGCGCATGCCAGTCAAGGTGATCGGGGACATTCTGACAGCCCAGCTGCCTCACATGCAGCCCTATATCCGCTTCTGCAGCTGTCAGCTCAACGGCGCCACCCTCCTGCAGCAGAAGACAGACGAGGTGCCCGACTTCAAGGAGTTTGTCAAGGTAGCAGCCATCTCAAGTGGATCATTTACTACGAAGCTGGAGGGCGGGTTAAAGTCATGCCCACTTGTCGGTTTGCTTTTGAAAAACTCAGATATATTTGTGTTAAAAAGCTGTAATTCAGGCTTATATTAGTAGAGTTTTATCAGTTTGCATTTAATAATTTTTATATAATTTTTTTATTACTGTTCATCACTGCATTCTTTGTGACTTATGAGTGCGTTCTGCAGTCCATATCTGGCCCGGTAGAATATTTAGAACTAAATGGAGGTGCTTCAGGTTCTTTCCAGCATATGCTTGTGGGGGGAGATGTTGAGGTGCCCCAGATGGGCGTGTTGGATAAAACACTCCTGTGCTAACGTGACCGAGGACGTGCTGTTTCAGAGGCTGGCCATGGACCCACGATGCAAAGGCATGCCGCTATCCAGCTTTCTTCTGAAGCCCATGCAGAGAGTGACACGCTATCCCTTGCTCATCAGAAACGTATGTCAAGGCCCAGCCACCTCACAGCCTGAAATGGTGCTTATACAGCAGAATAGGAAGGTTTCTTGACAAAGACACAGCACTGTGTGCTAGGGCTTATGTGAGTTTTAGCTACACAAAAATGGTCCGCGAGCAGAACGAAAAATGATTATCTCTCTAAACCAATCATATTGTAGAGGAGGTAGGTCCAAGTGGGTCCAAAACATCTGATTGGCTTGTCCTGCCTCCTCCAGTTGGTTGGACCCACCTCCTCTACAATCTGATTGGTTCAGAGAGATAACCAATCACTTTTCGTTGTGCCCTCAGAACATTTTTGTGTAAGTAAAACTCACATGAGTCATGCTCAAGCCATAAGCCAGTCTAAGGCACAAGCGAACTAAAGGTCTACTTAAAGGCCCAGTGGCCACCCCAACTGATCAGCCTGTCACAATGGGAACGAAGATAAACAGCGACATCTAGGTTAATCAGATTTTGCCTAGGACCCCAAAAAGGGTTGGGACGACCCCGCACAGTGCATCAGAACAATGTGGCACCTTGCACTTTAAATCAATCAGGCTGATACTGGGATTATCCCCAGATTCTGGAAAACACGCCTGAGAGCCACCCAGACCACAGCCACCTGCGGCAGGCTCTGGAGAAAGCAGAGGAGCTGTGCTCGCAGGTCAATGAGGGCGTCCGCGAGAAGGAGAACTCGGACCGCCTGGAATGGATCCAGACCCACGTGCAGTGTGAAGGGCTATCCGAGGTACAGTCACTCGGGATTATATGCACGCACATTCAGGAACGTCTCTGAAAATGAGGCCCTAGCTCACCACCAGGCTTGCTGCTTCACTGCTTAAGTTGCAATTGTTGTGCAGAATCCTCCACCACAGGAGGGAGACATTTGCCCTTATAAAATATCTACGTTGTTTTTTTTTTTGTTTTTTTTTAAGTCTCAGTGATGGAAATGTTAAGCAGACAAATTTGTGCCAGACATGTTTGCCTTCGGGTGTATAAATTAAGAAAACATATATTTACTAGTGCAATGCTTCTCTCTCTTCCTCTACACTTTGTCCCGAAGCAACTTGTGTTCAATTCAGTGACCAACTGCCTGGGACCTAGGAAGTTTCTGCACAGCGGAAAGCTCTACAAGGCCAAGAGCAATAAAGAGCTGTACGGTTTTCTCTTCAACGACTTCCTGCTGCTCACCCAGATCATCAAGCCCCTGGGCTCCTCAGGGTCAGAAAAGGTCTTCAGCCCCAAGTCTCACCTGCAATACAGGATGTACAAGACGGTAAGTAGAGATCCTTGGGAGCTGAGGAGATGTGATGGCATACAGACCTTCTGGCCTCTCTGTGCAGTAGTGAACACTGAGTGACCTTCCATCCAATTCTTGGTATAGTGCATACTTTGTTGTCTATACTCTGCGGTGTAATGAACACTTCATGTTGCTGCATACTCTGTGATCAGCTATCTACCCTGTGGGATAGTGTACACCTGGGTTCCCTAAGAAAAAAATCATGTATTTTAATGCATTTAAATTTACTTAAAGCTAAAACAGTTCCATCATTTCAATTTAGGTTTTATGCTTGAAATACTTGTGTGTGAAATTTTCCATTACATTACAGTCTTGCACCTAACAATGTTTCAGTCAGTGATAGACCACATATACCAGGGGTATTCAACTAAAAGTTAAAGAGGTCCAGTTAGAGAAAATTTCTTGAAGCAAAGGTCCGGAAGATCATAATGTCTAACTATTTAGTATGTTATATATTTAAGTAGCATATTAATTGTATCAACATTGCATGTAATCAGTACCTGCCTGCAAGTCAAATTATTTCAGTACAATTCAAACCGTTTTCACAATATTTATTGTCACGTGACATAGAACTTCGGCCAGCTGGCTGGAGTGAGATTTTCAGTTCGAGATGTCTGCACACATATCTAACAGTTTTTACCTTGTAAGTAGTCTGCTTTTGTATTTAACCATGTAAATATACTTTTGACATAGCTAATTTTAGGCTTAAAATGGAATAATATAGATTTGCAGTAAGATTTGCTGCGTGAATCTGAAAGCGTGAGTGTAATGCCATATGTTTGTGATTTGGCAACCCTCAAAACATACTCTTTTGCCCTTGAGTTGATTTATATAACAAATAACATCACTTTATACAGTCGTTAAAAAAGCGGAAACTTGAATGAACATCACCAATAAACTACTTTATATATCCAACATGTTATACAATACACACTGTGTTTGAAAACTTTTCAGCATTACGATTTCAGGAAAGACCAGTGACACTGTTAGGAACATTACGGCTTTTGGGTTGCGGGTGTCAGCTTCGCTGCTGCTATTAACACCAATGTCACATTAGCAAACAAAGGGCTGCATACGCCGAACTACGCTTCGCGGTTAAAGGCGTTTGACGTTCATTGGCGTGGGAAGCGGCAGTTCAAGTGCTAAACCACTACCAAAAAGACCACAAAAGTTGCAGCAGTTAAAATAGAAGCATCCCGTCAGATTGTAAATCATAACTTTCTGTTTTGGCTACAGTTCCGAGTCCGTATGGGACAACTTCTTGGTCCAGACCCGGACCGCGGTCCACCTGTTGGCGACTGCTGACATATACGATGGTGGTCCCATAAGATTATAATGGAACTGAAAAATTCCTAGGTTTGCATAAGTACATACTCCACGATGTTTGTGCAATGATAAAATCACCTAACGATGCATTTCTCAGAATGTATCTCTGTCGTTAAGAGATGCATGACTGTAATTAAATAGTAGATGCTTTTGCCCAAAGTGTTGACCTTCTTCTCTGCGCTAAAGCTTTCCTCATTTGTACAACCAGCATCCAGCGCAACTGGAGCAGCTGGGATTAAGACCCTTGCTCATGGGCCCAGTGGTGATATGGTTACTTTGACAGAAATGGGATTCAAACTCATAACCTTCCAGGTGCAAGCACAGATCCCTCACCTGTTTATTTGCACACTTCCCCATACACTCAATATCGCCATCCTTGTCACGAATCATCTGGTGTGCACTGTGTACCCATGTCTCTCTGTAGCCCATTTTCTTGAACGAGGTACTGGTGAAGCTGCCGACCGACCCGTCCGGGGACGAGCCGGTGTTCCACATCTCCCACATCGACAGGGTTTACACGCTACGGGCAGAGAGCATCAGTGAGAGGTGGGACATATGTGCATAGGGACCCAGCTTGAGAGAAACACAAGGCTGTTATAGCAGTGGACGTGCAGACAGACACACCAAATGCTGATTGGTGCTGTATGTGGGTGTCTGATATGCAGGACGGCCTGGGTGCAGAAGATCAAGGCCGCCTCCGAGCTCTACATTGAGACAGAGAAAAAGAAAAGAGAGAAGGCATATCTGGGTAGGCGTGCCACACGAAGGCATGCAGATCCGCATTTTAACGCATGTGTCAAACGGTAACCCGGCCTGAACGAATGAGGGCGGATAATGGAGATCATGGTAATGAAGAGTGACCCTTGCTGTACTGGTGTAATGTTAGCAGGAGCATGATGCACATTGAGAGCATCCATTTTCCAGGGGGTGCCTCTAGCTACTGTGTCTCTGTTCCCAGTACGGTCTCAGAGGGCCACTGGTATTGGCAGACTGATGGTGAACATTGTGGAGGGCATCGAGCTGAAACCCTGCCGTTCTCATGGTAAGCCTGTGCCGTGATGGTGCATGTTCTAACCCAACCCATGATCTGTGAAAGGTATCTTCCACCGCTTGATGGGTACTTGCCTGCTGTGTATCTAACTGTATGGAGGATGTTCCAGGGAAGAGTAACCCATACTGTGAGGTAACCATGGCCTCTCAGTGCCACATCACCAAGACGATGCAGGACACCCTGAACCCCAAGTGGAACTCCAACTGCCAGTTCTTCATCAAAGACCTGGAGCAGGATGTGCTGTGTGTCACCGTCTTTGAGAGGGATCAGTTCTCTCCGGATGGTCAGTCAGCAACACATAAGCAAGTAGATGGCACGCTTGGTGCCTTCAGGTGCTGGTGACCCATTAAATGACATGATCTGTTCACTTGCAGACTTCTTGGGCCGGACAGAAATACGCCTAGCAGATATCAAGAAGGACCAGGGTTCGAAGGGGCCCATCACCAAGAGGCTACTCTTGCATGAGGTCCCAACTGGAGAGATTGTGGTTCGGCTGGACCTGCAACTATTTGATGAGTCCTAGAGCACCTGTGTCCGCACTCCTGATGCCAGTGTTCCCTCTTCCCTCTCCCGATATACAATAGCCCCAGCTGCAGTGTGTGTGTACGTGAGCATGTTTGCATAGGTTATTTGAGTTCTTAAAGAAGTGTAAGAGAATGCATTTAGGTTTCTTTGGTTATTATTTTGGCCCACAGTGGGAGCCCTCATTCTCTTACGAAGTGCTTTAATTAATTCATGTGTTCGGCCAGTGACAACACGTGCAGAAAAAGTAGTGTAACACGTAAACAGTCATAATTGACAACCGGTTTTATTATTCACACCTGCTGATCCCTGGAAAAGGGATTTCCTTAATTACACAGAACACAATTACACAATCAGTAAATCAAGTGCAGAATCCGAGCACAGAGATATGGAAAATATGAGGAGCCGTCATTAAGGCACAGGGTCTTGCTGCTGTGGTGTCACACACGTATGGGTGCACATTTCTTATTGGCACAGAGTCGCATGGTAACAGGCATCATACTTGCACAGGGTCACAGCTGTATGAGGTCACATGGGTACTTGAAGAATGATGTTTTTTTAATGCTTTGTGCCAAGTGGAGTTTTCTTTTTTTTTAATTACTTTATTTTTTAACAGCCAGATGCTGTATGTGTTTCTTGGCGTGCGAGTCTGTAATGTGACACATCAAAGAGTATGGAAGACCATTCCATTTTCACAATAGGAGCTGAGTCATATAGCACTGCCTGGTGTATTTGAATGAAAGAGACCATCAGAAGCTGTGTGTGTGATTATCAGCGGGACTGTGAAAAAGAGCAGTTCGTGGTCTTGTTGCTTTTGCTGAAACTATCAAGCAGTGTTTCCCAGTCCGATCCTCATGGAACCTGCAGACAGTCCACACTTTTGCTGACCGGGAGCTGGGAGGGAGCAAAAACATGGACCGTTTGTAGGACCAGGTCGGGAAACACTGCTATAAAGGGAATTGTACAGTGAGATACTGTAGAACTAGCTGGCATGAATGTGGGTTTTTATGGGTACAGGTCAGCGATGCTTACAGTGGCTACTTGAAAAGGAAACTTTTTTTTAAGTGGCCCTCAAGTTTTCTAGGTGATTTACTTTGAATCCAACATCCTTATGACCAGAACTGCATCACTATATCTGTCTGCTCGATTTTAAGTATGACAGTAAGTTTGCAATGTCAGGAGGTAAGTTTTCAGTATGTTTCATGGTTGTTCTAAGACAAATGACTGCAAAGTCGGCTTGACACATCACTGGAATACAGCTTTTATAGTGTTTACTGAAGATTGTTTTGCAACAAGATGTGTATCTAGTAAATGTATTTATTTATTTTGTAGAAATTTCTTAAAATTTATTACCATATAATGTATAATATTCAGTATACCATCCTACACAAGTAATATTTTCACTCCATGTTTCAGACCTTTCCTTTAGCCCATGCTTTTTAAGATTGGGAGTATTTTTTTGAGGTTTGACTGAAGACACAGGAGATCTTGATTCCCTAACTGCTATCTTGCAATTTAGGGTTGCTTGGATATACTACTATTTATTATTTGTAGCACAAATATCACAGGCTACCTTGTGTGAAAGACTGCACTGTAAATGATACATGACTGGTATATAACAAAGACTATGAACCCTGAGACTTGGTGGTGAAGGGTTTGGTGTCTGATTTTCCCTGCATTGCATCGCTCCACAGGAAAATCTCCTGCCAGCTTCTAATGGGCTGTGTGTAAACTCTATCTTCAGGTGTGTGACGTGTCCATGTGTATTTCTTGACTGGCACACTCTTATATATGCTGTATTGCAGATTATTACTAGCAGATCAAGCAACCAGATTGGTGTAGCAAAGGAGGACATGCATTGCAGTTGAGGTACCAATACTTGGGGTATCTGGGAAAGTGCCTGTTTTGACTGCTATGTGTAGATATCTAAGGCCCATGAAGTTATTCAGCGCATTCTTGAATCAACCTAAAGCTGTACATCTTGCATAATCTTGCAGTCCTACCTGGAGAGTTGAAGGTGAAAGCATTTATCTGTATTATGTCTAGTGACCCACAAAACAAGATATTGTGTTTAATAAATAGGACATGTCCCTTCCCAGGAAATCTGCAGCAGAGAGACTTCAGTGTAATGCTGCAGCAACGCTTTCCAGGGCAGGCCAGTTGTCCTGTGTTTCTCTGTGGGCGTTCGTGTGTTCATGTGTATGTCTAATGAATGATCAGGGTGTTGTGGTACGTGAATCCACTGCCTTAGCAGCCACCACCACCAAGTCATCTATGATGCTTTTTCAGTGGGGATCATCTTCTCCTTACTCCTGTCTGAGGGGTCTTCTACTCGTGTCTTACCGAGAAAATCCTAGTGCATTTGCCAAAGTTTGTGGTTGTGTTGCCAGTCACTCAAAACAACACTTAATGAGTAGTGAAGTTTATCAAAATTGTATAACAAAGAATAGTTTTTAAAGTGGGGGGCCGGTGAGGAGTCACATGGGAGAGATTTAATATTAATATGTTGAAGGATAAGAAAGGTCATTTGTATGATTTGTACAATAGATAGATTCCATTGTATTTACCTGCTGTCTGTACCCTCCATGCGGTCTCGACAACAAAGCATGCTGGTTCTACAGAAGAAGTCATAGCACCATGTGTCATGGCTGCCTCCTGGTGTTCATTGCTGTGATATGCCAACCTGTTATTAAAACAAGTCTTTCTTTAATGACAGCTTGGTCTGAATGTGTGCTGTCACACACAAAAACCATTTTCTATAACTTTTAAGTTAGTTTGCTCATGTTATCTGTGCTCTATGTATTTCAGAAGAAAAAAAGTATAAAATATAGTTTTTGGATCTCGGGCAGAGTGCAAGTCTGCATATGCTTTCCAGATACAGAGGATTGTGAAATTAAGATGGGGGTTATTAGGGCTAGAGAAGCACTGGGTTTGGATAATCCGGTTTCATAAAGGCTACAATCCGACAATACATCCTTCTCTTAAATACAAGTTGCTACATTTAGTGGGCATTGTGCTGTTCTGCAGTAGTCAGCTTCTGAAAACTTTGACATAACAACAGAAAGTGTCCATAACACCAGTGAAACCTAAACTTCATTAACCATATTCCGGCACAGTTTACCAACACAGTTCAGCCTCCATGTGTGCTGGAGCTGTCCACGTCTCCTGAGCCATGGTAGCGTACTCAACACAGGTTATGGTTAGTCTCAGTAGCATGGGAGGAAGTTTGGCGTTGTGGAGGGACACAATCATTTAAAACATAAAGACGATGAATGAAGCCAAATTAAATGATGGGAGGTACATGTCCCCATCGGTTTCTATGGCCCTGATTAGGCTGAGCTGTGTAAGGACAAGGAGAGACACACCTCGCCCAGTTTCTTTTGGTTGCTAACTGTACACATAGATAAGTAAGTGCATATACATATGGAAATTACCCTGGTCGTGTGACCTTTATACGTCCTGAATTGTCACACTAAATATGTTTAACAAAGTACTCGGTTCCCAAACAGAACAGCCACAGAAGCAGACCATTCAAAAAATTATACACTGGATCTATGGACATCTATGGTGTCCAAATAAAACAGGGCTGTAAGATAGCTTGAGTATTGTCTATTAAAAACGGGACGTGCCAAACCTAAAACCAGAGTACAACGACAGACTTTCTCTCTCTCTCTCTCTATGCGTGCGTGTGTGTATAAACACGCATATATGTGTGTATATTTCACGTAGTATGTACATGCATATACGTATTTCTCAGAAGCACTAAACCGGCTTAAATAACCACAAGTGAACCCTGTACCGCTTACGACTAATCTTAGGATACGACAGCAATTATTAATAACACGATTATCCCGTTGTACTTGAAAGAAACATCATTTCCCCACTACAAGAACCCTCTAAATAATTGAAATGTTTCCTTACTGATGGGCGTACATTATAAGTGTAATTGAACATTGGGTATTGTAGTCCCAGCGCTAAGCATCACGGGAGACATAGTTCATTATCGACGATGCCAGTACAATGGAAATTTACTTCCGCCTTACAAAGATTAGAGAGTGGAAAATTACAACCCTTCCGTGTTGTTTACCTTGAGTGCTTAAAGAAGTAAGTGGCTTCGTTCGTTACGTTCGGCCGCTAAACACATTTCTTTAGCTTCCTAAACATTTTTTCTGTTTTTAATACTAAAAATTATTCATGAAGTAACAGAACGTCGTGCATCGTTTGATTTTAAATGCAGCATCACATTTTAACATTTTAATGAACTCCAGTTTTAGAATAGCATTTTATAGTGACATTCAAAGTGAGCATTTATTGTTCGAACACCTGAACCTATATAGCATTTTTAAAAATGCATGCTGTATGCAGTTTTGATCAGGGTAGCTGTATTTCTATGTGCCGAGATGATAGCAATTTAAGGAATATCACTGGAACTCCTTGAAGGGTTAAATATGTCACGTCGAGTCGCATTCTGGCTCATGGTTTACACCCCGCCGCATGGTCGTAAATTTTGGGGGGGCGGGAAGGTTGTAACCCCCTCCAATAATTAAAACCAGCCAATACAACCCCCTGGACCCCCATGAATGGGTGGGGACCTCACACCCCACCCCTCCCAATGTTCAGCCCGAAGTTAAGCCCTTGCCCGGCGGTATTCCACACCTTGAGCAGCGACGCGCACGGCAGTGTGCACGGATATCTGCGCAACCTATGAGATTCATCGTGGAATTTTCCATTGCCCCTGAACAGCAGCATTTCTGAGCACAAGGGTTCCTTACACTCTGGATACGAAGCAAAAACAAAGCAAATAAAAATGAAATACTTCCTTAACTGTGCAGGAGCTAAATAATAAGTAATTTTATTGACTAATAAACTATGGATTACTATCTTGCCAGAGTGAAAATGACATGATTACGCAAGGTTGGATTTATTTGCAACTTTTAAATTACTAAAAAGTGTATTTCATTGACTTTAAATAACATTTTTAGGTGACTAGTACATGATTTATTGTTCTTGTTAAAATTCTTGGCTTGGTCAGGGTAGGTGTTTGGGAGCAATAAGTGGTTTTATATACACTGGGTAGGGTTTGGATTCAGATTCTGGATCAAGGAACTCAGGAATTGATTGACTGCTGAGCCAAACATTTCACTTGAATGTGACAGCATTCCTGGAACTCTGCTCATGTTCTCACAACGCCAAATGTTTTACTGAAATATTGACATTGCTCTATTTTATGTACTGTCAAAACAACAGACAATACATTTTGCAGTAAAAATCTCATATATGAACCATTAGGGGGTTAATTTTGAACATGAATGCAAAATAAAGAGATCAAAACAAATAACTAAAAAAGATGGGCCTTGTGATGATCTGATAGAAATTCTTCCTTATGTTACATGAAGACACTTTACAAAATATACTGTACTGCTGATTTACTGTGAAAACAGCTATATATATACCGTTGAGGGTGAAAGTAATCAAAAGTACTGCTGATATAGATTTCTGCCATACACTTTAATGGTATGTCTGAAACCATAAGGAATCCAACCCAACTGGCTGAACATCTGCACACTTACATTCCATGAACATGTACTCAACGTCTGACACACCAGCCTCAACCCATGAGTAACACCTTTTTATGTTGGTTCTTTTGTGTGATGCCAAGAGATGCTCTGAGCTCCACAGAATGTCACAGCTGATTCTGATGTCATAACCTATTTTTATTTTAAAGTCTATTCATTCTAGTCCTGCAGTGGCATCCTTGCCGAAGTAAATAAACCTGCATATTCACAATGTCATATATCCATGCTTCTCATTACATTACACACTATCTATTATATTAATACATAGGTACATGTATTTGGATAAAGAATATGAAGATTATATCGGACTTGAATATACAGGATATTCAGAATAACAGGACAATTTTATAAGCAACTGATTTAAACGTCAGAGAAGCAAAAAGAAGTTTTTGGGGAGCAAAGGACACCTGGTCATCTTCCAGATTGTTCTATTGTACGTTAAATCGTATTAGTTAAGCCACGGAGTTATAACACCGTCACTTAATTATATAATACACCCAATTCTGGAAACTTCCTTTATGAAAAGAAAGCTTCCACATTACATTTTACACATTTGAATGAATGAAAGTCCGATTTTTACCAAATGACTTGAAAAGCAGATGAACGAGACGACAGCGAACAGTTATGGCTGTGCCTTTATTTTGTTAATATTTACAAACAGATGTTCATAGCGGCTTAGAGCCGATGCAGTGGACGGCGGCGAGCTACGCGGGGCTCGTGGGCGAGGCAGGCATTCCGACGTCACGTGTCTCGTGCAGGCGTATCCTCTAAAAGGGAGAGGAGCGCGGAGAGTTGGGACTCGGGTTCCGGTGATGGCTAAAGACGTTGGTCGTTGTGGGCTCAGCGCATCGAATCCAGGCAACCTGCCTACCCGTAAGTAATAGCAAACACCGTCACTCAAGTGGGGGGTCGTAATAGGCACATTGGGTATATTTGGGTTGGTACACGAATAGGATTCGTATAGGATTAGATTAGATTAGAATCCGTCCAGGATTAAAGGTTCGAGACTGAACTGTTGGACTAGCAGTAGCATTGGGAAGCCGTTACGGGGGGTGGTGAGTATTCGTCAGCGTCTGTATGACAGAATCCGGAAATGATGGGCATTTTCTTCCGTAAGTAGTGAGGTGGTAAACAAGTCGCAGGGGCTAAAACGTGTCGGGATGAATCTGCCGCCTTCTTAATTGCCTTCTCATCACACTAGAGCGCCGAGCGGCTGGGTCAGTGGCTTGGGGACGTCGGGATGCTGGTTAAAGGGGGATTGCGTCTGGATGTCGCAGTCTCCAGGAAGCGCTTCTGCTACAGGTCGGCCGTGTTCTAGAAGTTTCCATGTCTTCGGCGCTCTGCCTGGGTCTGCACACCACGGCTCTCCTGAGAGCATCGTGCTCTTGTCTCAGTTCAGGTTCGGCTGGTCCTCTTGTCGGATTATCCCGGACCTTAAGATATGTGATGAAGGAAGGTGCTGGCGATTATTACAGATTTACGATTACTACAGACACGTCTGTGAGACAATTAGTGAACTGTTCTTGAACTGTCTGCCTGACGTTATTTATCCATATTTCTTAAATACGCGATTGGGGCACGAGTAACGGGTACCGGTAGAGCTTCATGGTGGAGCGGCTGTTTGTGTAGCCGCCCCGTGCTCGTTTGTTTACTGTATTTGAACATCCAATGCTGTCTGCGCCTGCTTTATATGTAATGTTTATATCCAAGGTCAGACCGCCCGTCTGTCCATCTGCCTGTCAGTCCACAAGAAACGCGTTACAAGGGAAGGATGCGGAGTCGTTGCTATGGGATACGTCCAGAGTGGCGCTGTTCTGGTGTCTGGATCCAGGACCTGGTCGCCTGAGATGCAGATCGGTCACTTTTTAACATCTAAAAATACGCCCCAGTTAGACCTTGCTGACTCCGAAGTGGAGTTGTTTTACATGGGCTGTTCGTGCGCTTATAGGCCCCGAATGACGTTTGTGTGCAACTTATAAGCAGCGAAGCTGCTGTGGATGTGTTTTATGGCGAAGGACTACGTATTTCTCATTCTTGGATGAGTTGGTATTAGCGCTTAACACTTTGCTGCTCTGTGCGATAATTCTGCACATCAATGTGAACATTCTGCATTTGAGTAAATAGTTTCTACATACTGCCTTGTGTTTGGATAAAGATAAACCTTCTTAACGAGGTTTGCATCCTTACAATTCTCAGAATAACAAAGAAAACTTGTGAATGACGAATGTTGTTAAGTCAGAAGAGGGAATTCTGTTGCACCAAAATGTTAAAAAAAAGAAAGTAAACTGCCGCTTAATCATATAATAACCCTACTTCTGATAGCAACTTTATTGTGGAGGCTACCACTAAACATGGAGCTCATGTTTTGAATTAATATGGATCAGATCCTTTCAAAATACCTGAAAGGATGAGTTTGGTGTAAATAGCTTATGTGGATGTTGGGCATTCTGTCACAATTTCCTAGGCTAGGATTTGCTGAGATGAATTATGGCAGAGTGTAGGGGTGTGGTAGAGGTACTGCTTGCAGGGTTCAAAATCAAACATTCATGTGAAGATGAACTTAAGTCTGTAGTTCATTGCCTTTATAGGCAGGTTTATGCAGCTAAATATTATTTTTAGCTCGCAGTATAACAAGCCACCCAGGCTTTGCTCTGTGTTCTTCTACCCAGAGTTTAGAAATCATATGGGAGTCATTATTGCATGAGCAAAAATTCTTATTACTCAGGTTTTTTTTTATATTTGCTTTGGGTGGGGTTGGCCATCTCCTTACCTCTCGTCTTTGAAATGGTAAATCAGTGTATGGTTGAATGGTCAAATAAAACACTTGTTAGATTTCAGAGTTGACCTTACCACTTCATTTGTAACCTTAAAGTTCATGGTTATGTTATGAATGGTAATAGCTGAAACTCTCTGTGTAGGTTTTCATGAGCTTTTTGGGGATGGGCACCTTTTGTTTAAAGGTTGACTTTAGCATCAGCCACAAATGACCGCTCACTTTAGAGGAATTAAGCTTTATTTATAGTACAACATTTATTTAGCAATAAGTTACACAGCAATTGATTTTTGTTTTTCTTTTTTTTTCCCTAAGATTGTCTTCATACTCCAGAAATTGTCCTACATTTTTAGTGAACGGTGTACCTAAAAATGTACTGTGATTGGATGATTCCTCTGTATGAATTATTTAGGACATTGAGTGGAAGTAATAAAATGACTGTTATAAAGGAATCTGGTTTTGTGTGTTAATTTGCTGGTGTGGGGGGGGGGGTGTATGATGTACTGTACAAGGTGTGGTTCCTCCACCTTCTCTCCATCCACACTAGATCTAATGTAGTCTTTCTTTGTCTTTGCTGTGTTGCAGGAATGTTACTCTAGGCTTTGCTAGACCGGTCTACAACAGCCTCCTGTGCTCCTTCTCACTATATGGCCCATGGATTTTCTAAACAAAAACTGATGTTTTTTGACCTGCATGTGGACACAAGAGTTTCCATTCTCACAGCAAACCAAAGGAAAGGCACTTTGTTTTTTTTTTTTTTTTACAGATACTTAGTTGAATTTATAAAACTCACTCTGCTGATTTTTAGTATTTTTAGTTTCCTACCTCTGCTGTAACTTCTGGTTTCCAGTAGCTGGTCGAACTTCCCTCCAAACGTGGGTGTAAAATGGGGTCTGCTATGGAAGCAGCGGACATTGCTGTCGTGGCACTGTACTTTGTGCTAGTCTTGCTCGTCGGCCTGTTTGCCATGTGGAAGGCCAACCGGAGCACTGTGAGTGGGTATTTTCTCGCGGGGCGGTCCATGACTTGGGCGGTCATTGGGGCTTCTCTGTTCGTCAGTAACATCGGCAGCGAACACTTCATTGGCTTGGCGGGATCAGGTGCTGCAAGCGGCTATGCTGTGGGTGCCTGGGAATTTAACGCGCTCCTGTTGCTTCAGCTCCTTGGCTGGGTCTTCATCCCCGTCTACATCAACTCGGGGGTGTACACCATGCCTGAGTACCTCTCCAAGCGCTACGGTGGCATGCGGCTCAAAGTCTACTTTGCCTCCCTATCACTTCTGCTTTACATCTTCACCAAACTATCAGTGGACCTGTATGCTGGGGCACTCTTCATCCAGGAGTCCTTGGGATGGAACCTGTATTTGTCTGTTATCCTGCTGATTGGCATGACAGCTCTACTAACAGTCACAGGAGGCCTGGTGGCTGTTATCTACACTGACACCCTTCAAGCTGTCCTTATGATTGCAGGGGCTCTCAGTCTCAGCATCATCAGTCTGGTGAAAGTCGGTGGTCTGGAGGGTGTGCGGAGCAAGTACATGCAGGCCGTCCCCAATGTCACAGCAATCATGGCAGCTGGTAACTTTTCCTACACTAACTCCTGCCACATCCACCCCAAGCCGCAGTCCCTGAAGCTCCTGCGTGGGCCGCTGGACGAAGACATTCCATGGCCAGGCTTCCTTCTGGGCCAGACACCAGCATCCATCTGGTACTGGTGTGCAGACCAAGTCATTGTGCAACGGGTGTTAGCTGCTAAGAACATTGCCCATGCCAAGGGGTCAACACTTATGGCTGGCTTTTTGAAGGTTCTGCCCATGTTCATCATAGTAATCCCAGGCATGATTTCTCGAATCCTCTTCCCTGATGAACTGGTCTGCATCAGCCCTGAGCATTGCCTGCAAGTGTGTGGCAGCCAAGCTGGCTGCTCCAACATCGCATACCCTCGCCTGGTCATGAATGTCATGCCCGTGGGACTACGTGGTCTCATGATGGCTGTGATGATTGCAGCCCTTATGAGTGACCTGGACTCCATCTTCAACAGTGCCAGTACCATCTTTACACTGGACATCTACAAAATGCTGAGGAAGGGCTCATCCTCCAGAGAGCTGGTGGTGGTTGGGAGGCTCTTTGTGATCTTCATGGTGGCCATCAGCATTGCCTGGGTCCCTGTCATCATAGAAATGCAGGGGGGACAGATGTACCTGTACATCCAGGAGGTGGCTGGTTACCTCACTCCCCCTATTGCAGCCCTCTTTCTCCTTGGTATTTTCTGGCCACGCTGCAATGAGACCGGTGCTTTCTGGGGGGGGATGACCGGCTTTGTTCTCGGGTCCACCCGCTTGATCCTCGCCTTCGTATACCGGGAACCACGCTGCGATCGGCCAGACGACAGGCCGACCTTCATCACCAGCATCCACTATATGTATGTTGCCACAGCCCTGTTCTGGCTCTCTGGCCTAGTGGCAGTGGTGGTCAGCCTTGCCACGGAGCCTCCAAAAAAGGACCAGATTATTCGTTCAACTGTCTGGGGGCTGCAGAACAGGGAGAAGCTGTCGGCTAGGCACAAGGAAGAGGCCTACAAGCTGACTGACAAGAGCCCCAGCCACTGCAATGGCACTGGTGGCCTCCACAAGGAGCTTCCCCTGGGCCTCCAGAAGGAGCTGTGTGTGGATGGGGCTGAAGTAAAGCTACTAGTTTCTCCTAGTAGTGACTGCACTATAAGCTCTGATACACCAAGACCTGTAGACTGCTACAACAACAACAATGGCCAGGTGGGCCTCGTGCGGCAGGACAGCTCCGATGAGGGTGGCTGTGGAGGAGAAGGGGGGAAATGTGTCAAGGTGATGGACTGGTTCTGTGGTTACAAGGAAGAAGCCGCAAAGGACCAGCGAAGGAGTGTGGAGGATGAGGAGCGACTCATTCAGGAGATGCTGTATGAGTCTCCCAGGATCAAGGTCATCCTCAACCTGACTCTATTAGTCGTCTGTTCTTTAGGGATCTTTATGTTTGTGTACTTCTCCTTGTAGCTCCCTTTGGAGGGAGGAATGCCATTTTGGGTCTGTAATATTTACAGTTAGCTACTGTGGTTCATTATAAAGCAATCTGCTTCAAGCAGTGGGGCTATAACAGAGGTCATTAAAGGTTTTGAGCAGGTATGACACTATATAATACCTACCATTACCAAAATTATTTGGGGACTGTATTTATTTTTAATAAGTTGAACTGTTCTAGAAAAGCCTTTTTGTGAATTTGTCTGTTTTTATGTGTTCTGGGGTCTACTGGAGTTCCCCCCTCCAACTCGTCTATAGTGCAGCTGTAGTAAAATTGCTGTGTTTGGGTCATTTTCTCATTTGCCTCTGGTGAAAATTCCTTATGTACATTTTGGTGTCTTGCTTATTTACTTCATGATCAGGTAATGTTTTATTTATACTAATGTTTCATTAACTGCTTTGTTTTCAGTTTTAACTGGTGCAAGTTTATGTTGAGGTCTGGGTTGTGTCTACACATTTAAGTTGCACTTCCTGACCCTGCTGCCAGTGTCTTTTGTTCAATCTAAAGACCACACACAGCCGTTACTGTTGGGAAGGACCAGGCAAACAATAATAAGTGCTCATTCCAGAACAAACTCGAGAGTTTTTTTAAATTTCCTACATGACGACCTTGTTAACACTAAAGGTAAGATGGGATTGTTGGCCAAAAATTAACTCCAGTCATAGGGCTGTTTTTTCGTTCATTCATTCATTCATTCATTCATTCATTTCACCTGTAAATATAGCTCTGGAAAAAATGAGACCACAGAAATTTTCAGTCACTCATTCAACTTCTGTGTGTCTGTGTAGAAATATACATATTTTTGCAAACGGCAGACTGGCTATTCCTTACTTCTCAGTGATAAAGGGCTTCTTCCTTGCTTTATCTATCTTCATTCCTGCTTCTAGGAGTCAGTTAGAAATTGTCCTGGCAGTGCACATATCATTTAATGTTTTCCATTCTTTTGGAAGGTCACTTGAGGTCATCTTCTGATTTGTTTGAATGCATCCAATCATTAGCATTCAATCTGTTGATAGTCATCTCTCAAAGTCACTTCCACTCTCTACTTGGCTGGTTTTTGGTCATTGCCAGTGTCTTCTGCTTCATCTTGTTCTTGTCTACTGCTGTCTTAGAAACTTTGAGCCTGCAAGCAGCCTGCCTCACTGTGTAGCCTTCTGCCAGCAGAACCAGCATTAAACCAGAATTAAAAAAATGCAGATTTAAAAAAAAAAAAAAAAAAAATATA
>JAODKF010000001.1:44862476-44873440 GCA_026779585.1 Mormyrus proboscirostris | reverse complement strand
TATATAAATAAATAAATAAATAAAAGAGTAGTCTCAATTTTTTCCGGAGCTGTATATAAGCCTTTGTGTCACTGGTCTTTCTTCCCTACTTCATTCACTCTGTGTTTTGTTTGCGCAGTGTATCCTTACACTCTGCACTGAAGATAGCTTCCCGGCTAAAGGATCCAATGGCTGCTGAGATGAATCATTGAAGGGTTTTCTCATCAATTAGCTCATGCTACAGGGTTTTTAGTAATAGCTGATCACTCGTCTTCATATTTGTTAACAATAACTTTACGTTGTGTTTTTAATTGCTACATATTTCTCTCTCTACCAATAGTTTGGATGAATTCTGTGCAACATTGCCTGAACACTTTCTTCCTCTAGTGTCTCTTAGGAAAGAAATGTTGCCTAGAAGTAAATGCAGATATGCTTTTGCGAGAGGGAATTTAAATTCACACTGGTTTGAAAATAAACACATTTTTAAAAATATCTATTGTGGATCTAATTCTTTTGTCTTTGTCCTTATTCAGCCACGTATGTTGATACATAAACACACAGCAAATGCACAGGAAACTCTTGTATTTACAGAAAGTAGTGGGTTTTTGGGGAAGCACCACACCTTTGAATTTTAGGTAAACCACCTTTACCTGTTACCCAACCTGCTTACACAGACTTATTAAAAGCTGTGATCTCAGAAAAGGAAAGGTTTCCATCCAAAACATTCAAGTTCTGTCACGCAAACTATACTTAGTACAGACTGGTGTACACTTCCTAATCATAAACTGCCCTTGGCCAGATTTAATCACTGTCTCTGGAGACAAATGCTGGTCAAACAAGGAATTAAAGCTGATTCTGGCAGCTGTTTGATTAAGGTGTCTTGTTCCAAATGGAAATGCATTAGAAATGATGAAAAATTAAATAATACCATTGAAGTCTCCGCCAGATTTCCACGTGTGTGGAGTTTGAATGCGCTTCCCATATCATCATGGGGTTTTTCCCCCCACAGTCCAAAACCATGCTGAGGCTAATTGGAGTTACTAAATTGCCCATAGGTGTGTGAGTGTGCCCTGTGATGGGTTGGTGCCCCATCCTGGGTTGTTCCCGGCCTTGTGCCCATAGCCTCCAGGATAGGCTCCGGGCCCCCATAATCCTGAATAGGATAAGCCGTTTTGGAATCTAGATGGATGAATGAAATAATATCACCACGTTACATTTAAAGGAATGTTTGGGCACCGCTAGACTTTGAATCCACTTTAGTCATGGTATGTTTTGCTTTATGTTTGGAACGTACCCATGTCCTGGTGACCATGTCTTTGAAGTCATGTGACTGGTAGAGTAATATCACCCTTGGGGCCTTCAGCAAGGCCTCTACGCCTAACTCCTCCAGGGGTGCTAGATGCTGCCTGGTCCTGCTCTCTGATCCCATTTTCAGAACTAACACAAACTTGTTAGCTATGAAGATGGAGAGAAAGGTGAGTTAACTGCAGATTAATTATGGGGAACTGGGTAAATTATACACTTTCCTCTGGATGGATCAGCATTTGGCCAGATGACCAGATCATCTGATCTCCTTATGTAACTGATGTGAAACAGCCATTTAATCTGATGAGAGGCTCTGTGAGCATCTGAGTAATGAAGCAGGCATGTAAGCCGACTGATCCATCCCAGCAGAGCCTCTGTGGGCGTGTGCTCATTCTGCTTCCTGCTCAACCTGGTAGTTTTCCACTGATAGAAGGGCATGCCCCCACAAGAGAGCCTACCGGCATTCTGGGAAATGCAAAGTGAACAGCAGGCTAATCTAAAACCTCCATTGTTTCAGAAGAGCATTCCACATTACTGCACCGACGTCCATCACTTCTTACATATGAGCTGCATACTACTGCTGTTACATTTACATGCACAGCACCATCTCTGTGACTCACACAGGAGCCCACATCCCTTTGAATTTCCCATCTGTTTGAATTCTTCATGAATTACTAAAAATGCATTTTTAAGGACTGGGTTTCATACATCATCCAAAAAATTATTGGGTCAAATTTTTTTTTTTTGTCTAATAATATAACCAAATATCACTCTACAAAAATATAACAATGCATTAATATTATAGAATGTTTTTTCCCCAGTTTTCCTGTCTTGAATGGCCCCGATATAAATTGCATAGCTTGCCACTGCAAGAAGTTTTGAAAATTTAATTAAGCAGGAAAAGACAGACAAAGCAAAGGTTATTCAGGGGACACAAAAGCTCTAATCAATTCAATACCTGATGATACCTGATGAACAGACACAATTACAAGGGGTCACTTTACAGGGAACAATATCCTTACAGTCTCACACCAAGTATTCACAGCACTTAACTAAAAAAAAAAAGACGTCATCGGTGATTGAAAACATAATAAAACAGAATAACTCCTCACTTTAAATTACTGGACTTAAATCAAACCGAGGAACTTGCACTTCTGACAGGTCAACTTGAAAAGACGTTGACATGATGAGGTGACATCCTTATATTGCCACCTAACCCTTAAGGGTGGGGTGTACAGATACCATGGTAAATTTAAGGTGCGTTCGTTTCTTTATTCAGAGTATTTCGAACCCTCACCCTGAAAAACCTGCTTCCCAGTAGATCACTGTCAGCTGCTGTTACTAAGCAACGCCCAATAATTGTGGTCTGTTTTCTTTAGCATCATCAGAATTCAAAAAAGCAATGCTGTATGTTTTCTGCAGCCTCAAATGTATTTTTATGCTTCTCTCTTTGGCTCTTCTGGCTTGAGGTCACAAAATGTCTCATATATTTATGTATCATCTATATAACACTGTATGCTAAGCCTAGCATCACCCTTTGACATCCGGGTTCCCTAAAACAGAGCTGCTGCTTCTGAGATTTTGCAGGTCGAGGGGCAGCCAGGGTTACTTTTGGGGCAAGAGAGGTTCGTATAGAACTGCCTTCTCTACAAAAAGCAGAGGATATATATGCTCGATCATCTATCGAGCTTGATGGGCCGAATGGCCTCCTCTTGTTTGTAAATTTCCTATGTTCCTATATGACTTCTGCTAGTCTGCTGTGCTCCTCTGGTCAGTATATAGACACATAAAAGTATTTCTGCTAAAACCAGATGATGACAGTAAATTGAGTGTGATCAGAATAAAGAAAGATCCCATTGGCTATGATGTTTACACAGAATGGGCTGCTGATTATGTATTGATGATAAACTGGCAAGCAAAACCCACCGTATTTATAGTAAACAATTATCTATGCCCTACATCTCTGTACTCTGGTATTGTACTGCTGCCTCTCCTACGCTTCAGTGTGTTTCAGCCACATGTTGGTGTCATTTTTTATTTCTGTTGACGTGACGCCATCACAGCTGCTGCTCCCAAGCCTGACCTCACTGAGACATTCTTCACCTCTCCATACGAGGAACTGGCCCAAATCACGTTTCTCTTCAGATGTGTTTACACCGTTCCTTGAAACACCGCCGGACTGTGGAATGTATTTTTAGTCCCTGAGTGGCAAAACCCTGCCAGCTGCAAGATCCATGGTGTGAGTGTGGTTGAGCATAGGCTGTTCTTCAGTCCTGGGAGTGATTGCAGGCCAGTCCACTGCCTTAACCTGAGTGTGACTCCAGGCCCATTTTGGGGCTTTACATGGAAGTGAGTACAGGCCTTTTTGAGCCCTCACCTCATGTTGAGAACAGGCTTGTTTTTGAGCCATGACATAGAGATGAGTGCATGTCCTTGTTGGACTTTGGCTTGTTCGTGAGTAAAGGCCCTTCTCAAGCCATAAGCTGGGGATGACTGGAGGCCCCAGACTGAGGGATGACTGTGATCTCTTGTAGACTTTGACCTGGGAATGAGTACCAGTCTTTATTGAGCCTTGAGATTCCTATCAGCACTATAACTATATAACTGTATCTTATTGTCCTTCCACGATGTCCTTGATTTCTGGGCTTGGCTGACATTCGGGGGGCCTTCACAGATTTAGCCGTCTCTGGGAGAGCTGAGGACAGCCCTGAACAGACCATCGAGCGCCATGCTTCTCTGTGCTAGAAGTGAGGAAAACCGAATGGCTTATCTGTTCAGATAAATGTTGTGTCTAAGAGAAACATTGTATATCTCAGCATAACAACTCTTTCTTTGTCATTGTTTTAAGGGTAGTCTGCCTGACATTCTTGGAATGAACAATTCCTAATCCTAACACATACAGACACAGAAAAGTACCTTGTTTACATAGATTTATAATGAACACTGTACCTCTCACAGACTATCATTCTTTTAGATGTTTTTTTTTTCAATTTTACATTTCACAAAATGACGTCATTGGTTGTGAGACTATCATAATATGCCTTCTCTTAAACAACACACAACTAGCAAATAAAAAGCGGATTTAACTGTTGATAATTCACAACTAAATGTTCAATTATTTTATGTTTGCTGTACTGTGATTACACAGTCAGAATGTCTTCAGCTCATGATGTTTATATTTTTGGGTCACGGGGGTATTTTGAGACTCTTGCTAATATCAAGAGGCACCTGTAGGGTCAGCCAAGACTCCTGCTGAAACGAGTAGCATAAAGCACCTGGGGTCCTCTGCCGTCTATCGAGGAGGACAGAGCTGCAGGCGTATATAAGCCCAGCACAATGGTCACGCTGTCTTTCACCCTGAATGACCCTGCTACTGTGGGTAAAAAACATCTACAACAAAAACCCCTGCAGCTCTGTGATGGAAATTCACTGGGAAAATTCTCATTACTACGCTGGTGCATGCCCGAGAAGGTTGCTATGGTGACCAGAAAAGGAAAGAAGAAAAAGAAAACAATGTATAGCGGAAAAGCACAGATTACTTAGAGAGTGTGGGGCTGGGCCTGGCTCTCTGGGACAGTCTGGGCTTCTCTGCGGCATTGAGGTGAGCACATTCTCACGCCTCTAGAAGCTGGTCTCTTATCTTGTGTCAGCAGAGTCCCTCCATATTGACTTACCATGCGCTGGCCGTCTTTAGCCAGGACTGGCACTGACATCGCCAGCTCGCAGGGCCTTTGTGGGCGATGCGCTGAATGCCCTGTAATCTTTGCAAATGTCTTGAACAGCATTAGAGGCAGCGTGCCAACCTTGGACCCACAGCCACAACAACCGGGAAGGCATTTGAGTTTGAATGCCTTCCAAATTATTCCGGAGGCAGCCTGTGTGGTAAAAATGTATCGCATAACACTAACTTATGTGCTTGACAGACCACGGATAAAGCAACTGATGAGCCCCCTGACCCAACAAGGCACCTAGCACTGCAAAACTGCATTATGGGATTATTCCACGGAAAAGGATTGAAATGGCAGTGTTTGGCCCTTCTGAAATAACAGCTTAGGCAGTCTATTTGGAGCTTATGTCAAATTCAATTAATGCTAGTCTTCTTCGAGGTTTAGCCAAAACCTGCATCCTGTGATCAGTTTTAGATGCATCGTGGCCTTAGGGGAGCCCAGTACAGTCATGTGGCTTCCGGACTGCTGCATTTCACTAACACCTGCCTGCATCTCTTACTGTTTTCTGAACACATCATTCAACTTTACTACTTCACTAGCTTACAGCATGGATGAAAAACATAGGTAATAGTAGGCCAGTTACAGTACCGTGCAAAAATCTTGACCCGTCAAAGAAAATGTTAGGATAATGCCATTTATCTGGGTAGTAAGTATAAATTTACTCAGGAAAAAAAATACAATTTAATGTCAGAACATATGCAAATTAAAAGTAACACAATAAAAACGAACAAAAAAAAATCTTCTTTTCTCCAAAAGGTTACTATTTCTTCTTGAATGGCTAGACGAACACCGCTTCAGTTATGAAAATCTCTCCTCAGGGGCACCACAGCCATTCTGAGTATTTGTTAAATTTCACCATCAGCTCACTTAATTCATTCATTTAGTTATTTAACAAATGTCCATAAGGTATTGATTAGCAATAGGAGGTGTGCTAATGATCAAGTCAAAAACTACATGGGTGTATTGGATGGTTGATGCAATGACAGTGGTGCCTTTAGAAGAGGTTTTGATATGACTAAGCTGTTTTGATGGACATAATTCTATAGGTCTGCACCAATATGAAGATCATTTGAACATCATTTTCTTTGATAGCTCAAGACTTTTGCACAGCGCTGTACTTTAGGCACTAATAAACACGGCAAGTCATAGTTGTGGTGATTGTAAAAGGTTTGTGAGGCAAGAATGGTTTTAGTTTGCTCTCCTGGTGTACAGCTGGGTGGACATAACTAACCTAACAGGCTCGTGAGGAAATTGATACCGTTTTGTCTGGCATAGGCGAATGTGACAGTGAGACAGACGCTGTTCAGCTTGGCTGGGCCCTGGCACAGTAAAGGGCTGATAAGCCAATACAGGAGGCTGGAAAAATACCGTGTCTCCTGTTTCCCGTACCCTGAACACTGTTAGTATTTTTCCTGAAAGCGTTCGCTTTTTAATAACTTCTCTCCCCATGCAGTTACCCCTGGGCCCTTAACGTAACGTGCAGCCGCAATGACAATACAGATAGACTTTGGACAAGAAATTTTAGCGACCGCATTAGAAATAGATTAAAGGCAATGAGTATGAGAATGTCAGGTGGCAGCTGAAGAGAAAACTCAGAGTCTTCAGAGGTGTGTCGACGTGTCCTCGGGCAAAGTCAACAGTTCTTTTCTCAAATATTAGACGTCATAGAATTGTTTTCATCAGTTACCTTGCATTCATTTGTCATTTTATAGTCATATAGACAGCGTGTTTTTTTCTCCCTATCTTGCCTGAGAAATGCCTATGTAAGTAATGAGGATTACGTCCACTAGGCTTCATGTAAGTTGACACTAGCTATTCCCTTTCATTTGTTTCTTTAAAAAAATCCCACTGAGCTTCACTTCGGAGTGAGAGAACCTGGCCTTAGCAATGACCAGCGTATTCACATATACTGTGTAAAAAGACTCAGCAAGACCTACAGGTCAGACAATGCCAACAGGCATGTTACTGAGTCACCTATTGTCTTATTGTGTCTCCATGTGCACTTTCCCATTTTCAACCTTGATGTTTTGTTGGCACTGTTATCCAGTCCAGGGTTGTGCCCTGTGCTACCTGTGAGATGCTTCAGCTCTCCCTCTGCCCCGGACCTGAAAAAGCTTTTAGAACAGGGCTATTCAACTCACGGTCCTCGAGGTCCGAGCACTGCTGGTTTTCTAGCCTTCCTTTACCTGTGAGCCAGGTGTGAAGCCTCTGACCAATCAGAATCAGTAATTATTAAACTAACTACCTGGGAGAACTGAAAACAAGGCCTGGATTTGGAATCGATGTCCAGAGTTGAAGAGCCCTGTTTTAGAAGGTCAATATGTGGGTGATTTACTGGAACTGTTCAGGTCCTCGCTGAATGCACCAGAACGAGACTTATCAAACATCAAATTTTAGCCTTTGGCTACAGTGCACTGCTGTGAAGTGGGTAGAAAATGGTTAAATTTTGGCAGGTGCTGATTCTATATTCTGGATCTCCGCAACACTTGACGATCTGGTTTTACTGGTCCCATCCAAGCAGTAGTTTATTTTCTGGAAACCTTCTTTCTTAAGGACACGGTGTGGAGATCAAGGTCTGTCAATGTCAAGGGCTCATTAAATGCAGGAATGCTGGGAGTGTTATTCCGCACATTCAGAATCCAAATACATCAATTACTTGTATAAGAGGGTGCAGAAAGGGACAAACTATGCTGCTTATATTGCTGGCCTTGATAGTGTGAGAGTAGTCCTGGTGAATATTTCATGCCATAGTGGAAAATTCCATGATTCTCCCTCCTTCCTCTCTCCCCCCCTTTCTGTTTTACCTTCTTCATCTCTTACCTATTTTGGTTTGCTTTCTGATCTATGGCAGACCATTAACAGTAGCATTGAAGTTTAATTACAGCTAAAAAAAAAATGACATTGACTTTTGCCCCCTCCTGAATTTACAGTGCTTTCCCAATGAGTGTGCACTGTTTACGCTGCTTCCCATCCCAGTTCGGGACAGGAAACATGGGAATGTGAAATATGTGCGTGCTGAAGAATGAGCAGTATTACAAACGTATAATCAGAGTTTTTGTGTCGGCATCGATGGGACAATGCCAACCAAGTTGCAACCATTTAGATGCCTAGCAGAAGATGTTTTCCAGCTGAAGCACAGCTGGAATGTGTTGAGCCGAGTTAGTGCATGTTTTTGTCATCTCAGATGACTGTTGCGTCTGTTGCTTTCCTGTCCTGAGGTGCTAAGTCACCGGGATCTACTTACAGGGATTTAAAGCTTAGTGAAACCAGTGCTATGGTGTCACCTTTTTAACCACACTATGTTTACAGGTGTTTCCAAAAAAGATGCCTTTTGAATTTTGATATCATATTATGTATCTTGAATATTGTGCGCCGATGAGACACAGTGATTGTTTCTTCTGCCTGTAGATGTTGTTTTCGAGAGACATGATGTGTTTCGTACCTCCCAGCTGGTTCTCAGTGTTTCAGCATGCAGCGACTTTTGCATTTTTCTGTTACAGTATAAACAAAACAGACAATACTTGCAAAAACAAAACCACACCTGCGCCCTTTAATTGAGACTTGCGATTTTCCCTTACCTGCCTGGCACTGATGTGGGTGTGACCCTAGCAGTGCTACCTTCGCCTCAAGCCCACATCTGATGTTTTACATTTGGACCATACAAAGGAGAGACACAAAAGAATGTGGGAGGTGAGTGTCATGTGAACGGTTTAGACTCCGGCGCACACGCGTGTACCTGCATGTTCACATATGTGACTTCGTTGCTGCGTTTCTCTTTAATTGTGCTGAATGGTTGTTTTGTAATAAACACTGACAAATTTGGAAAAAAAAAGTTATTCTCAGATGCTCAGATTTTTCCTCCAAATTTTCCTCAGAAAGACGTATTGTAGCACTTAAGGCAATGTTTTTAGTAATTCATTAACACATTCATAATACATTATAATGCATGAATAAAGCATTATAAAATAGCTATAAATATTTATAAAGAGCCATAACACATTATAGCCATGTCTATTATGCGTTATGACTGCCTTATGAAGCTTCTATCTATATTGCCCTATATATACCTTTATAATGCATTGTATAATGTGTAATGCAAGTGTAAGCATTAAGGATGCTCTGTACTGCATTATAATGGTATTTATAGTGCATTATAGATGAGAGTTTCATAAGTCAGTCATAATGCACAATAAACATTGCTATAATCTGTTATGGCTTTTTATAAATATGTATAGCTATGTTTATAATGTTTTATGAATGCATTATTATTTTACTGACAGTAAAATCTGATGTAAAAGCCTGGGTTTAATGAAAACCTATTTTAAATAATACTTCACATTATATTTGTTTATTCAAAGCCATGATCCAGTAGAGTTATGAATGTTAGTGCTCCACAGAGGTCACCACAGTGTGCTCTGGGCGCTCAGCTTGCTCTGTCATGGTTGCCAGATGCCCTGCCTGGACTTTCAGTGCAGCAGAAGCTGACAGCCCTTTCAGAGGTGCTACACTCACAGGCAGGGAAGGGGCTGCCATTTGGCACCAAGCGTCACAGTTACCGACATGCCGACGGGGTCCATTTGCACGTCCGCGCCCTCTCTGCCACGCACGTGCAGTTCTGCGTTATTCATCAGCTAACCCTCCCCCTGTGGTCTTTACCAGACGTTCTGCTCTACAGTTCTGGTTCTTGGCCTGGCCGGTCCTTGGCTCAGAATGTTCCTCTGGGCATCTGGCATCCCTCGGCAGAAATATACGGTTGAGTACACATTTACACATTTTACATTGTTCTACAATTCAATCCCATTGCATTCCCATGTATTTTGTAACTGGAGTCAGGGCTATAGTGGTGGTGGAGGAGGGCACACACACATGCACACACACATGCACACACACACATGCACACACACATGCACACACACATGCACACACACGCACACACTCATAGGCAGAACAGAACACATTTTGAGCTCCAGGTGCGGAAAGTCGGAAGGACCAATAGACTTTACTGAAGTTCATTTGCATCATCGGTTGATATCAACAGCTAAGAACAAGATAACAAGCATGGAGACATAAACCGACTACAACCAATTTCACTGCATCAGCAACCGCAACCTGATTGCCAAGGTAACGAATTGCAATAAACATGGTGCCACACTTGAATGGGGAGCTATTGATCGCTACAACTTAATAGCATACCAACACATTTTGCAATTAAAAAATTCCTTGTGTTGCATAGCGACAGCTTTGTTTTTAAACAATCATAGAGATCATTCTGACACTGCACTACCACTGAAGCATCCCTACCTCCAGCATTACTACACACTAGGTCCACACACACAAAGTGACCCTGATTCCCCCAGACCTGGAGGTGTGAGACAGCAGTGCTACCTCCTGAGTCACTGTGCCACCTATCCATTACATTCCCCATATCTCTAAAATGTTTGGTAATCCATTTCTGCCTATTCTGCAAAAGGAGGGTTCTAATTTCAGTGAACATGCGGCAATATCGTTTTCAAATGACACCACAGTAGAAATAAAGCACATCATCACCACTCTCGCCACTCTGTGCTTGTGAAATTCCATGTAGTTTAACGAGTCACAGCCACGGAGACGGGAGGAATTTGTTTCCTTGTCAAAAATAGCCATTCTGGATGCGTTGCTGCATTCCTATTTGTTTGGAGGGAGGGTACTTTTCCCCGGAGCCTGCAACAACCTCCTCTCTTGTACAGCTCCACTGCTTTGACTGCCCCTTGTGGTTGTGATGCTGCCAAAGATGTCAGAATAGTTTGGTGTTGAACTGAAGAGTCTGTCCAAATGGGATCTTTTTTTTCAGCTCGTCTGAATATTTGAGACTGGCTACAGAGATGGCCAGATGTATTTCAAGGTTCAAGGTTCAAGGTTGCTTTATTGTCATTTCAACAATATACATGGTACAGTACACAGTGAAATGAAATA
>JAODKF010000001.1:44826913-44850282 GCA_026779585.1 Mormyrus proboscirostris | reverse complement strand
TATAGCAGAGTCTTAAGCACTTATGTAAGTCGCTCTGGCTAAGGGCGTCTGCCAAATGCTGTAAATGTAAATGTAAAGTCTAATCACATACATCCAAAGGCCAAAATGTGGATTCATTTGGGGAATTAATCACAGATGCTTGATTTTGAACTGTGTTAGTTACTTTAGCGTCACACCTTGATCTTATAACATCACTGATTATGTTGTCTTAATTTTCCTCTGCACTCCCTATTAATCCAGGAGAAAGAATCATTTTCTTATAGGGACATCTCAGTGGAATATGATTCATGCACATTTGATGCCTCATACATTCACTGAGATTTTAAACGGACCTCATTAATGAAAACTGACAGGTCAAGGGAACAAGAATCAACCAAAATAGTGGTGAAGGTAACTGTGCTGGACTTCACGACATATTACCTGAGATGACAGCTGCAGTTCTGTGGGTTACAGGGCTCGTAAGACCGAATAGCTTCTGTGATCTTATCCAAGTAGTTTTTCCATCGTCCGCCTTTTGTAAAAAGAAAAACAAACGGTGGTATAGTTGTGTCTTGGTAGGAGAGTAAATTGTTATACATATTATTGCGAATACGCTCTTATCTTCTGAATGATATGCATTTCCGGCAGTTTATAGGTGGGTATAGCGGTAAATTCAGGTAGGTACTGTATGTCACTGCCCACCACTGCATCTCCGAATGCTCTATACTGCCATGTAGGTCGCTAATTACGTCTAGATCATAGGAAGACTATTATCTTCGCCTGCCCTGACAAATCCTTTAGCATGTCTACTGCAGGACAGCGCATCCGTTTAGGATGAAACATGCACATGCACCCCGCACAAGAAAAGTGAATCTCAAGTTTCGTCTACTGCCACTTCCAGCAGCAAACTTTTACGCAGTTTAACTGCGTCACATTTAATAAACCGATTAAACCTGTTTACACACCGTGTCCCATTAAATACTTCCTTAGAATAGTGAATCTTTATTGCGATGCTCTTTACGTGTCCGTACAAAGAACACGGAGTTGCTGGTGTTGGGAGGACCCACACCAGTAAGTTTGAACGGCACGGCAATACAAGAAATATGCCACAGGAACGCGTTACCTGTCTCTGCTGCCCTAATCCCAACACAGCAAAAATGTAGTATAAAAAAAGGGAGCAGAATCCAGTGTGGTTCCATTTTTCTCATGCAGTGTTGGATCGCCTGAGCAAAAACCGGGCTCGGTGATCAGCTAGTAGAGCCTTTGTGTCTCGCGGTAAGTACTTTACCGTATATCACAAAATATATTCGCAATACCTTTGCACAAGGAACGATACTTACATTAGTTTTTATATTAACATATATAGCAGACATCTATGTCTATAGCGACGTAAAAGCGAGCCCAACGGCACATTTCAGACATTCATGCTGTCAAGGAGTCAGTTATGCAGCTATGCGGAATTTAAAGTACAATGAGTACCTAGGTACAAGTGTAAGCAGTTTTGGAGCAGGAGATACCCAACTACACACCTACACAATAACTAATAACAAACCAAGAATCTAATATTCAAGATCCAGTAAATGCAACATAACCGCATTCAAAGAACAATCAAATAATATAAGACTGCATGTAATAGATCAGACTTAAGGCATTTCTTGAAGAGAGAGGAAGAACCTGATGAGCAGACAAGAGAATCATTATAGAGTGACACGTATTTTGTGGTGAAAGGAGCTTCAAGTGGCTTTGGTTTGCTGACTGAATGAGGTGAGATGGGTCGTAAGGAGCCTTTTGATGGAGATGAGTGCCTGTCCATTAATGATCTTTAAGCCAACACTAAGGATACTTTTTATTTTTTATCCCCCGATTCTTCTTTGATTTGTCCTTTAGCTTATCCTGAAATAATAAAATATTCATGAGGGACTCCTGATCATTCAGTTGGAAGAGCTTTCTTTTATTATTTCCATTATAAATTAATCTGTTTTTTCCTGAATGTTACTACGAATGCATTCTCACTGACAAAACTGGACTACATCCTCACTTGTGTCTCCTTTTCATTGGTTCACCACTTATTTATAGCCCAGAAACCACTGGCCACCTAAACATGGTTTTGTGCTGGTAGGGAAGAGTTGCCACTCTATGTAAGGTATCCCACTCCAACACACGTACGTCCTTATCACTGCCTGCCATTTCTGTCTCGGTCAGGAATATGCTGTTAATGAGAGGCTCTGAAGCAGCTCAGATAGGTGGTACAGTGGGGTCAGTTTAAACAAAAGCTGTCACTCCTCTGAAGGAAACACCCTTTAAGAGGTGACCGCCACTATTCGATCCCCCTTTTTCTTCCACTTTCTGATATTTACTTACCAGAACATGAGAACCTTCTTACTCTCCTTCTTGCTCTTTCTATACCTGGTGCCTCCATGTAGTTCCATGAAGGGCCTAGAGTTTCCCAGCTTTGATGGCAAGGACAGGCTGATCAACATCAATGAAAGAAACTACAAGAAAGCCCTGAAGAGGTACGACATGCTGTGTCTGCTGTGCCACCAGCCTCCTACTACCAGGAAGAACCTACATAAGCAGCATCTGAGCAAGCTGGTCCTGGAGGTAAGGGGGTGTATGGTAAGGGGGTATATACTATACTGACAGAGGACTAGGAGATGCATTAACCCTATGTCCTTTAATAAAGGAAACATATAATAAAAGCAGCAAATTAACACCCCATGACCACCTTAAGGAGCTAATAGCTGTAACCTAAATACACAAACCTGGCTGCAAAGTTATTACAGAAAAGAAATCATTTTATTGGGCACAGCACACAATTATGCTGAGTAGACTGATCACACCATGGTTGGTCCAAGGTCAGCCGCTTTCACAGGATCAGCTTTTTAATTGTTATTTACTTTCCAATAAATAAGCAATACTATGTTTCTTTTTTCAGTGCTGTCCTAAACTGTCCTGCTAGTTTTAAGTGCCCTTGAGATGTACAAATGTACAGTACAGGATTTCTCTCTTGAGACATGAAAAGCTGTTTATTTGAAATATAAAAAGGTATTATTTAAGAATACATTGTGTCCAAAATTGGGTTCAAAGTGAATGTCAGGTGATAGTAATTCTAACTTTCCTGTAGATTCTCTGTTGTCATTCCTCTCCGCCTTCAGCTAAGTTTGCTTTTTGCACTGTACTAGTGACTTGACAAGTGCACCGTTTCTCTGTTTAGATAGAAAATCACTTTTTAAAAATTATACAGCTCAATTTTTACAATTTTTCTGGTGTTCTACCTAAAAAGCTCCAATCAGTGAACCTGTTACTATTAATAGGATTGTTTAAAAAGTTGTGATTTAGATCAAGTGTAATGTCACAAAAACCTGGAAATATCCTAGTGTTTGCTTTGATTCCAGCAGCAGAGTAATCGTCCCCCCTGACAATGACGCAAAGAGACAGGAATAAAATGTAGTCCACTCATGAGGTCTACACAGGAGATTATTCTCCTGTCCTCTTAAGTAAGAAAATGAACTCACCAAGAAGCTAATGCAATAGCAAAATCTGAACTCAAGCTGAAAGCAAAGCATAAGCAGATGGACTGAAAGCTGGAGCTCCTTAATTGTCCCCTGACATCCTCTAGTGGCCAGGTTGTGACATGACAATAATTAGTGCATTCATGTGTGTGGTGCTTATGTACATTTTTGTCTGTGTCAGGCTTTTGATACTAGAATATGCTAGCGATGCCTGTGTAGAATAAACAATGTTACCGTAGAAGGAACTGTGCAAAAAAAAAAAAAAAAAAAACCAGCCATGTCCAACCATTGTTTTACTTCCTTAACTTCCTTCTGTGCATTTATATTAAGAAAGAATATACTCAAACTACTAAGGGAGATATGTAAGCAAGAACATGAAACTTGCAGGCCAGGGAGGTCTCAGCTGTTACTAACCAGGATACTCTTGGCTCGCCTCAGACTGTTGAGGTATGAAGGTGCAATTAGATGAGGCTCTGAAGGGTATTTGGTCAATCAAGAAATTTGGTCCCTCTAATACAGTGATGACATTTTGCACATGGGAAAATATCATTCCCCTGGTCTGTCTATCCATGTCTTTCCCTTTAGCTCACTGCCCAGGTCCTGGAGGACAAGGACATTGGGTTCGGAATGGTTGATTCCCACCAGGATGCTAAAGTGGCTAAGAAGCTGGGTAAGCACAGGAAATGATGCAATAATGCACTAAGAAGCTGGGTAAGCGCAGGAAATGATGCAATAATGCACGAAAGTTCCCCTGCAACACAAAAGCTACTTGCTGTGTGTGAAGTGAAATTAAATATATTGAAGGAACTATTTTTTTATTTTAATCAATATTTTGTTTAACCACGCAATTTTTCAGAAACAGCCTGGAATGACTCCTGAGTTTCTGTTGATTGTCCCTGTCTGATGTCAAATAGCCTGGTTAAATAATTTTGAGTCCTCAGGGTTAGAGGAAGACGGGACCCTGTACATCATCAAAGAGGGGCAAGTCGTCGAGTACAAAGGGCGTCTCTCTGCAGACACCTTGATTGAGTTCCTCTTGGATGTGAGCATCTGAATTTACCAGGAAAACAGGGGCTGTTGTAGCCATTCAGATGCATTTTTGATGGCTTTATTAAGATTATTTAAATTGTGGTAATTTAACAATATATTGGTCCACCCCCCCAGCTGCTGAAAGAACCAGTGGAGCTCATCAGTAGCCCACTGGAGCTGCGCGCTTTCAGCCATATGCAAGAGGACATCCGTCTTATCGGCTATTTCAAGCACGAGGACTCGGAGCGTGAGCTTCTCGCTAACATGGCCATCTTGCTGTCACAGCCTACATGTGCTATAAAGATGTGGTAACAAACAGAAGGACCAAACTTCTCTCTCGTTTCTTTGTTTCTTAGACTTCATGGCTTTTCAGGGAGCTGCCCGGAAGTTCCAACCTTATGTTAAGTTTTTTGCTACCTTTGATAAAGCAGTAAGTCGTGTTTGCTTCTTCTCCAGAATTTGCTTTTTAATAACAATCCCAGTGAAATGTTTTTAAGCAGATCTGTGTGCTTTTTGATGTGCTGTAGGTGGCCCGACAGTTGACTCTGAAGAGAAATGAACTGGATCTCTATGAGCCCTTCATGGAGGAACCAGTAACCATTCCTGGAAAAATTCACTCTGAGCAGGAAATTGTGGATTTTGTGACAGAACACAGAAGGTACCCTTGTAGGGATGTCTTATCGTGCATGTACTGTACGTACAGTGCTGTGCTGTGAATTTTTTGCTGCACTATGACTGTGGTCAGCTATCTTAATGTGTCGGTTATAGACCTACCATGAGAAAGCTGCAGGCAGAGGACCTATTTGAGACCTGGGTGAGCAGCCACTTCCTGTATCTTCCACATTTGACAGTCTGAAGCAGTTTTTCCTAGGGTGACCATCTAATCTATGTCAGGGAGGACACTTTGAACTAGGACAGGGTTTGTAAAGTATCAAAGTTTCAATTTAAAAGACCTAGATTCCACTTTAACACTGAGTTCTTGCTGTGTGCTGAATGGTCAGTCTCCACATGTGTCATGCATGTGTCACTAATGCTAATGTAAGTCTTTCAATCAAGGAAATAAACCAGTATGAGAACAAGAATTGAACTCATTAGCACAGGAGCCTTTCAGTTTGATAGTAGTTTGCTTAGAATGTCCCCCCTGAGATGCATTAGGTGGCCACTTAGGTGGATCCGCAGAAAGTCCAAGTTTTTGCTTGTCTGTGTCCCCAAGGACCTAGTTGGGAAACACTGGTCTAAAAGAACAGCAGAAAAAATAAAGATAAGTAATGTCACTCTGGGAAAAGAGTTATCCAAGATTATCAATATTTTCAAAACAATTAATAATTGTGCACATCTCTAATTAGTTTTAGACATAGACCTTATTGAATAATGCACATTGTATTCATTATTCTTTAGATGTTATTTGACACACCTGCATCTCTGAATAACTTAACTGGGCTGCTTTAATGCTCCCGGGTCTCCCCTTCTCCAGGAAGATGATGTCAATGGCATCCACATTGTGGCCTTCGCAGAGAAGGAAGACCCCGGTAAATCATAACAGAACGGCAGTTTCCCAATCCGGTCTGCGAGGACTGCACTGGGAAATACTGCAGTACAGCAATATCAGTCACATGTCCAGACACTCCCACTGTTCCTTTAACATGTTCTCAAAGTTAAACCCTCCCGAAATGTAATCCTACCCCAGATGGCTATGAGTTCCTGGAAATCCTGAAGGAAGTGGCAAGGAGTAACACGGACAACTCCCAACTGAGTATGTTGTGGATCGATCCAGACGACTTCCCCTTGGTGAGTGGTGAAATCATTTCTTGAGTAAGGCTCTTAAGTATATAAATAAAATAATGTATTTCTTGGTTAGACTTGATGTACAGTTTCAGATTTTAACATGCTGTCAACACTTATTTTTTTCTCTCTTTTAGCTAATCACATACTGGGAGAAGACCTTTCATGTAGACCTGTTAAAGCCTCAGATTGGGGTGGTAAATGTTACGGATGTAAGTTGTACGCTGCACTATTTTTTTTTTTTTTGCTTATATAACTTCTATTACTTTCCCATTGTAAGACATACAGAAAAGGCTGCATAAAGTCCATCCCTGAGTTTCTGTGACATCACATTCAGTACTGCTTAGCAGTTATATTAGTTTAGTGGCGACCCCACGATTGATCCCGTCCTCCTTCTGGCAGGCGGACAGCATATGGCTGGACATGGCCGATAACGAAGATCTGCCCTCTGCTGAGGAAGTGGAGCACTGGATTAAGGATGTCATATCGGGCAAGTTCCACGCTGAGGATGATGACGAAGATGGAGGTGAGTTCAGCAAAGATGAGGAAGAAGAAGATATAAATGATGAGGATGGGGATGATGTAGAACAGTATGTTGAAGATGAGGATTATGAAGATGAGGATGAAGATGAGGAAGATGAAGACAAGGATGATGATGATGATGATGATGATGATGATGATGAAAACTGTGATTAAAGAATGTTGGTCCTGAGAGAAAACATAGAAAAAGATGACAGACAATGCATTTCTTGATAGACCAGCACCTGTTTACTACAGAAACACCTAACTATTCAAATGAAAAGACAGTTTATTTCAGCAGCTTTGCTAACCTCTTTAACAGTAAATTGTACACTATCCACTCATGTGCTTCTCTTTCTGTAGTCACATGACAGTTCATTTAAGGATTGTTATGTAGCCAATGCTAACCAGGATGGTGGAAAAAGTTTAAAACAGCATTTCAAAATTCACATTTATTTACAAAAAGAAAAGTGTTTGGTAGTGCTAAGTGTATACTATCAAGCCGTTATGACGATGCTGGAAATCTAAAAAAAATGCTTATTGTTAATCATTATTATGGTAAAATTGGCCTGATTTAATAGTGAGTTGTGGCACTGCATTGGTGTCTCCTGACCTTGTGAACATACAGGGCGTTAGAAAGGGGAGCACAGGTAAGACCTACAGCAGGGGGGTCAAACTGCAGTCCTGGGGGGGCCGGAGCCCTGTGTAGCTTAGTTCTTTCCCTGTTCCACCACAAATGATTAAGAGCTGTCTGGTATTAGCACAAGGAGATGCAAGGAGCCGAATCAGGTGTGTTAAGTGAAAGCCAAAAATGAGCAGGGCTCTGGGTTTAAACGTTTGCGCCCCCCCCCACCCCGCCCTAAAAGGAAGACTCCAGGATGTTTAATAAAAGCACTCTGAAATACGGAGTATGACAAGCATTTTTTTTTCTGTGGAGGATTCAGACTATGATCACAATAACTCCAAACATGCCAAATTTATATGTACTCGAATCAATAATATTTTATTGATCCCCCAGAACCACAGATGTACAGAGAGATGGATGATACACATAAAAGAATAAGCAAAAGCCAAATAAAAGAGAACAGAAATAAATAAGAACCAGCATTTTACGTAGTGTATTTATGGAATTTACAGGTAATACAACAAGTAAGATAAGTATGGCAAATGCGCCCAAAAGGGTTGGAATAAATTCATGTACAAGCGATATAAAAAGGAAGCAGAGGTCCAAAGGCAATTGTGTTCAGAATATTGGCAACATACACTATATTACTGTGGAAATACAGAATTCAAATATGCAGGGCAGGGTGGAGATAAAGCGTGGAGATCTGAGATAGTGGGTTTGGGAAATTCCACCCCAGCTGTCTGCTGTTGGAGGCGTAGCATCAGTGAATAGCCAACTGGAGGTGGATACAAAGGAGAGTGTGAAGCGTGCACTTGTGCACCCTGCGGGGATGTGCTTCTCATCTCAGTGAGTTCACCACTGACAGGCTGGCCTTCATTGTTCTTTATGATGAGTAGGTTGGACATAACCTGTCTCTCCTTCTGGCCTGTCCATCGATAAAGCCTCCTCCTTCTTGATGTTACTCCCCCAGCAAACAGCAGCGGTGAACAGGACACTGGCTCAGGAGTGATTCTACGATCTTTAAAGGTGGTAGTCATAAGACGGTCGTAATTCATACAAAGGGGCTAATCTTATCATTAGCCAATGATATGTTTTGCTTTGGTGAGTGACAGGTGTGTGTTCACTCTGGGGGCCAATCAGCTTTCAGCTGGGGCAAGTGCCCTTGTGGTCCTGCCCCTGTATACGCCCCTGCACTGCTGACAATAATGCAGTGATCATTAAAATTAGTTCATGGTAATTTGGGATTCTTGCATAAGTGAATGAGTAAAATGGGACTTGAGCTAGAGAGCATCTGCAGGACACCGTCACTCTTGTCTTTCCATTTCCTTCCATTGTGGATCTGCAGAAAGGAAAAAAAAACATTTGGGAGGTGATAGATCATGTCAGGTGTGATCGATGGCTGTATAGCTAATCGCTAACTGACCAGACACGCCTAAATGTGCAATTTGTTCCACGCAATTATTCCCTGTGGCAAACCTACGGATGTCAGTCTCGCTCATGGACAACAGTTTTGCAAACTTCCAGTCTCCTCAAAAACGGTGCAACATGCACACCTTCTGTAGCTGCCTTTATGACATCTCTGACAACATTGGGAAAGAGGTCAAAGTTCAAACAAGCCTCATATAAATAAGCCGTGCTCCAGCAGCTGTTTCCTGCTCCTCGTCTCCTCGGCAGTGCCCTAAGCACACCCCCAGGGCATTTTAATTAGGCCTAATGAGCAGGAACAGCAGGGGGCAGGCGCGGGGAGCGAGCTTGGAGCATTGTGCAGCATCTCTGCTGCGGGCTGAGCCCCAACCTCGCCTCCCTGCACCATGTCAATGTGGCTGCCAGCACACAGCTCGTGCAGGCCTCTAAGCATTGCGCTCATCTCACTGAATGGAGAAGGAAGCAAGACACTCCTGCCCCTGGCACAGAATGAACTGGAACTATAGTAGGAGCCTCTATCTCAGGAATTACCACAATTTTATTGGAGTTCTTATCCAAAAAGTAGAGGGAAAGATTAGAAGAGTTATATGTTTCCTGGGATTCAAACCCACAACCTTTGCACTGTTAGCACAAAGCACTACTTGTTGCACTGCAGGTCAAATGACCTGCAGACAGCCTTCTACCAGCTCTCATAACTTACCAGCTGTTCAATCTTCATGTGAATAACTTGCTGCATGTATATTTGGCAGTAAATCAATACTGAACATAAAGCTTTTGTTACCCTGAGAATCTGATGTTGGGTGAGGGTCTTCTTTAGGGTGCCTGAAAGCTCCAGGTCCTATGTGTTGGTTGTGATGTGATCAAAACCTGGCTGTGCTTTGTCACACTTGACAGACCCTCTCTGTACCTTAAGAGGTGTGAAACATTGGATATCATAAGCAAGGGACGGTGGTAAATTGACAAATCATTTCCTAGTGATCCAAAGGGTGACAAGTGGGTTTCTGACACTCTGCACGTTATTCTGGTTTTAATCACCTGTTGGTAGAGGTTCAAAGAAGAGGACCAAAGGTTAAACGCCAAACTGTTCTTAAAACCTACTATAGTTCCAGGTCCATGCAAAATCTCCTAGAATATTTTCTGAAGTATCTCTAGTCAAGGGACCAATACAATTCATATCAAATACAGGAATTCTTCATCATGGTTTTCCAGGTCCTCTTTAGCAGTTAGTGAACCAGCTGCTAGGGTGCATCTGAAAACCTGGAACTAGTAAGTATATGCTGTGGATATTGTCATTCTAGCATTACCTTTCAATGGGTGTGGGCTGGTTAAATGCATACATGATTCACTATACCTACCCAAACTTCGACCACAATGCAAAAGACCCCAGTGCACATGAAAAGGTGAATTATATAAATGCTAATAGTGACAAAATGACAACACCAGAGTATCTACAGAATCACAAACGGAATTAATTCATAGAATTATTCAAGCACAAAGTCCAAGTGATGCTGATACAAAGTATTTTGGGAAGGTGCAGTATGGAACATTCTTACCAAAAAGGGTTATAATCCAAAATGAAGAGCTGACAATCATGAGGATGCTCTGTGATATCAATGATTTCACCAGTCCAGAGAGGCAGCGCAATTGTGTAATTCCAAACCAACAGAAAACAGTGCGAAGACTTTGAACAACGGGAAATGCACAAATAGAAACTTCCTCCATTTCCCTGTCAGCCCCTTTCTCTTTAAACCGATACACCTAAAATACATACTACGTTTAAGCAGTAAGGGTACTGTCTGGCTCTTGGATGGTGTTTTGCCATCAGCGGGTCTTCCTGAGTGGCTGGAGGTGTGTTTAGCTATTTTTATTGTGGTGTCAGAATTCAGGGGAATGAGGCAGGTGGCATGCAAGACAACTCCAGCCAAGAACCGCCTTAGAACCTCTGTAAACAAAAGCCTTTCGAACTGAAGGCTTCCTTTCCTCTTAAAAAACCGAACAGACTCGGACTAAAGGCTCATTACACAAGATTTGATTTCGCCGTACAGATTAGCAGAAGGCAATGTGATGATCCCTTAGCGTGCTGACGTTCCTCTTTTGCTGGGTCATTGGTAGATGTCTTCTGGAGCACCTGGCATCCGTCGTGCACATGGCTAAAAGCAGACTGCTCTGATCTGTAGTGCAGTGTCCTCGAACGACTGAGAGAAACGCAGCTTCTGAGGAAGGGAAGAACCTATGAGAGGATCAGAACCTCATACAGTATCATAGAAGAAAAGCCCATGTAGTATAGAGAAGAGGTGGAACTTAGGAAAGCAAAAGGGCACAAAAAACAATCCTTCGTGGTAGGAAGCCTCAACAGCCTCGGGATCACATACAGAATGAAACCCAAAACCTTATGTGTTATATTTTAACAGCAGACTAGTTAATACACGAGCACATGCGGGCGCTGATGCAGATTAATGGGATTCATTATTTCATCTTTGGCCATAGGTTTAGTTAATCATGCCCTCTGGTTACGCACCTGTGGGAAGGTTCAGCCATCACAGTCTAGCGGGCACAGGTGTTTATTTCATAACCATAAATAAATGTAACAAACTCATTTGTAGAAACATTTCTCAGAGTACAATAGAAACGCTGACCTGGGAGACCAGTAGGTGTGGAGCTGACACATCTAGACTGAACAAAATATACAAAAAAAAGCAGGAGCATCTATGAAAAGTTCACAATGCTGTTTTCATAATAAACTTGATTTTTGGTTGCTTGCATGAATGTTTTTTTCATGTAAAATTGTCTTAAAACTAAAAAGAACTACTTCTGCTTGCCACTTCCATACTTGGCTGACAGATGGCGCTGTGTACTGAAGTATTCCAGGTCAAAAATACAAGTTACACAGGTATCATATTGTATTTGCTTAAACAAAGCTATGCTATGTTTCCTCTAGTTCTACAGGGGGAGCTGTCATCATAGACACATATTTTGATATGTGCCATGACCTGGAAGTAACAGCATGTAACAGACTTATATGGCTATATGGACAGCCTGGCTGCAGAGCATGGCACTCTGCCTGGTGTGTCTCATGGCTGATCTTGATCTTGTAGTTTTCCATGACCCGTTTAGTTTGCGGGTTTCATGGTTTTGTTTCAGTCCTTAACCTTCCCCCCTGTTGTTGTCCATTTCCCCTTTAATTTCTTGACCATCACTTTGCTTGATTCCCATCACCGCAAAGCAGGATTTCTTCATTAGCCAGATAACTTAAGCCAAATGTAAGAATTATCCAATAGGAATGTCATTTACCTCTCTTCCGATTGGACAGTTCTTACTTTTGGCTTAAGTTATCCAGCTAGCCAGGAAATTCTGCTTTGTGGAACACCCTGCTGGTTTGCCTCTGTCCTACTGTTACTTCTGGTTCCTTATTAATTACCCTTGAATGCCCTGCCTGTGTCTATTGTGGCATTTCACAGCTCCTGGTGGCAATCCAGAACCTTGAGGCAAAACCAAAAGTTACTATATGCAGAAAGTCTTGCTTGCAAAGAATCCATAGCACAGCTTGGGGTGCCTGGTGCCAGTCCAGTCAAACGCTCTCTACATTTTCATCCTGCAAGCCTGGCATCTGGCAGGGGCACTGAACGGGACCCCATAACAGATGGATAACCCAAAACTCCCACCTAACATGAACTCGACAGGACCCAGAAGGAAGAAGACTTACACAAAGGGCAGCCTGTATCCAACTCCCCTGCCACATGCTGCACTGGGGGCAGAACTGCCTGCTGGGGGACACACCCTCACCTGGGCAGTCTCACCTGGCCTGCTCCACCCTGCCCCAAACCTGTGCTGCTGCACCTGACCTGCCCCACCCTGGCTCTTGGCTGGGCCTGTCTTGGGTCGTCTCCATGTTAGTGGAGTTTCAGCTGATAGTGTTGTGGTTCTGGGAGGACCAGGCCCAGTTACGTTATATCGAGTAAAGGGTGTGACACAGGAAACTGCAACCTATATTGCAGGGTCACATGATTTCCGAAACACACACACACACACACACACACACACACTACACAGATTTGTGATTATATCTTTGTGGGGACTTTCCATTCATTTCTATGGGGAAAACTCTAATCCCAACCTGACGACCTTAACCCCTACCCAGCCCTAACCTTAACCATAAGTAACCAAACAAAATACAAGACTTTTCCCACATTTTTACTTTTTTAATTGCATTCACGGATTTTTTTTTTTATAAAATTGAGGTTATCCAAATGGGCACCTGAACAATGTACCCAAAAGTAAGGATGTTTCAGATTCTACCACACTTTGGGGACATTTTGGTCCCCATATGTAATCTATGCAACCTCCCCCTCACCCCTCAAAACACATGGACACGTATCATACATTAATTACTAACGAATTAGAGATACGAACAATGAAAGTCCAGTTGGCCCGTTTTTTTGAGTTCGACTCAGATCATGATATGTCATGCTAATCCAGAGCTACGGCTCGATACTGTATAATCTATCTCCAGAATCTATCTCTATCTTCCTCCGCAAGTCAGATGGCGTTTATGTTTGCAGCCTGATCTTATATTGCAACCCTGAGCAGTTTCAGCGCGTAGACAGAAAAGAAAAAACCGAAAGAGGAGGACATGAATTATTCATGGAGGTGGGGTTTTAGCTTTGATTGCCCGGTAGAACTCCAGAGGCACTGGATGGTTTACAAAAGGATGAAGGTGAGAAATCTCCACAAATCTCCACAAGAAACTCTTAGAAAGGGGGGCGGAGGGGTCAAAAAAGGCAAAATCGGGGTAATTAACCCATAAAGTGGATTATATATCGGATACATAAATGACATATAAATTTTAATTAGTAACAGGCAGGGTCTGTATTAACAGTGTAAACCACGTTCTTATTATAAGGACTTAAAAACCGTTTTCTATTTGCAAATAGCGTCACGCAAAAAGTCGGGGACACCTTCATTTCGGGGGTGATGTGAAACGTACGTAACAGACACCCACTTGAAAGATGTCCGCTATAATTTTATTAAAACCTGTCCAGGAGGTCATTTACCACAATGGCCGCGTATGCGTATGCATAGAGCCGCTAATATCTGCACAAAATATTCAAAATACGTTAGAGACGCTACAGCCATTGATAGAAGCAGGACCAAGAGTAAATATTTCTAATAAGAGGAAATCAACACACAGTGTTAAATCAGTTCTTTTGAGATCATTTACAAACAAGACTTAATACGTACATATTGTATATGTTGCAGATAGGGCAACTAATTGAATTGATCGTGTTAATTATGTTACTGTTTTACCGACCACAAACTTATTTAGAACAGTGTTGTAGGCTACCTGGTAATTGTACGAGATGCGCTCTGCATAACTTCGGTATGTGGCAAAAGCTATTTTCTGTTAGAATCTATACACCTGATTTAGCGATTAATCGTCAATGCGCACTTTCTGCGACAAAGACCGATTGATCATGTGGAGTATATTAGAACATAGGCTTATTTGCTTGCACATGTTGTATGGGGAAGGGACAATGAATCACGCTTGTTCTTTTACACGTCTCCGAAATAGTCCATCTGACACATGCAGATGTTCAATACATGAACAAATAATGAAATTAATAATGTTCACACTATGACTGCTGTTGTGTGAACTGAGAAGTGCGCTGTCGTTGAGATAAAACGCCGTGGGAAGTGGGTGGGCAAAGCGTTTAGCGTCTACAGTGAATACAATTTCGAAAATACAATATCACATGTCTAATTCGTTAATTTATTTTCAGTGAGGTTAACTAGCTAAAATAAACACAATTAAGACAATCAACACAGTACTCAAAGTTTTCCAGAAAAATGCGCAAGAAAAAAATCAGCATGAAACTGTTTAAGCAGAATTGCCGTTAATCTTGCGCTATTGATGTTACGCTTTATTAACAGTGCAAAAAATGGCTTTGGTCAACGAACAGTCCCACGGCAATAAATATTGTGCAAAGCTTCACGCAGCCAACAGAGGGCAGCTGCACAACGTTTTCTCACATCGCAATAGCATTATTTCCGAAACGGGACTGATAATGGCATTCTCTAATCGCCATAGCAGTTTAAGGATAATAGCTCGTTTAGGGTTATATTTAACTTTCTGCGGTGTTAATTCAGTGTGTGTTTCAGTGAAGTATTTTTGAGAATTACATTCAGCAATTCCTTTGAAAAAAATGAAAAAGAGATCTTAATAATTAATGTATTTATGTAACATATATTGCTTAATTTCTCGAACCCACTGGGGTTATAGCAGAATAGTGCTTATAACTGTCAGGGATTCATTTTATGGTTTAAGCCAAGATACACCAAGAAAAAAATGAAACAAAATTTAAACATTTGCGTCGCGCCCTGTTTCTTCAAATATTTGCAGCTTCAGTGTGTAGCCCACTTGATGTTCTACTGTATATGATCCTTGACATTCAAAAACCAGAAAAAAGTGTTTTCCAAGCTGAGAATAAATAAGCAGATACAAGACGCAGTCTTAGAATTATAAATCCAAATTTGGCTTTCATATTTGGATTTATAAATCCAGAAAGGACTTTATGTCCAGAAAATAATGAGCAATGCTGTCCTGCACCTGATAACCCGTCTGTAAAAACGGAAATGAACATCCGTCTCTATATTTTTCACAGTAACAAGGAAAAACGTCTTGTATAGTCAGATGGCTGTGTCATATATTGCCGGGGAAATGCTACGCCTGTTCCGAATGTGCATCTGAATAAATCACCGTGAAGCAGTAAAATAAATCTGATTAATACCGCGTGGTAGCGAGATGGGGGCTCTGTGCTTCTGCTTTTCATCAGAATTTGTTTAACGCATTTCCCCATGCAGATGGCTGTCACCCAGTGTTCAAGGTGAGCCCAAGGGATCATTGAATTTGGGTGTACGGGAGATTGATGCATCTTTTCCCGCAGACACTTAAAATATCTAGATAGGGTTTACGTGTTGAGTGAAATGAACTTAAGGGGAAAAAGTGAAAAAACAGAGAAAAAGAAAAAACACAGTCATTATAAGCGATAAATGTTAACGTATTACGTAGGTTAACTGTACATACAATGCACAGACATTCACCAGTACTTAAAATGTTTTTCAAAGTGGCATTTTTTCCAAAACATTATAATAAACTATTGCATGTAAAGTGTAGGATGTTTCGGTGTGATGAAAAGTCTTCGTTATTAAATCAATTAAAGCAACAAGCAAAATCTGTCAAGTTTCCGCCTGAGTTCCTGATGCTGCCTCTCATGTAAAAGATCACGTGACAATCAACGCCGAGTGACTGCAGCACGGACTGTGTAATACTCGCATCGTGCGTTCATTAAAAAAAAAAAATTAAAAAACACGCCATACTTTCAAAACACACAAGAAATGCGAATGATCGTCGTGAAAGTGTTGGGAACCGCACACGGAAAGAGCAGAAAGCAGACAAAGAGGCGGGAGAGAGTTTGCAATGCTGGGGGAACGCGTGGCACCACGTGCCTGGGCTGTGTACCGTGCAGATGGCTGGAGCGCTGGGGTGAATGGGTCAGACCGCCGTGCCGCAAACGGAGGTAAAGCGGTGCCTTGGATTCAATGCCACGCTTAATGAGAACAGACTGGCTGCTTTTCTCTCTTTTGCTCCTTTCTCTCCTCTCGGCCCTCCTCCATCTGCCAGAGACAAAGGGCCGTGAGCTTGCGCCGGCCAGGACCCTGCTGGTGAAGTGGGGAGGCATAATGCAAAACATCCCTCGGGCCGCATTACAGCACATGGATCTGCTTTTGTGCGGCAGCCTCCGCCCCCCCCCACCCCACTCCACAGACTCTATGGCGCAGCAAAACCTGCGCGTGTGCGTGTGTGTGGGTTAGACCGGCAGGCCGCTCCTCAGAAATAGCCACTACAATAAGTAGCAATAATAAATAAACGATGATGATGATGGCGATAAAGATTATGGTGACTTTGATGATGATGGGAATCAGGAGAGGTATACAGTCACTTGCCCTAATGCATGCTGCTCTCACTATAGAAAACATATGGCCACTCGTATGTCACACTGTAAACCTTATGAGGACCCTGAATAGAAGCAGTTAGGGCTGTTTGCACTTAGAACCTCAGTTTACATGAAAGATAAAGGCTGCAGACCCAAATAATAATCCAGCCCTTTGTATACATGATGACATATGGTCAGTAGTGAGGGTCTGGCGTCGCATAATCCTGCGTGAAGAGCGCAATGTGGCTCCCCTTTCACACACAAACACATATGTGCTGGTCCCACTGCCCGCCTGCTCAGCTCCCAGTTACCTCTCCGCTTTTGTAAAGAATACAATGAATGCTAACGGGACAAACAGAGATGAATCTATGAAAAAGGACAGTCTGTCCATAGAGCATTCTGGGAAGATGGCGGGGAGGGGGGGGGGCTATTGGCTGAGACCAGTGGTGAAAAAGCAAATGGGTATTTTCTAGGAATTATCTTCACAGGGGATACAATGGAGAGTTCGGCAATAAATCAAAATCCTTCATTTTCAGCTAAATCTACGTAATAATTTATCTAACAAAAAAGACATTTTTTGACTACTATAGTTGCACTGGAGTGAATCTAAAGGTTAATGAAACAACGTCCATATAGCTATCGATACACGAAAAGCATGTTGCTGTAGATAATGTTATTTTTGTAGACACACCCAGGCTGCGTCCTTTCCATTTCCTTCATCTAGACACGTCCTCTCGATTTCCTGCCAGATTTCCCAATGTAAACATGGATCGCCTGCTATTTTATGGGGGCCTATCCGACTCATGTGTTAATTCAACTCCCATGTAATAATCTCTAGTTGGCCCAAGGGGTCAGAGGACATAACATGTGATTTTATTGGAAGTTATAGTCAGAAGTATTACAGCCCCATCCTTCCCCAGAGATTCATGCTTTCCAGCTTAATAGCGCATCGCCGTTCCTCTCCTGGCTGTGATAAACCACTAATTTTAACTGCGGTGTTAATTTCAATTTTCTATGCGATGCCGGCCGCTTCGTCTACCTATGGGGTTTTCGGGGTGCCCAAAGGCGCCTGATATCACAGCGTCCAAGTTCTGCGCTTCACACCAGGTCACGGGTTTGACACGAGAAGATTCCCTCATTGATTTCTGTATGATTACTTAGCTGGTCTTAGTCACAGAACAGGAGTCATGGTCTGCCGCTAGCTTTAAAAGACTTCTGGGAAATATTTGCCTTTTCAACATCAATCTAAGAACTGTAACCAAGAATGAAATGACAAAATACTAAAATTGACATTTTGTTTTAATCAATGCACGATTTACTATTCGGACAAATAGGCTACTGAAAATATATACAAATCTACATATATAACCAGTATTCAGTAGATGAGATTGTGCGTCTTATTTCTGACAGAGTACCTAAAGGATGTGTGTGTGTGTGCTTGTGTGTGTGTGTGTGTGTGTGTGTGTAGAATCACACAAACTTTTGAAATGTCTGCAGATGGAGGCACACTGGAAGTGTCCACCTGTCAGGCCAGGCATGCTGTTTGCAGGCCAAAGGGGGACTGTCATGCTGTCATGGCAACCCCCAAAAGAGGATGAGACCACCACTGGACAGGCACACATGAGAGCGCACTGCGAAACTAAGAGAAGGCATATATGCCTGCTGACTCCAGTTACATTTCATCAAAACATCCAGTTCACAGTTCAGATAGCAGTTTGCGCATAAATGATTTAACTGATTAAGATGTTTAACGACAGAAGTGTTGATTACACAAAAAAACTTCCAGTTCTGTTTTTAAGTGGCCAAGTTTCATGAGACTGATACAACAGATTTGTGTTGCTTCCATCTAGGTTTCAAATTAATTGCTGTTACATATACACATTTTCTGAATTTATGTAAACTAGACTGGATTATTTACTCCTAAAAGGAAAAAAATCTCTGCTTATTTTACAAAAAGCACATCCACTTTAGAGATGAAATGTTATTTAAAAGTGCGCTAAAGTCACACCCATACACCGGTTTGCCTGTTGCTGCCGCAGTTATATCGCCGTGCCGTCGATACACGCCGATGGATTTTCCCGAAGGGGCATCGCAGTAAAACAGGCATCTCGCCCATTACTTAGGCTAAAAACAGATCTGGACCCAAGAGAGACCAGAAGGCTCATTTCTGCCTCAGAATGTATTCAAATTACCGCCTAAATGTCAGGTTCATTTTGCTATCACCATAAAGGCTATATAATAATAAAGGATTAACAGCTACCGAATGAGTTATAATAGCAGATAAAATACCATCCGGGAACAAAGGGGCCGATTTAAGCTTGGCTGGAGGGATCCAGAGGTGCTCTCAAAGTTTATAAAACCTCGTTTATATTGCTTAACTATATTTTTATTCTCTAACGACTCTAATTACTAATATACGCCCTCCGCCATGCCTCATTTAATAGATTTGTGATAAAATGAAAACGATTATACCATTACCATAGTTGTATCTAAGAGTAAGCTAAGTAACTTGTTGGGGGGGGGGGGGTTCTGTACAATGCCTAGGTTAATTTCAAAGCAGAACTTGTACTTATTTATCTATCTATTTATCCATTCCTCCACCATTTTTGGTAAACGCTCTTCCGGCAGTTGCGGTAATCCAGCAAACTTGCGTGAGGCTGCATGGGTGTGTCACGGGTCTCTGGGGAGGAGGGCGGTCCATCGCCTCTAAATAAAACAGCGCATTAGGTTATCCTTATTTAAATTTTGTACAAACTACGGAAGTACAAGTAAAATATACATACACAAACATATAATTCACCATTATTAAGCTCTGTGACTATTAATGGAATTCTAATGCTTTGCAAAATAGTCAAAGGTACCAACATATTAAGTTGTATGAAGACAACGCTTATTTTTATTATTATAAATCGCCTTTGTGAAGAGATCAGACGGCGATGTAATTGACTTCTTTTTGTTTTAATGAACTTAATTCGTAGCCTATACCTATTTACAAACTGAATAGTTTTAATGCGGAAAACACCGCGGCTTGTGCATTACATAGGTCTACGTATCTCTCCGGGTCAGATACTTATGTTTTAGAATCATTTTCTTAAGGTTTCTCTGATTTTTTAGATGCGCAATTAATATATTTAGGAGGTTGCGGTGTTGACGGCAAGAATACTATGGGCTGCAATTAATCTGAAGTCATGGCGTTAATGATCTGAAGAGGAATATTTATATGTGTATCTGTCAGCATTACACTGAAGCGCCATTGTCTCGTTTCCAGCGCCCGAGAGTCTGTTCCCTCTTAAATGATTTGCCCTGAGGGTGAAGGCTAAATGCTAAAAGGTGCGTGTGTTAAAAGCCCGTCTTATCCTCTGTAAATATTTATGTTCTGTTTAATGTCATTTTGCAGCTATTATTTATTATCGCTGGTTTTGTTGTTGTTTCTGTTGAATAAGAGTAGCCAAATACTTTTCACTACCTTCCAGTTTCTTCACAGCTCCTCTCGGCAATTTTGCATGGCATAAATTTCGATCTCCCTCTTTTCTTTCCCACGGGAGGTGCCAGACGGCCAGTAATTTGGTTGTCTTGGCTCGTCTGGACCAACACCTGCCCCCTCTCTGGGGAAAGCGCCTTTCAGCCAAAAGCGAAGAGGAACGCCGCACACAAGGATGGGCGATCTCTCTCTCTCTCCCTCACTTCCTCTCTCTCTGTCACCCCTTTTACTTCCCTTTCTCTTTGCACCTTCGTTCTCCCTTCCTCGCCTCATTTTCTCCCATTCTTTCTTGCCTAGATGAGCATGACTTCCTTCCAAGTTTTTTATCCTCTGATCGCGCTGACGTCGGTAAGATCGTGAGAAATTGTGACGTCACGTAAGTTCGTGAAAATAATTTACATATAATTTTAGCTATCTGGGATATAAAGTAATTTTAAACTTGTCCTGGGAAATGTTTTATAACTGTCGCATCAAAGCCCATGCTGATGTTCGTTGTACTTTACATGTCAGAGCAATTTCCTAATATTTACTTAGGTACTTAGGAACTACGCGATGTTCAAGTTGTGTAGACAATAAAGAATAAATAAGCATAAGTGATCATATTGCTTTCATTCGAATTTGTGATGTCTGCTAACTGTTCATTTGCATTATTACATGCAAAGCTAGGCCTATTGTTAGATTTGTATTCAGTTGCAAAGAAACACGAAGTCGCTCATTTTTAAATATTTATTTTTCTAAACAACTTACGAATAAGATATGAAAAACCGTGTCCGGTAGAAACCAGCCGGAGGCTACTCGGCTAAACGAAATGTGTGCTACAGGGTAACGAATACACCTTAAACCCCTGAAAATACAAGCAGTCTTTGGATGCTGGATATTCATATCACTATAAAATTAGATCTTGTTTAAGAGGTTCAAAGCAGAGCGGGTACACAAATAGAAGACTTTCTAATAACAGCATGTAAACAATAGTCATATAAGTTAAACATAAGCCAAAAGGAAATCGTTTTTGGTCGCAGCACTGGGGATCTCGCCGTGACGTCACATAAGGCGCTCTCTTTACTTCTCTGTCGTAGTGCTTTACAGCGCCAGCACATCTCGAAGGCTAAGGTTTTAAGGGGGAAAATGACGTTTTTCTTATCATTCCGTGTCCCCTCCCCTTAACACTGAAAACTACAAACGTTGATACGATACACCTAAGGGCGCTAATCAAAACGAAGTGCTCTTTTTTACCGCGGACATTAAAAAAAGAAAAACCTGTTACAGAAATAGACGTCATGACGTACAGATCCATTTACAACATACCAACAGGGAGCTGTCACTGAAAAGTGCGATTGAAGAGCAACGTCACTTTTTAGTCAAACATCATAATTTGAGATATAAATAATTATAGGCCTACAAAAAAATACAACACATATATACATTGTCATAAACACAAAAAAACGAATCAATCGTAAATCAATAAATAAATGAACAATTAAACAAACAGGCAAATAAATAAATAAATAGATAAATATTCAAAAATAATTAAGGTCACGACTTGAAATAAGAAAGTGGCACTTATGCGAAATTCCCCCTTTAGGAAGGAAAACTTCATATTACACACAAATAAGCAGCTAGTATACTTTAGTTAAGCTTTAAACAGTTCATTTTGTTATCCCGGGCTAGTCATGTATCTAAGATACTTACAGACTTATGAAAGGCGCTACTGTTATTGTATAAACGTTTTATACAGTACGCATATCTTTGTCAAACGACTGGCTTTGTTTTCTAGTACACACAATAGATCCTGTTGCATCATCTTAAATTATTGCAATATCGCGTTTTAAACCGAATTTCCGTGTCTTTTGCACTGCGTATTATGACTGGATTTGTGACATTCTGCAATTCAAACTAAAATTTCAGTGAAAGTTTGTCTTCGTGCTTCCAGATTTTCATGCTCCTCTGGTTGTGGAAGCCCCACGCTGGTCATTTGTAATAATAAGAGCATTCATTTACCCATTGTCGTCCAGTTTTTCCTTTTCTTTCTGAAAATGCTATTATTTTACGCTTTCCTTTATTTAGAAAAAAATCGACTTAAAGTCTATTGAAACTCTAAACGTCCAAGACGTGATTGAGATACGATATGTAGCATATTGCCAGCCGGAGGATCTCGATTTTAGAGAGCTTCTTGTCCGGCGGCAGGGTGGGTAGCAGTTTCCTCAGCTCGGCGAAGGCCACGTTGAAGGCTTCCACGCGTATCCGCTCCCGGGTGGCGTGGGCCGAGCGATACTTTGCTGTGGCGCGTCGCCTCCTGCGCTTCTCCTCCCTGCTCAGAGTCGGCGGGGCTATGGACCGCGTCTTCCCCTCAGCATCCAGCGCCTCGTCAGACACGCACCCGACCTTCATATCATTTATTATCGACTCGGCATCTGACTGTCCCCAGTGCAGGTCGGAGTCAGGCTGTTCTGGACTCAGCATCATTTTCAGTTTGTTTTAAATGCGGAAAAAGCTGAAATGGAACAGCAACAGTTTTTAACAAACTCTGAATATAACTGAAAGCACAACTGCAACTTCGTCGTGTCCATAGTAAAGGTAAACACTTAAAGCATGATTAAAAGTGGAGAGATGTGAACGATCGGTTTGTTTAACGTAAACATTTAAAAGCTAACCTGTCAGGACATTATTACTGTTTACGCAGTCCCGTTAACATATATGGTGACCACTTCATCGTTGTCGTTCGTTATTTTGAATTAATATATAAAAATTCTTTTAATTAAACACTTTCCTTAGATTGAAAATTAATGGTATATATTTATGAACAACGGTATGCCATATAAGCTAAAAGCAAAAAGAACACATTAATTCAAGTTTGAATCATTTGCGTGAATTGGAATAACAGAATTACGCGCAATCAGTGTAGCAGTATGCAAATGTATACATTCTGTTTATTGTACAAATACACACACACACACACACACACACACACACATATATATATATATATATATATATATATATACGAGACAAACGTCTTTTGTAAGTTT
>JAODKF010000001.1:44778537-44816740 GCA_026779585.1 Mormyrus proboscirostris | reverse complement strand
TATATATATACACAAGTATTTTTTGTATTCTGTTGATTCTATAAACACTGTACTGGGCCCCCTGAATCTGCCAGGGTATCTATGCCCCTCCGGTGTCTCTGCAGACAGGATAGAGGGTGAGAGTGGAGAGTAAAGCGAAGAGATAAGAAGCTGGGAAGCTGGGCAGAGAGGAGAAGGTAGAGAAGATGAGAGAGTAGACAGAGATGGGGAGAGGAATGTTGGCACTGAGGTGGGTAAATGCTGGCTGTTTGTTTTGCCTGATGTGCTGGAGGTTCACCCTATACCCACTGGTTTGGAACCCATCTTCTCTGTATTCCCACCTCCTGGGCAGCTTGCCTCGGAAATGGCTTTGAAAATTGAAGCGAATGCAATCTGAAGATGCTAAATATTTTATATGTTGGATTCGGCTCCTTTTCTCACGCATCAGGCGTCCAGACGCCAGATGAGAGCGACGATACGCGTGACATGGTGGGTGCCTCTCTGTGCACCGTGATTAACTGTGCAAACAAGGCCCCCAGTGGCAGGGCTGGTCTAATACCAGGCAGCTTGATAAGACACACACAGATAAATTACATTCCTGTTTCTGAAAGATGGGCAACAAGCACCTTGTTGTTTATCAGACCTGAGCTCTGCAGCATTGACATCGTGTGCTTTCTACGAGATTTTACTCATCCTATAACCTCAACAACCTCTTTTACCTGCCATGAATACCTCACTGCGATGCAGATTTTGCACGGTCCAGTGTCACTGGGTGTGCCAGTCAAGTGTGACACGTGCAAGGGTCAGTCAAGTAAGATGTAAAGTATGGGACCATCTGTTGTGTTGAGTATAGATTCCCCACCTTTTGTTGTCTGCAAACTTTTTGAAATTGTGAAGTTGGGGTGGCAACAAATTACGGGGCAAGTTGTTTCTTGTGATGATTCAAAATGGAACACGGCAGGATGAGAAGATGCAGGAAGTAAAACCCTCGATCAGGGTGAGAGATTTTGTCCATTTACCCATTTCCATTGTTTCAGACCTGACCAGAGAAAAGAAAAGATATATATATATATATATATATATCATTCTGTGGAATACTGGCCATGGAAAGGGAATCAGGAGCCCCTGTTTGAGAGTCTAAACTCCATATGAGAGCCTGTTTCACTAAAATGAGCCTCGTTTTCCTAGTTTCTCTTTGTGTATGTGATATTCCTGGTCCTAAATAAGAGCATCAACAGAAAACAAGGCAAATGGAAGAGAAGACAATGAGATGTTTCTCTTTGTGTGTGTGTGTGTGTGTGTGTGTGTGTGTGTGTGTGTGTGTGGTCCACGTATACATTACACTCTGGGGACCAAATATTCCCACAGTGTGATAAAAACCTGTCATTTTAACATTGTGGAGACCAAACACATGGGGTCTCTAAAAAGCACATAGAATGTGATTGTGAGTGTGTGTGTGTGTGTGTGTGTGGAGGGGGGGGGGGGGTTAAGGTTAGAGCTGGATAGGGGTTAAGGTTGTCAATCTTGTGATCAGCGTTTTGCCCATAGAAATGAATGGACGGTCTGCACAAATATATGAGTACAGGTCTGTGTGTGCGTGTGCATGTGTGTGTGTTTGCGTGCGTGCGTGTGTGTGTGTGTGTGTGTGTGTGTGTGTGTTTGTCTCGTTGATTGGCACTGGACTCCGCACTACATGAAGATGTGCTGTTGGTACAGTAGCACTGTACAGTACATAGAGCAGCCTTGGCTAGACTGGCCCTGATTGCAATGTCCGCCATACACTGCGTCCCTTCATTCAGAGCGCATGTTACTCACTGTGCCTGAGACTCTAAGGTTAACCCACTGTTCCGCAAGTAAATGGGAAAATCCTTCAGTATTTTTATAAGAGCACATTTTCAGGATACCGCAAACTTTGAATGGATCCTTTTTTTCCCCCCGCAACTAGAGGTTTGTCTGTCTTAAAAAAGGTCACGATTTACACAACAGCACTCAGCCTTCTGTCAAAGTGCCTTTTAAAAAGCATAAAAATATATTTTTAAAATGTATGAAACATATTGGGTTTTAGAAAGCATAAAAAATTCTTTCTATTTGGTGTAAAGAACAAAAACATGCCGCGTGTTTAAAAAGAAAGGACTCCAGCGACCTTGCTGTCAGCTTTGTTATTTAACTGTTGTATCCTTTGCTCTTGCACTATTAAAAGAAAGGTTATTCTATCAGAGGAAGAGATTATTCACTTTAAAGTACCTTGTATCTGACCCAAACAAATAAACTTCCTCATTGACAGACCCCTACTGATACAGACTCACAGACACGTATAGACACAAAGACGTGCACTCACAGACATGCTGATAAACACAGGCACATCTGCACGCTTCCAGACACTACTATGAGCATGTAGAAACGTTATAGAATTCAATTAAAATCAATGCTAAGCTCCCCTGTGCAGGATAAGTTGACAGACTTTCAGAACACTGCTTCTGAACCAAACGTTTGTAGACGTGGACCAACTTCTCCTATGTCAGCATCTGAGTGCAGAAGCCAAAGACAAGGCAGCCTTTTGCAGCACACTTCATCTCCTCAAATAGGGCTGAATCTGAATGCTTTCTGTATCTATCAAGCTTGGGGAATAGAGATGATGCTTCAATCTCAACTCTTCTCCATCTGCACCCACAGACTTCGGGTAGCTGCTCCTCTACCTTATGCATTTCATCAGGGCAGGACCTGTTGCTAGGTAACCCTGGGGCACAGCTGCAAGCTAAATCAAACCCTTTTTTCGGCGTTATGAGCGAGATGGGCTGTAATTTATTAGTCCGATATAGGAGGCAGCAGTGTTGAGTAGTGCAGTTACCCTATCGGACAAGCAGACCAGAAGGGAGCAGGCTCAAATCCAGCCATAAACGTTACTATCATAATCCAGTGAAAATCACACCATTTTCTTTTTGTGCTTGTGTATATATATATATATATATATATATGTATTATATAGTCAAATAGACATTTACACACATATGTCCATTGATTTGCAATACTCAAATTTTCAGTGTTTCTTGGTAGCAGAGAGCAATAATGTAATAATAAGTAAATAGTTGTTTTAAGGGGTCAATTCAAAACAAATGGTCTCAAGCATCTTACAATAAGCAAATCGTAAGTACTTACGGGTCGTCGGTAAATTTAGGGCTATTTTAAGAATACGCACAACTATAGCATCATCCAGGGATTGTCATTTTATCGGCAGTTGAGCTTTTTATTGTAAAAGCCTTTTTCCGTTCAGTCTTCAACTCCCGTCATTTGCGTCGATCAGCAAATCTATAAAACCTTATTTTCCGTTAAATAATTACACACTGAACTCAATTGCCTTGACTATTTTATGTTGTATTTTTATTTCAAGCAAGCAGTACAAAGACTAGACTCATTAGATACTTTTTACTAACTGGAGTCGCAAGAAATAAAAAATTAATTGGTGAATGACAATATGATCTGATATCCATCCTTATGAACTTCGTCTTCATCTGTCCGTCCTTTGACGCCTGAATCATCTCCTTTGGCGTAATGAAAGTACACAGGCGTGCACTAATAAAGTAATCGTGCTTTTGTGAAACTCTTCCCTAATGTGCGACTGATGAAAATTTTTCGGATGGCTCCTTCAGGCCATTTCTGATCAAAACAAACGCACCTGCACTTTTGAAATAGCATCTCCCCCTGGACCTGTAAAAATTGACTCCCTGGCTTCCTCTACGAGCCAATTATGCGCCATCTGTTCCCTCCTCGGTTCTCCGGCTCTCTTTTTCTGCTATTGTTTCTATAATATCAGACTGTGTAAATTGATGTTATTGGGTATAGAAAATGAGGAGTGATGGAGCCAGGATTAATCGAACCCAACAGCCGCGTCGAGCCTACTGGCCAACACCCTGGACCAACGCTCCGAAACCCATTTGATTAATATCTGACGAAAAAACTTTTCACTTGTGATTACATGTTTTTTTTATACAGTTATGACTTTTTGTTGTGTTTGCTGTCTTGCAGACAAATTAGTTCAGGCAACATCAAGCGTAATTAACAAATTTAACGCACGCCGCTTCCGATTTAAAGCTCAAAAGCAGCCAAAATCGTTTCGATTATTAATAGCGTAGACTAGTATTGTCAAAGAAGCGGGTTAACTTTGATTTTACCAAATGACTTTATTTAGGTGAGGAGATGACGGGCGACGAGGAGCATGAAGCTCGTCCCTTGGCGGGGGCCACGTTATTCCCCGTTACAGTAGGTATTGGACTCATTACTCTCTGTCACTCGGGACAGGGAAGCAGCGCGCTGATTTAATTCCGCGATGGTTCGAGGCCCGCGGACAGCTGGATCCCCATCCTAGCAGCCGCGCCAATAAAGCTGGGATCTATTGCGAATGTATATCATTTACAACAGCACCTGACAGACAAACAATAACTATAATCAGTCATGGGGGTGAGGTGCTCGGCACACTTGCACCGACAGCCGCCAACCACTGCAGCTGGACAAAGACGCATCTGCTACAACGGGATGTTTGGTGTACGCTTAATTCCGAGAAATTATTACAGGGATATAAAGGAGAAAGTCCCGGATGTCTTCTGGATGCCAGCGCAACTGTACCAGACAGACCCAACAGAAACTCCTGCGGATCCGGAACCGGGAGATACGCGGGTCGGCACAAACGGGACAAAATCAAACCGATAAATACATGTATGACTTTGGTTTATACGCTCCGCTGCACATCTATAAATTAAGAATAGCATAGTTATTTCAGACCTGAAAATCGTGCAGAATGAAATTACTTTCCTTATATGATCGCACACTGCATACCACAGTACGTTTTCTCTGTCGTATTGCACTCGCACTATACTAAAAATGATGAGAAAGAAAGTGCGGCTTCTGTCCCAGGACCGCATCAATATACAATGCGAAGGATCCCAACACAGTTCCACAGACAGATACTGCATGTTCCTTTTGCTGCACTGGAGCTTTACCTTCTAGCTTAAGTTTAATGGGTCTAAAGTGAGCGAGAGCATACCTGACTATCTCCCAAAGTCAGACCTCATAAGTGGACATTGAGTTTACCGAGCTAGTATAACTGTACGGTCAGACAACACAGCACTTACAGTGTCTGTCAATTTAAAGATATGGATTGTAATGAAACCGTATATTAAAGTACGCAACATGTCCTACTACAATATTTAATGAATCGTACACATTGCTGTTTAAGCAAAATTATGTACATTGTGTGATTCAAGATGAACAGGGACGAGGTACTAATCCATCAGGAATTAGCCTTTGGCGTGGTCAGTGTAGGTCTGCTGGTCATTCAGGCAGAGCTCAATGAGACACTGATAACACGTGGGTAAACCGAACCATCAATGTCACTGAGTTTTGTTCCACTACTACAGATAGCACGTCACGTGGTTAAATTAAATATCCCGCGGAATAAAGTTTGGCAAACAATTTTGACACATGAATTATGACATTTGTTTAATATATATCAAATCACACGTAGGGCTACATATGACTGCACATATTAAATTTATACGAATGAACTGGATTACGCCCAAAATCTTTCTAAAAAAAAAAAAAAAAAAAAAAACTTATTTTACAGACCGTCATTCGAAATGTAATCGTCTTCTGCCATCTAGTGGTATTATGATGAAAATGTTGAGGCACCTATTTGGGTTTTTTGTCATCATCATTCGGAATAAGCTTGAAAAAGCTTGAGATGGGGAAAAAAAAACTTTTTACAACTTTCAAAATATTCACTTTAAACAAAGAGACTCATTCCTTTATGCTACATATACTTCCCGTTTATGAAACTTCTGCAATTTGCAGCTGTTTCTGCAGGTGCACAAACTCCCAGATTTTTGCTTCTTCTTTGTTTTTTAATGTCCTTTCCTTAATTTTCTTCTCCCAGTACATGTAATATATTATATATTATGCATGGATTAAAATAATTTGAATAAACCGGAAATAAGAACAAATACAACTTTTGCAAATAATGGCCAAACATTTATATAAAAAAATCGTTTTACAGACAATCATTTAAGAAGCATTATTCAGTATAATTCTCAGTATATATGATAAGAATAATATACACACTTATCAGAGATGTTCTGAATCTTATTTGTCTCTGCGGTGTCCCTCCTCCACACCTTCCACTCCATTTCCCCCTTCTGTCTTCTCCATTCCAGAAGACACAACCCAGCCTTCTCTTTCATCAGTGGACACTCCATCATGCTATACGTTCCCTTCAACTACTGTTTTTTCAATGTTCTTTTCCTGACACTCTCTTTCCTGCAGTTGCCCTGCCTCAGACTTCACTCCTCCACCCATCTGCTTCCCCTCTCTTTCATCACTCGCTTCTTCACCTGAACATTCCTCCACCTCCTTCTCCAGCTGTTGCACCCTGGCCTCCATCTTGCGAGCGCTGGACTCCAGCTCAGCCATGAGTCGTGCCAGTTTGGTCTGCAGGTTGCCCAAGCCGTTCTCCAGATTCTCCACCTTCTGCTCTATCTTCTCCTCCTCTTTCAGGTTGCCGTCACCTGTGTCTGTGTCCTCCAACATGCCCATCTTGGTAAGGATCTGCTGGCCCTTCTCCTCCAGGAGACGCTTAGCTGCAGGGAACTCTGCTAGCACCTCTGTCAGGTCCTCCTTGGACAGGCTGAAAAGATCTGAGTGGCCGATGCTGCGGATGTTTGCCGTACGCCGGTTGCCAGATTTGTTTCCTTGGAGAAGAAATCATTCAGGCAACTAACATTCTAAAACACATCCCCTTAAAGAGAATCAACATAAACTAGATCCATGGCCTGTGTCTGAAGAACTGGATGTCAAATGTGCTTCAGAAAAGCATGCTTTACCTTTGATGTTGAGAATGCTGATTTCTCCAAAGAAGTTCCCATCGCTCAGCACAGCAAACTGTGTGACGCCGTCATCGGCCACCACAGCTAGCTTGCCCTCTTTGATGATGTACATCTCATGGCCTACATCCCCCTTCTTGCAGACATACTCCCCAGGGCTGTACACCTGCACCGAGAGATGGGAGCAGCAAGCTCACGGGAGTTTTACATGTACAAAAATGTTGTAAGGGCAGAAGGAAAAAATGATTGGTTCAGAGAGATAACCAATCGGATTGTAGAGGAGGTGCCACCTCCTCTAGTTGCTTGCACCCATATCCTTTACAATCTGATTGGTTGTCTCTCTGAACCAAACATTCTTCCTTCTACCCACAAAACACCTTTGTGTAAGTACAACTACTATATGCAAGCAGTAGCACATTCTCATGGAGCTAGAAGCAGTCATACTGAAGCTACACCTGCTCCCTGACTGCCCTGGTTAGCTGTGAGCATGTAGCATTATGCTAGGAAGCAGGTTTAGATCCGCATAAGCTATACTAATAGTGGAATGGTGTCATCTGTTGGGTGCTTTGTTGAGCTTAACATGAGCGGTAGGTCCAAAAAAGTAGTGATTATGGAGGCAACCCCCTGTGACGGTGGTTTGGCTTTACCTGGGGTGTAAGCTTCAGAACCAATTCCTCTAGCAGGCTGGTCTCGCAGTTCTGGAAGATGGTGACCTTGGAGAGAGTGGGTAGGTGCACGCTGACAGCGATTGCTGTGCGTAGACGACTGGGCAGCTGTTGCAGGATCTCGTTTTCCCGCGTGATCTTCTTGTTGATGTGCAGATGCTGATACCAGTTGTTGACGCGGTTGCGCAGCTCTTTGTCAATACGCCGGCTCCGCAAGTAGCTCTTCACCAGCTCGTGGTTGGGGAAGAAGACATTGTCTTGGTCTCGCAAATTAACGATCACACTCCCCACATTGCCCACCACTGAGGCGAACACCAGCACGGCGATGAGCAAATCGGCGATCATGAACAGGTACTCCTCTTCACGCTGGGGATCTGGTGTGTCCCCCACTGTGGTGAGGGTCAGCGTGGAGAACCAGAAACTGTAGAAATACTGCCTGCGCTCGGAAGCAAAATCAGGGTCGGAGATGTTCGGGTACACCCAGGCGTCCGAGCCGAAGCCAATGAAATTGGATAGGGCGAAATAGAGGCAGGAGTTCCAGTGGATGAGTATAAAAATGTAAAGCATGAGTTTGGAGATGCGGAAGATGTTGGGGTAGGATGTGCGGGTCTCCATGCGGTCAAAGGCCTCTGACAGCCTGGGCGAACGCAGAAGACGATTGACCCGCACCAGTGGGCAGTGGATGCCCAGGCGAAAATATAGCAGGTCAGTGGGCAGGATTGACAACACGTCCCACAGGAAGTGCAAGGAATGTATGTAGCGCTGCCGCAGGCGTGTTAGGTCACGCACGAGGATGCCCTGCTCCAGGTACCCTGCAGGGGGCGACGTCAGCATGGTCACAGTGGCATTTCGGGTTCCAGTGTATGGATGTGTGCATGTTAATACCTGGATTCCACAAGCACTCTGATTTGTATGAGTGAATGTTACAAAACAAAAAACAACTTAAAGGGCAACTTCCAATGCAGAGTCACCTATTATTCTAATAAGTAAAATTTGTATTTAATTAAACAATTAAATAAGTAATTACTACTACTGATAATAATACACCTTATAAAACAGGTTAACGTTTGATTTTGATACCCCAATGCGAGCTTGAGATTGCTAACAGAATTTAATTTACAGTGAAAATGAAATTAGCGATCCTTATAAGACGGCGCCCTAGGAGACTGATCTCAGATGCACTTGGACGTCTTTGAATATTAATTAATATGCCAGTTAACTGACACTCAGATAAGCGACAGCAGCACTTTTTGCACATTTGTGCCAGTATCTGACATTGATGTGTGGGCACCTCCTGGCACTTCTTGATCGATGCCGCCCTGGGCGATTGCCCATCTTGCCCTTGTCAGGGCAGGTCCATGCTACCAAGCATCAGTAAATATAGAGGTGAGAAAGCCTGAGACATCATTCACTTTATGTTACCTGTGGACGTCCTATAAATTTGAATCTCATTAACCATATTTAAGTATCTTCAGTTTATTGTGCTAAATACAATATCTTTAATAATCTGAAATTTAAGCAGGACAAAACACATTTACTAATCTTTTTACATGAATTTACCCTACAAATAAGTAACCATTAAAATGAAAAAGAATAAATTCTGTATTACATATTTTAAGGGGCACATCGCCAAATATTTAGAAACATCTGGTTTTCACCATTAAAATTCCTCCTTAAACCAGTTCTCTGATAACACATCTGATTTATCATGATAGTTAATTAAATATTTTACTTCAAAGTATAAATGATTTGCTCAGATAAGAGTCCCCTCAAGCTTCCACCAAACTGAAAAGCAACATAGCTGGTGAACTTCTGACAATGAAGCACCGATCAACACAAACATATTAAATAAGGGCTGACAGCATGTCTGGTGCTATTTCCAGGTAGTTCTCCTCTCACTATACACATAGCACTGGCCTGACGATCAGGAGGGTTGGCTGATAAGATCATCTAGCTCCATGGCTTCTGCACAGACTCAGTCAGATCTGCCCTCTGCCCTGTGTGGGCCCCTATGGAATGTGACCTTACCTGTACGGAACTTGATTATAATATCCGCCATGTAGAGAAGGTCAGATACGTAGTCAATGGTGAGCCATAGTGCCAGGTAGTTATAGTCAATGTCATAGAAGCAAGTCCTGCATGACAATAAAGGTGTTAGTTCATACAAATCTGTTGTGAAATTTGATTGAGTCTCTGCACCAGTTCATATTTCGACTCAACTATACTCCCCCTGGAACCTTTGAGTATGTGAAGACCTCTGTTCAGAGCTCGGTCAAACCTGCAGATGATGATCACCCAATTGTAGAGCACAGGAAACACCATGATCTGAAGCCAGGCATAATAATACTCTTCTGATGGGTCAACTGTCCACTCTTTCCAACTGTGTACGCACATGGGCCAAGAGAAAAAAACGGAAGCAATACAAATCAGTATGTGTATGTTTTGATGCTAATTATCTGTATAACTTGAAAGGCCTGTTTGACCAGAGGAAGTGAATGAGAGGGGGGTTACACAAAAAGCACTTCTTACATGTCATATCACAGACAGAGTATTCAGTGATTAATAAGCAAGCCAGTGTTTCTACAGTGAACTAGATTAACGTCACAAGATCAGGTCAGTTTGATGCACTCATTTCATCATTACTCACTTCAGCTTGTTTTTGAACAGATTTTTCCGATTCTTTCCCTCCTCTTTCTCTTCCGCCACCTTTTGCATGACCTGCCTCCGCAGTAGCTCTCTCCAGCGACTCATCCCGCTTTCAAAAGCCCCTGGCCGGTTAACAAGGTGACCTTCGCCCCGGCGTCATGCACTAGGAGCCCGCAAATGTGTCTACCGCAGAGCCCTTTGCTGAGAATGCCAGCCTGGGGTGCCTTGCCTGTGCAATTGCGATGCCAGGTGTTTGGTCACATGCCTCCATCTCTATGACGACAGCAGTGCTCACCTGTAATCCCGGGGAGCATTGTTTCCATAGTGGCACAGACAGGTGCATGCCCCAAGGAACCAGTCACCCAGCTGGTTCCCTTTGTTAGAACCGTCTAGGTATAATTCCGGAGAAAAGGAGCTAGCTGCAAACATTTTATTATTTTTTCAGTTTCAACATGACCTATAGAATGCGTATGTGTGTATATGTAAATAGATGTGTGCATGTAATTGTGTGATCCAGGCTGAACAGGGACGAGGTTCTAATAATTTTGGTGCCAACGATGTCTGAATGGTTTAATATTAAGTGTATGGTACTGATTAAGAATATGACTTTGGTTTTGCCAGATTGGCATTAGTTTCTGAGATATTTAATAGTTAATTAATTAATTAATTAACGCAACACGTTTGAAAAGCAGTGGGCTAAGCCTGTGTGCCTGTAATCAGTAGGTCGCTGGTTCAAACCCAACCTCAGCATGTCTGCGGGTCCTTGAGCAAGGCCCTTAACCCCCAGCTCCCTGGGTGCCCCAACAGGTGGCTACCCTTCGCGGACAACTTGCTCTACAAAGAGCAAGTTGAGGGAGGCGTAAAAAGAATTTCCCCACAGGGATCAATTATTATTATTATTAGTTATTAATTGTTATTAATGTCAATGCTTCAAAAAAAAGTACTGTGGCTGGTTGAAAAAGACGACTGATGTCTACGAAGCGCGATGCGACCTTTTGAAAAAAGTCATCAAACTGGCAACAACGGGCTCTAAAGCCATCGACATACCAGGGGAGAGAGTTACAAGCGTTTTGTCAAAAGTCAGACAACATCTGTCCCCATTCAGTTGTTTGCCAGTCCTGAAAGTACAACCTCTATATAGATGTGCCTACACCCGCTTTGGTAGTGTCTCCAGATCCCACGGCAAGCAATGCCTTCAGTACATTCTCTTCAACAGACACACTGAAAGCAGAAGTGCTATGGGCTTTGCAAACAGTTAGCCGACATCACTCCTATACGTCCAATGATGACATTCACACTGTGGTGAGCAATTTGCTGGGACAATTTGCAAAAGTAATATGATTTTTGAATTCAGCACCCTCAAAATACCCCAAATCCATTCAAAAAACCTTGACAACTTGGCAACTGAATTTGTTTTTGTAGACCTGTGTTATCAGAGCTCAGTGAAACAGAGGTAATAAATGCGTATACCGAACCATCAATTTCAATGAGTGATAGTTCCAGTACTTCAGACAGAATCGGTTTTTAACTGTTTAGTTAAATATGTGGAATAAAGATTCGCAAACAATGCCTAGCTGCTATTTATATATTAAATCAAACGTAGACCTGCATATGATTGTACGTATTGAATTAATTTCAATATACTGGAAATAAGAAGAAATAAGATTTTTTGCAAATAATTTTGGGGACGTCTAATAGGCGCCAATTTTAGAATAACTAGAATAACCTTTTTCCTCGTACATTACATATTTTAATATGCATGTAATGTAGCTAAAATGAATTCACAGTATTACAACTAGGCCGGAAAAACAGACAAGGGACCCTTGGGACGGTTTTCTGAAGGCAGGTCCACATTTCCTGAAGACGTCGCCGCGCCCCGGGGCCGCGCTTGCCGATGACGTCACCACGCCGCTGCGCGAGGGTGTGTGTGCGGAGTCCGAGTAAGATGGCCGTTGGTTAGTAGAGTGATCTTAGGTTCGGAAAAAATACGTTGGGAGCGACTTAGAGAAACGTACACAGGGAGCGGTGGCGAGGGCATTTACCTGGCCGTGTTTCGGCCGGCGGCGCGCTGCTCTGGTTTTCGGAACCGGTCCGCCCAAATGACCGCCTTGGAATGAGAATCAGTGTCTCCCACCGAGCAGGGGCACAGAAAATTGCGCGGATCTGCCAGGTGAGTAACGGGCCGCCCCCCGGATTCCCGGACCCCTCCAGACCGCACCTTATTTACCGCCCGACAAGCGTGAGTCCGTGCCGGACCGTTAACCAAATGAGGCGGCAGTGTCCTGTGGTTGCGTCCTGTCATTAGTCGGGCTGGTGAAGGTTAGCTAGTTAGATTTTAGCTGTTTATATGGTATATAGGTGCTGGTTATATACTCGCTAGGCGCCGCTCAGATGCTTGACAGGTGTTGGTTGGAAATTAATTGGATACTGGATAAATTCTGGATAGTCCTGGAGAAATACGGAATAGATACTAGGTAGATGGTGATTGTATGTTGGTTAGATGTCGTATAGATGTATTATTACGTTAGTCTGTAATGACTGACCTGGGCTGCTTCCGACACGAAAGCAGGCGGTGATCAGGACGACATTTCCTTCTGCAAAGCCTTTAGCGCCTCGTCCCTGACCTCCGTCCTGGGCTCAGAGCCTGTTTGGGGTCTGCTTCTCTCCCGGTGTCCGGTCAAACTCCGGGTAACTGATCTCCCCATATCAAGCGTCTGCCAGCTTCTGTGTTTGGTGTTTACATCTCAGTCCGGACTGTTGGTGCAACAGTGAAATGCCAGTCATACAGCATGACCTTATAAACCTGTACAAGATAGACTGGATTGAGAGGAGCTGTAACAAATCTGCCTGTGCCACCCCGATAATGGCCCATTTCAGTTGCAGGGAACAGGCTGTTTGCTGTCCTGTGTCATGCTGAGCTGACTGTGCTGTCCTGGCCACAAACAGTTTCTTACAGCACCAGGTGTCTTTGCTGTAGTAAAAAATGCATTTTCTTCCATTAAATGATTTTTTTGTGCCTTTAAATGTGTATACAGGGACACAGTAAAGACGAATCACCTGATCCTATATAAACATTTGGTTTGATTTTATAATTGAATATTCTTCAGTCTATCTCCTTTGGGGAGAATGGTTCCCAGATATTATATGTTGAAATTCACAACTGTACTACGGTCAATATGTCATAAGCATGCTGTTAAAACACACTTTAAAATGTAAAATCTGAACCGAGAACATGATGAGGAAAGAAAATTCACGGAAGCATTAATATTTAAACCAAGTCAGGTGTCTGTATTTTGTGACAGTACATAAAAACTCTAATAGCCTTAGCTGGTAAAACATTAAGTCAAAGAGCCTTTGTTACATCTGTTTCCAGTCTTTGCTCTTATGTGCAGAGGTGTGATACGCCTGGTGAGTGTCAGCGTGTGCACGTTGTCTCTGTGTGTTGTCTGAAATGCAGCTGTGGGCTTTTTAGTGGTGTGAACCCACTGCAGTATAATTCATGTCAGTGAGCGGGTCTAGAACCTATGCCACACTCACGCCTGTTATATTTGTCTCCTAGGTGTGTGTGAAAATATAGAGGCCCGGTGTCTCAGCAGCTTTAAGCTGTGACCAAAGTCCACAGGCATTTAATCTGATCCTCCTGTGGACACGATACGGTGACACGAGCCCCGAGGAAGGCACTCCTCTGTCAAATAATTAACCTGGACATAATGGCACGCCGTGTGGGGGAAACTGCCAGCATAAAGATTTTATAAGCTTGTAAGATCCGATGTTTATTGTGAGTAGTTCCAGTGCCCCTGTTGGGACTTGTTGTCGGACGCTGCTGGGCTGCTGAGTCTTCATGTCTCGGTTGCCCAGCCCGGAGGGGTGGAGCACCAGAAACTAACAGTTGTGGACAGGCCTGAGGTGTGTGAAGCTTTCTTGTTCTTTTTATTCCCTCCCCTGGTTGACATTTAATTAGAGCCTAGCATTCCTCTGTCTGCTCTGTCGTTCGTTGGCCCGCTGACTTTGCTTCCTTCACAAGAGGCTGTCAATGCATGGGCTGTGCTGTTGTCACTTTTAGGTATGGACACAGAGGACAGGAGGGCTAGGATTTTTGTCTGCCTGTGATTTCATATAAAATTTCATATAAAATGCCTACTGTATTGGATCCTCCTGGTGGGGGCAGCAGATTACAAATACTTGCACAGTGAATAATCACAGGCCTTATATGCATGTCTGTGCATAGGCTGAAGTGAACTGTAGGCCAGTGCTTCTCGACCCAGTTCTCTGGACCTCTAGACAGTGCACATCTTTGCTCCCTCCCAGTTCCCAGTCAATAAAGGGCACCAGATGTCTGGTACAGGTGTGCTGGGAGCATGGAAGGAGGAAAATATGGACTTAACAGGGTTCCCTGAGGATTGGTCTGAGAAACACTGCTCTCGGCTCAAGGTTTAACACTGGCAACTGACTTAGTGGTGGACAGTATGCTAATATGATGATGTAATATATAAATCACCACAAGGGTGACGTAATCAGGCTGCTGCTGGCCGGCCCACCGTTCTAGCCCTATCAAGGCCATACGGACGCATGTCCTTTAGGGTAAAGTGTGTCAGTATATAAGAACTTAAAGAACCTCATGCCAAGGAATTTGATGGATGAACCCATCTGCCCCTGTTATCTTTCTTGTTGGTTTTTTCTCTCACATCGTGTTCAATTTTGTGCAACTTCAAGTAGTCTTTTGTTTTTTAAAAGGACATAAAGTTAACATTGACGTTTTTGTGGAAAGTGGCCTTCGAGGGCTGGATCCGGAAGCGTGGCACTCGCAGCACTGAGAGGGGATAAGCTTAAAGTAGAAACTGCTGAAGTCTCCTTTCTCTTCTCATTGTGGACGGTTCGTTTTGTCTCATCCCTGCCCTTTAGGTGAGCAGCTAAGGAAGGAATTCCTGGCTTGTGTGAGATTACCACTGTAGCAGGGGCGCGAGAGGCAGGGCAGTGTGTCCCAGGGCATTCTGGGTAGAGTGGGTAAGAAGGTATGAGGAGAAGAGATTTGCTTTAAATTGCCTTCAGTTTTGAAAGCAGCGATGACAGTGTGTGTGCCGTGTGCGTACCCGTCAGCATGAATCATCTCGACTCGACTCGGGATTCGTAGGCGATGTTTTGGAGTGGACTGTAAAAGGAGTGGAAGCTGGGCAGCCAAGTGGGCGGTTATGAGGCTGACATGCGATGCTCTTGGCTCTGCATTCCACGCCCCCAGTGCTTCGGAGCCTTTGCTATGCGTTACGCAACACGGGCTGCTATTTTCTTCTGCCTGAATGGTTACATCGAAGTCATGTTTGACATAATTTCATATTATGAATGCATATTTGCATATTTTTGCATTTTAAAGCGTTTTAAACAGAACAGAGTACTTATCTCATAAATTTCATTTATGATTGGTTTCAGCATTGTTCATTTTGTGTGGGAGATTATGTTGTTATGCTGCACTACGCATGGAACTGCAGTATAAGGAACAGTGTATACACTCATATTGCGGTTACATTACTGTACATTACAATACATGCAGTGTATACTCTACACTCATACTGGAGTTACACAGCTGTTACTCCAGTGTTTACATGCACACTGGAGTTACAGTACTGTTATTGTAGTGTATTACACTCTAACACCCGCATAGTACCATTTATGTTGTGCCCAGGAGTTTTACGACCTACCGGATTCTACCTGACTGACAGGCAAAGCCCTTCTTCTCTGTTTCTGATTCTGACTGGGTTGGGTCCTCCCTCTTCAGGGCCGGGGGCTCGCAGGCTGGGTATGGAGTGGTGCCGACTCCAGACTGGATGACAGAGAGCCCCCAGAGAGCTGACGACCGGCCGCTTTTCCTGGGACGCCCAGCCAAGGGAGAGTGATTGCTGGGGGGAGAGAGGGAGGCGGAGCACCTCCTCACCCAGCCTCCTACTTGACATCCTCTATCATCGTCCCGCCCACCTGCCGCCTTATAGGCTGCCTCTTGGGGTCCCGAGCTTCCTCCGCCCCCTCCCCTTTCCCCTTCCCTCCCTGTCCGGACCCCGCCCCATCCCTTCTCTCACCCATCCTCGTGCCCTTCTTCTTTTGTCTGACCCGTGACCTTTGACCCGTGCGGCAGTCGGCATGAGCTGGCTGAGCCGTTTGAACCCTCGGCCTCCTGGTGGTAGGAGTAGTCAAAAGATGGCAGCTCCTGCTCCGGTCACAGCTGACCCCGAGACCTGCCTCATGGTTTTTGAGAACCACTGGAGACAGGTGAGGAATCGCACACACATGAACACAAGTGGGGGACGCCCTGGGGTCAAAGGTTAAAGGGCAATGCTTCCTGTTCTGATGGCTGGGGCTGCTCATTTCCTCAGGTGTCCTGGGTGCTGGATCAATGTGGCGATCCAGGATTGGCAGGGGTGGACGACCTGACCGCTGTGCGGAACCACACTGACCAAATGTTGTGTCTGCTGGCGGAGGAGAGGCCGGGGGTTGTGGCTGACGGCGGTGACGAGTGCATGGGCCCCATCCTGGAGCTGGTTGTGACCCAGGACATACTGGAACGGCTGGTGCAGTGGTACCTGCGGCGCGGCCTCGATGTCGACAGCCAGGGGGCGCTGTTGAAGCTGTTTGAGATGCTGATCAGCCGCTCCCAGCAGCCCCTGCTCCAGCACAGGGCAGTCCTACACCCGCTGCTCAGTCTACTGGGAGTCTGTGCCAACCCCCCTACTGGGTGCCCCCTCGTACTTGAAGGCAGTCTAGTGCTGCTGCTTCATCAGGTGTGTGTGTGCTTGGCTCGCCAGCCCCCCCTGCTGGAGCTGCTGTTCCAGACCGCTGCCCCTCAGGGCGCCACCAACCTACTCATCTTCTCCTTGCTGGTGCCCTTCATCCACCGGGAAGGGCCCCTGGGCCAGCAGGCGCGCGATGCCCTGCTGCTCGTCATGGCGACCTCCGCTGGGAGCGACGCGGTGGCTCGCTACATCGCAGAAAACTCCTATTTCTGTCCGGTAAGTGTTTCTCCATGTGCCGTGTTTTTTTTTTTTTTTGTCCCAGCATACACGTGTTCCTAACCTCGTATAGCTGAAAAACAGATCACGTCAGAGCATCCCCCGTATGAATAAATGTCCCTTCGTTTCCGAAAAAAGAAGCTCAAGAAACAAAAAGTTTTTGTTCTTCGGGTGTGATGCGCAGTGTCAGTGCAGTGTCCCTACTGTGGCAGGCAAGCAAATGTGTTTAGCCATGAGTGAGTGCCCCCCTGTGGCCACGAGTGGTCGGACATATCTTTTGTTTTTGCAGGAAAACATTCTTGGAAAATCCAGCCTCTTGCTCTCTCTCTCTGTCCGGCAGCAATTGGGGGGGGCGCGGTTATGCTTGTGGGCTTTGCCTCGTCACCCTGAGACTCCGTCTGACTGCGCAAAGCCTGGGGGCTTTTAATGCATTTGCCGCACACTGCCTTCACCTGCCCCTGACACGGCAGGCCTTGTCCTTAGTGTCAGGGCTCTGAACTGCACACACACGCTTGCACGTTATTTTGTGATGTCAGACAGCAACCTGCACCTCTTTACCCAGACCTCCCTACCTCCCCGAATGATTATTAGGGTTTCTGTATCCCATGATGCTTAGGGTCAGTGTAACGGAATGCCAAAGTGATGTAAGGTCCGCTGACCTCTCACTCCCCCATGCAGGTGTTGGCCACAGGCCTGAGCGCTCTGTACTCCTCTCTGCCGCGGAAGATTGAGGTGCGGGGCGACGATTGGCACTCGCTGCGGAGGGAGGACTGGGTGGGCGTGTCCTCGCTGGTGCTCTTCATGAATTCCTTGGAGTTCTGCAATGCCGTGGTGCAGGTGGCGCACCCGCTGGTGCGAGGACAGCTGCTTGACTACGTTCACAACGGCTTTCTGGTTCCCGTAATGGGACCCGCCCTGCACAAGGTGACAAGGGATACTGTATGTGTAACGGTGCCATTTTAAGAGAACCTGCCCTGAACAGAGATTAAGCATGACCATATGACCATGATGTTGTGTGGCTGTCTTACCGTCACTGCGCGAGTCTTAAAAAAGTTACTGATATCTAGTTGGATGGATAGATGAACACCGCTTCAGTTCACAAACCTCTCTTCAGCGGCACCTCTGCCGTTCCATGTATTCATAAAATTTCATAACCAGCTCAATTAATCAATTAACTTAATTGGGGAATTGACTCAATGAGGTATTGATTATCCAAAAGTGGTATACTAGTGGAGGAGTCAAAAAAATTCACGGGAGTACTGGATGGTTGTTGCAAATGCTGGGGTGACTTTAGGAGAGCTTTAGAAATGACTAACTCTGACAGACATAATATCGTAGTTTTTCCCAGGAAGTTCATTTAAAGGGGCAGTTCACCCCAAAACCTAAAAAGTTATGTTTTAGAGGGGCTTTAGTACTGTCTAGTTTTGGAGATATCGCCTGTAGAAATGTCAGTCTGTACTCAAATGTAATGGCATCTTGTGGCATTTTTTCTGTGGTGATTAGGACCAGAAATATACATTTTAAAAATCCAACAGCAATGTCTCTTAATCCACAGAGTTTTCAGTGAGATGTTTAATGTGTGAATGTATTTTCTTCTTCCGAGCTCCACCAAACGTATCACTGCACAGAAGACATGAGCTCGAGTATCCCGGTGATATCTTTCTGTGCAGTGATACGATTAGTAGGCTGTCAGTGAGACTTCAACTGATACAAATTCCTATGAATCAGTGAATCTGTGGTTGGTTTGTAGTCTGAGTGCGGCCATTGACAGACTGTGTTTGTCGTCGCAGTCCTCGGTGGAGGAGATGATCGCCAGCACGGCATACCTCGACCTCTTCCTGCGCAGTGTCACGGAGACCACCCTGCTCAAGACCTTCCTGCGCTTCCTGCTGCTACATCGCCACGACAACGACGCCATCCTGGATACGCTGCTCATGCGCATTAACAGCAACTCTCGGGTGAGGGGGGGGCCAGCGTGTGACCAGTTTCCTGCTGTTTCCTGTGCCGGGAGGGCCTGCATCTCACACTTCCTGCCTCTCTCCCGGCCCCCCAGCTCTGCATGGTGTCCCTGAGCCTGTTCCGGACTCTGCTCTCGCTCAACTGCGAAGACCTCATGCTGCAGCTTGTTCTCAGGTGCACGTCGCCCACCCTTGGTTCCTTCTCGGGCCACACCCCCGGGCCGGACCTCGCTGACCGGCCGTTGTGTTTCAGGTACCTGCTGCCCTGTACTCACGTTATGCTGAGCCAGCGTCGCGCAATCAGGGAGGCCGACCTCTACGGCAAGTCGGCCCACAAGTTCCTCTCGCTCATCCCTGAGTGCTGCAGGCTGGACACGGCGCCCCCTGGAGACCAGGAGGACGATTCTGCATCCTGGGGTAAAAGTGGGAGATAGTGTGTGATGGCTTGCTGTAAGGAGGGACATGTTCTGGTGGCTGTAGTAAAACATAATACATTTTAAAGGACTAGCAGTGAAAATTATTTTAAATAGTTGTTGGTCAGATGCAGAATGGAAATAAAGCATTGGTGAGAGCAATGATGGTGGGTGATGATGATTGTGGTGATGAGGAAATCATGCTCATCTTTTCAGGTCCCAGCAGCCCCAGCACGGAGTCTCCGGTACACTCCAAACCCAGCACTCCGTCCCGCCTCGCTCTCTTCATCCGCCAGCAGGGCGGCGGAGGGAGTGTGTCCTCCCAGCCCGGCCAAGAAATACCTCCCCCTTCTCCAGAGAGCCCAGCCCACCAGGTGGGAGAGGGGCGGGACTGCGAGTCAGGCTACCTGGAGTACCTCCATGAGGCCCGACGCGGGATCGAGCTGTGCGCCTGGGCGTGTCGGGATTGGTCTGCGCCCTATGATGGAGAAGACCCCTCCCCCCACAGTGCCCCTTGTCCCCCGCCACCGCCCGCTGAGCCTGTACCTCCACCCAGCCAGCAGAGGGCAGCAGCGGCCCGTCTAGACTGGGGTGCATCAGATAGGGACAGTGGAGAGTGGGACATCACCATCAGTAAGAACTGCATCAGTCTCACCCCCCGCAGCAAGAAGCGTACCCTGCAGAGGGAGGAGCTCCCACTGGACGCACCCCCAGTGCCCGTCCTCCCTCCCCCGCCCCCAGTGGCCCACCAGGGGGCATCAGAGGCCCTGTACAATGGGACAGGACAGGATGGGGGTATGGAGGTAAAGAAGGTCAGGAGGGATTTATGTTTGGGAGTCCATGCTGCCCCGCAGGGTGGATATACAGAGCCGCCTCCCCTCCAGGAGGTGCCCGCGCCCCAGGTGGTATCCTCGGACCCCCGCGACACGGGCCCTCCGGATCTGGCCGCGGGGCATGGGCTGGAGTCGGTGGAGAGCCTGATTGAGGAGCTCCTGGAGCGCGTGCCGGCTGGGGACGGCCGGGGCATCAGCATCGAGGCCTTCAACCAGGAGCTGCGAGAGCTGGAGGACAGGGTGCAGGACGGCAGGGTGCAGGACGGCAGGGTGCAGGACGGCAGGGTGGACCCCCTGAGGGACACCCCCGCTGCCCGTGTCCGGACCCCCTCCCCCACCGAGTCAGAGCTGTCCGTGACCGAGCCCAGACCCGAGGGCACGGGTGTGGGGGGGTTCGGCTCCCCCCGCCTGATGGGTCAGCCCCCCTCCCAGCCCTACACAGGTGAGTTTACACACAGCGCCTGTCTTGTGGGTAGCGGTCCTGTGCTCCCAGTGTGTGTCTCATTGCATCTCCGGCGGCCCTTGCAGGCCCCTTCGTTTCCGTGCTCTTCACCAAGCTGGAGAACATGCTGCAGAACTCCCTCTACGTCAACATCCTTCTGACGGGCATCGTGGCCCAGCTGGCCAGCTACCCTCAGCCCTTACTCCGCTCTTTCCTCCTCAACACCAACATGGTCTTCCAGCCCAGCGTCAAGTCCCTCATCCAGGTACACCCGCCCGCTGCCCCACGTGGTCCGTCGCCACCCAGTTCGGTCGGTCACCACTTTACTAGCCCATCCCTACTCTCTGATCCCAGGTCCTGGGTTCCGTGAAGAACCGCATCGAGTCCTTTGCGGCGGCCCAGGAGGACTTTCCTGGCATGCTGAGGAAGGCCCGGCGCTACCTGGCCGCCCGTGGGAAGCTGGACTGGAGTGACTCACCCGTCAGCGTCCCCAGCCTGCGCCGTTCCGACTCACTAGGTGAGTGGCAACGGCTCCCTCTGCTGTTCATTTTACAAATTACAGATATGACCGAATCCTGGATTTTTTAAGGTGAGGGCCCATGATTCTTATAGAGGGACTAGTCTTTTCATTGGCCAATGACCTGTTTGAGTGACAGGAGAGTGACAGGAGAGTGGGCACTCTGGGGGACCAGCTTTCATCGGGGGCCAGTGCCCTTTTGATTCTGCCCCTATACAGGTCTGGGGAAAAAAATAACAGACCCCTCAGTAAAATGTTTCGGTTTCACTCATTTATTTCGCAATTTATGAGGGTGCATCTGTGAACAAATTTTTTTCAGCCTGGTTCTTCTCTGTTTCTCATTAATGAAGGATTTCCTTCCTTGATTTTTGGGACTTCAGTCCTGCTTCTAGGAGCCTGATATGAACTGCCCCAGCAGTGCACTTCTGCACTTAAGTGCACTTAATGTTTCCCATTCCTTTGGAAGGTCACTTGATGTCAACCTCTGCTTCATGAGAAACTGTTGGATAAGTTAACAGTCATCTCTGGCATTAGAATGTCGCTTCTGCCCTTAACCTGGCTGGTTTCTGGTTGTTCCCAGTGTCTCTTGCTTCATCTTATTCTTGTGTCCTGCTGTGTTAGACATTTTGAACCTGGAAACAGGATTTAAAGATGCAGATTTTGAAAAAAATATAAACTTAATCATTTCCATAGCTGTATTTGCCTCTGGGTGCAGCCCATTCTCTTGGCTAATTAAAGCCTGATGGATTTTTAGAATGAGAAAGTGCCGTGTTGACTTTCTGGGAAAACAACTGGGACAACATGAGGTGTTTCCTGGGGCTTGTATGACAATTTCTTGCTTAGCCAGATAACTCGTCGGCTTTAAGGTAGTCTGGGCTAAATGTAAATGTACGAAGATATGGTCTATTTATGCTGGGGTACCTTAAATCTGACAGGTTTTCTGGCTATGGAAGAAATCTGACTTTGTGATAGAGGTCCCTGTTCTCATTTCCTGCGTTTGCGTTGCAGTGAAGAGCCGCAAGCCGTCGCTGGGAGACCTCATCCTTCGGCACACCAACAGCCCAACGCGCGCACGGCAGGCCGCCCAGCTGGCGCTGGCCCATGTGCGCGATGGCAGCCAGTCGCTGCACAGCGCCCTCTTCAGGGGCAGTGCTGGCCACGGCTCGGGCATCGAGAAGCAAGCAGAAGCGCTGCGCGTTAAAAACGCCGTCTACTGCGCCGTCATCTTCCCAGAGTTCCTCAAGGAGTTGGCCGCCCTGGCACAGGAACATGCGGTCGCCATGCCTTTTCCCCGCAGCCAGGGGGCAGAAGAGTGATATGCTGCCATTGCTGTATCTGAATAGATGGGGCAGTGTGGAGCTCAGAGGGAGGTTGTAGAGATAACTACAAGCTGTCTTTTATAAAACGCTCTTTTCTAGAAAGCTGCGTTCTTGTACAACTTTAGAAAATTGCATATAATGTAAATACTATTTATGTGTGTAGGCAGTACACACTCAAGCATAGAACACAGAGCTAGGGGTGCCCTGTATATTCACACACCATTGTCACAGTAGGCTAATAGCTTAGTGAGATTCAGCTACAGACCTACCCAAGGTTACGCTCTGTATTAGCTTAGATGTGTCTGCTCACAATCACGGGGCTTGTGGGAAATGTAGTTCTCAGGATGGGGATGAGGCTCAGGTTTGAGGAAATCCACCCCCTTTTCAAGAACTGGAGAGGAAGACCAGCCTGACGAGCCCTGTGGCTGATCACATGACTGACCCCTTGGGAACTGGCCGATGTGTATCTGCAGTGGATTCGGCTTTCCCCATAGCCCCTGCTTCATGCCACCTATCTGGGCATCTGAACTGGAAAACACATTTCGCGACGTCCGGTTTTTAACGCGTTTTTAGGTCTCATTTGCTTTTCTTTTTTACATTTTTAGTGAACTTTTAATACATATCAGCACCTGGGAGGGATGGATGGATGGATGGACTGGGTCTGGGTTGTCCTTGTTTGGTGCGGCTGCTCTGAGCTGTCTAGCCCTGCACGCTCTTAAACACGTGACCTTTGCCGGGCCTTGCTGCCCTTCAGATCCCTGTGGGTGTGAGGTTTCACTGTCCTGTCTGTCTTTGCCTGTGAGGTGCGCGCTCAGATCAGTACTCCTGGATGTCTTGTACTGGGGCTGTGAGTTTCTGCTGAGGGATTCAGACTCTCCTATTTCGGTTTAAGGCCCACGTCCCTGTCTGCTGTCTTTTCTGTCTTCTGAATCCATTTCAAGTGTCCTGACCACTTTGGAGCTACAGTCATTGTTGAAGTGATTTCAGGTACTAAGTCAATGTACTTGCCACCCCTGCTAGGTGGCGCTCACTTAATTTTGTTTAAGCTAGTAAGGGGTTCCTCTTACCACACTGCTTCTGCATGGCCCCAGATAGACACCCTCCATGCCCCGGTTCATGAAAGCATTGTGGATGCGTTCAGTGCTCCTCCGTTTCATCAAGCTTTGCTCTTTCTCCCTAAGTTCGCACCCCTACAGTGTTGCCCTGCTTATCGTCAAATATTTGCACTAATTTCTGGCTGCACTACACTGTTAGGGTGTTGTTCTGTTGCTGTTTTGCACCACCCCCATCCCCCCCCCCCCTCCAAAGTACACATTTGTTAGCCACAGAATGGCAGTTTAATGGGTGTTAAGCACAAGCTCCTGCATGTCACTCCACTGACCGTACATGTCATGTGACTCATCGCATTTTATTTGTGTGTTCTGTAGATAGTTTCATTTTTGCTAAGCAGTATTTTAAGATGACTTGAAAATCCCTGAAATTACGTCAATCTGTTTTAATTGGCTGAGACTGGGTGTGGCCAGCCAATCAGAAGAGCAAGATTTTGGGAGGCGGCGGAGAGAGCAAATCCATCCAAATCTAACCCAGATCAGACAGATTACTGTGCCATTCAGAAGTGTTAATCATTAATTCGCTTCACAAATGACTGCTTTTCTAGTATTTTATTCAGTCGGTTTTTTAAAAAATATATATTTTTAGTATTTTAAGCATGTGATTGATGTTTAGGACTCTAAGGGGTGTGAGGCAATAGGCACATGAAGATTTCAGTGGGTCACGCTTCAGTGAGGAGGCCAGCTGTACTTGTGATGGGAAGCTTGGAGTAGGAAGTACGGCAGTTTGCCGTGTTTAGGAAGCCGCAGCAGACTCGTGAGGACTGAGCAAACCGGCCTACAACAGGCTCATGGGGACTGAGGCCACCCGGCCCGGCAGACTCCTGAGGACTGAGGCGGCCCGGCATGTAGTGGGCTTGTGAGGACTGAGGCGGCCCAGCCCACAGCGGGCTCATGAGGACTTGAGCAGAGCAGCCCGCAGTGGATTTGTGAGGACCGAGGCAGTCCGGCCTGTAGGAGACTCCCAAGGACTGAGGTGGCCCGGCCGGTAGTGGGCTCATGAGGACTGAGGCGGTCCGGCCTGTAGGAGACTCCCAAGGACTGAGGTGGCCCGGCCGGTAGTGGGCTCATGAGGACTGAGGCAGTCCGGTCTGTAGGAGACTCCCAAGGACTGAGGTGGCCCGGCCGGTAGTGGGCTCATGAGGAGCGAGGCGGTCCGGCCTGTAGGAGACTCCCAAGGACTGAGGTGGCCCGGCCGGTAGTGGGCTCATGAGGACCGAGGCGGTCCGGCCTGTAGGAGACTCCCAAGGACTGAGGTGGCCCGGCCGGTAGTGGGCTCATGAGGACTGAGGCGGTCCGGTCTGTAGCGGGCTCATGTCAGGGCACATGCGTTTTCATTTCACTTGTATAATATGAATATATGTATAATTATCTGGGTTCTTTAGTGTAAGATATCTATGGAGTGATGTCCACATAGTAGAAAAGTGGCTGTGAATATTTAGGGTGAAGCAGCCTTGTTCTGAGTAGGCTAGACTTATGAGACTCTGTGACCAGACAGTGACTGCAGAGCAGGACTGGATGTATGAGACTCAGTACTAACCAGATCATGACCACACACTGGGACTGGTTGTATGAGAGACTGTACTGACTGGACTGCAACCTCAGAGCAGGACTGGATGTACGAGACTCTACTGACTCGTTCGTGACCGCAAGTGGGTCCCTGCTGCTTTAAGATTTGGTGAGTGTTCACGATGCAAGCAGGAGCTGGAAAATCAGACGTCAGGTCTGCTGTTTGAGGTCCTCCTGTGGCCAGCTGCTCCTGAATGTGTGTGTGTGTGGCTTCACGTTATGTTTTTTTTTTTTCTGTTTTGTCATTTTCCTTTATTTCAAGTAGAGGTGAGTCGTTCATTGGGCTCCCCTGAAATCTATGCAACGGTTAGTTTTGTTTCTCCACCTGTGCTGAAGTGTGGGACAGTCATGGATCCTGTACATACGGCTTAAATAAGCAGTTCTGAGAGTGGTCCGGAGGGAGCTGAACTGAAGGGACTGAATGAAACACGGGGCAAATGAGGAATGTCGTCGGAAATATTTTTATATATTTAAAAAAACAGGACAAAAACTTGTGGGAAAGCTGTAATAAAAAAGGGAATGTTTTTATTAATTTATAAATGTCTGACTTAGCAATTTGCCTGCTCTCCTGGTGTCCTTGCTGCTGGCCTGCTCTTTCTCCCCATGCGGAATCATACCTGCGTCACCTGAAGGTCACATAATCGTTCCACTTCACTTTCTTTCTCTCTCTCTTTTTACTTGGAGCTATTAGAAGCTTCAGATTGCTGCCTTGTTATTTCTCATTGGTGGTTTGAAATGGGCTGTGTATAGGCATGTAAATGGGTGGGGCCATTTTTTCTTGAGGTCTCCTGTAATACCGGAAGTCAGTGGGGGGGGGGGTTACTGTCATGGTTTGCTTGACAAGCCCATGTACGACGAAATGAGTTCAAAGGATGTGTATCCCGGAATCTGTGTATGAAACTGGTTCATCGAAGGTGCCAAGGATTCTGGGTACTTGTGAGGGAAGGGGTGAGAACTGAGATTCAACTTGGAGTAGCTGTCCCTATACCTGAGAAAGTGACCTGTTTTCACGTGTGTGAGTGGGAGTAAGATGTTCTCAGTGAGCCCAGAGGTTCTGTTTAAAGCTGTGGGTGGTTTAAAAAAAAAAAACTGGGATTCAGTCACCATGACAACCTGGTCTTGTCCAAGTGAAATACACGCAGTTCTCCTCCAGTTTGCTCGTTCAAGTTATCTAAGACAAATTGCATCGAAATGCAGTTTCAGGCCGACAGCCTGAAAATGAGCCTGTCATTCATTCACATTTTTTTAATGGTAGTGAGGGTGCAGCCAGGACAAGAGCGACAAAGCGCTTCTGCATGGACATTATTCTTCAGCAAAGCTGATGTTCAGTCTCTCACATTAAGATATGAGTTGCACTTAGAGCTGAAGTGGGAGGAGCTTAACACAGAAGAAACTCCCTATTGGTCACGGTGGTGGGCAGAGCTGGGCTTGCAGCTCCTGGGTGAAAGCTGATGTCATCTTGTCCTGTGTCCCCCCTGTCTGCTTCTCACAGTGTGGTACGTATAAATGCTCACAAGGGCCATGGTTTCCGGAATCCCACCCTACAGAGTGATGGTGAGGGATCTTCCAGAAGGGCCTCAATGCCCATCTAACACAACAGGACCTGTACCAGATATAGGTGATGATGTCATGTACAGGAAGGACATGATGGAGTCATTGTGGAGAGCAGGATGATGAATGACATTCTGTGACTTCCTTCTTACTGGAAGCATGTCGCTAGACATCATCTCACCACCAACTATCTCCATAACTAGTGGGATGTAGCACCCAGACTAAGTCTGCAGCCTGCTCTCTGTCTAAACTGAGCGGTGTTTCCCAACCCGCTCCTCAGGGACTGGCGGGCAGTATTCATTTTTGCTCCCTCCCAGCCTCCAGCACACCTGAACCAATCAAGATCACCGAATACCTGATACAGGTGTGTTGGGAGCAAAAACATGGACATAGAGAAATGTACAGACAGTATATACGAACAGCGGAAATGAATATGCATTTTGTGAAATAGTTTAAGCTGATTCTTTGCTCTGTCTTCCTTGAGCTCCCTCTTCATTACACCCTGGCTGGCACGCTGTGGAGTAAAGCAGCAATGTCACGAGATGCCAAATACCTCTGTGCTCATAACAGTCATATTCACAATAATTGATCTCCTGCACTCATCTGTTTAGTGAAAATATTGCCTGATCTGTCTGTAAAATCCAATAGTCGTACAACACGCCTGTCTATGTCTGGCCTGCAGACACTGATGTCGGGCGTCTAAGCGCCACCCTCTAACTTGTGAATGACTTGGCTTGCCGGTGTCATAGCAACTGCAGCAATGTTAACTAGGTGGGGGGGGGGGTGGCTGGAGCGGGAAGGGTGACAGAAGGGGAATAGCCTGGAACGCGGTGCAGCTGTCTGAGCACAGGTAAGAGCATTGTCTTATCAGGCACGTTCCTGTGGATACCTGTACATACAGCGCTCACAGGAAGTCTTAAGAAGCCTGCTAAATTCAGTAGATATATTGCAGATCTATTGGTTTCATAAGAAAAATCATTACTTCAGTTATTTGTTTACATAAATATATATCACATTAGAAACAACTGGAAGTTTTAAAGTAGAACGATCATTTCAAGAAGCAATTGAAACCCAAATTATAGTTCTATAAGAGCTGTTTGGGTGCTTTTAAATTAGCAACACTTCTGCAATAACACCAAATATTTGTGTTTAGTATCCCTTTGGGAGCCCATAACTACAGTATCTAATAGCAAAATGCAAGAACAGAACTGAATGAATCAGTCAACAAAGTTGACACTTAAGAAAATGTCTGCATGAATGATATGTGCTAATACGTTAAACATTGCTTGTCAATGGACTTTTGTTATGAAAGCAGTACATTTGCAACATCATTACAGAATTAAGCAAGAGTCCCAAAACTTTCTGTGAGCACTGTACCTGCAGATACCTGCAGATACCCGTAGACTGTGAGTCAATGTCCACATGGATAGATTGCAGTGAATATGAATTTAAGGATAAGTTTCCTGGGGAAACAGAAGGACCAGCTAGAATTTGTAGAAATCTATGATATATTTTATGTATTGTCAAACTTTATGCTGGCCAGTTGCATAAACCAGATCTTGTTTTAAGAACCTGAAGATATATGCAGCTGAAATCGGTCGAGCCAAATTCCCTGCCTGCTGCCTGCAGTCACACAAGACCTCACAATGCATTATAAACAAGCCTCCTCATGCAAAATGCAATATGTAATATGAGAGTGTGGATGTGTTACGTGATCTGGTTGGGCATTGCCACTTTTTAAACTGTTGAGTGCTTGGCTCAGTTGGTTTATGTTTATTTAATTGGTGGGTCCAAAACGATTGTTGTGTCCGCAACTAGCTACTGAACTGCCTTATCGACTGCTCGTACCTGACATCCCAGAGCAGAGGAGCCTTAACCCGAGGCTGTCTTTTCGAGCTTCAGTCTGGTCCACTACACCGACGAATTTGATTTATGACTAGGGGCCTCTTGTGAGCCAAGTAGGGAGTTCAGGTGCTGAGTTGAGGTTTCGGTTCAGCATTTCTGGCACCAGCACCCTCTGTCAGATCTACCTGGGCTTGACTTTTTTTTTTAATTTTTTTTTTTAAAAAAAGGTAGACTGGCATCGGGGCTGAAATATCCACAAGATATCGGACCTTAAGACGCCCAGTTTTGTCATTGTGAATTTTAAATAGGAAGCTTACTGTGTCCTCCGTGGCTGTCCATAGGGAAGGATGAAGACACACCCTGGACAGTCTGCATCGGGACACCCCCATGGTGACCCCCTCTCTCCCCTACCTGGCTGGGCCGCCCTAGAGAGAGCCGAGTGGGAACTGAGGCATCTGCGTGAGCACCAGGTCAGCCAAGTGAAGATTCTGGCCCAGAGTCTACAGAGGGCCATCCTGGGGGCGCGGAGGGAGGAGTGCCGCCTGGTGGAGCGAGTGGAGCAGGACAGCCGGGACACCCAGTGCCACCTGGAGTACCTGCAAAGAGAGAATTCCACGATGGTCCGTAAGGCCCAAATGCTGATCGATGGGAAGCTCCAGCAGCTTGTACTGCTCCGCCAGCAGATACAGAGGAACCCCAAGCAAGACCAGTTGTTACAGAAAGCATTGCAGCTTCTGCAGCCCTGGCAGACCACCCTCTCCCTGAAGAGTGTTAGTCTCTGGCCTGGGTCTCAGCCTGGGCATGTAACTTTTGGAGAGGTCCAGGTTCGAGATCTGAGCATTAGCTTTGCAGTGGAGACTTACGAGATGCAGGGACAGCAGGTAACACCCAACACTGAGAGAAATTGTAAAGGTGAAGCTTCAGTACCTGTCAGATCAAGTCCACAAGGTGTGCAAAAGACATTTCAATCCTCCAGGAGAAGAGAGGAGCTTCACTTCCCAAGATTGTGGTCTCGGCCGCTGCTCCAGGACACTACTGATGGGACTTTATCCCCGGAGGAATCTTCACCCCTGCGGTCACATACCCAGGGGAAGCGCAAGAACCAGGCAGTCTACTCTCTTGTTAGTGGTGGGGACTCAGGAGGTGTGGACAGGGATGAAAACAAGACCCAATGTGCTGGGCAGAGCTTGAGAAATGAAGTCCTGTTTACAAGCCACCGATCATCCAGCGGACCTAAAGGGAGATGCTACTGCGCTACAGGTCCTTCTAAGTACAGTCATGTGACACCTTCCTTCCCCAGGATCCTCCATCGACACTCCCCGGGAACCCAGAGTTGTGTGGATCTGAACTCCCGAGGACATCTCTCTCCCTGCCTCTGCTTTTGCTTGAATAACCACACATTTAAGAAGTCCAAGAGCATGGAGAAGACACCTTCCCAGGCTAGCAGATCTTCATCCAACTCGCCCTGGGATTTGAAATGCTCCCTGAACCAGAGATCTCACCTTTCTAGGTCCATGGTGGATTTGTCCCCAAGGAGCCCATCCTCCTCTACAGAAGACAGACGCAAGCTGTGCAGTGCTTGTCGTCACCAGTATTCTCTGGCTTCCCCAGCTCTGGAGCGGACACACAGGATCCAGAGGGGTGGTATCGACTTGCTCAGAGGACCTTATGGAGTTAAAAAGGCATACCAGCCTCTCTCAGTGTCTGCCATAGGGCGTGGTAGGAGAGCAGAGCCACCTCTGACAGTGGATACAGCCATACCCCAGAGGCTGGACATCTGCTCAGGAAGATTGGGAAACAGGGTTCTGGCCGGTCTGACTTCAGCCTGCCCACCGGAGTCCATGCTACGGCCCTGGGGAAGCTGTTTGCAGTGGACTGCGGCAACGCCCGTGTGCAGGTCATGGACTCCCAGGGCCTTGTCCTTCAGCAGGTGTTTCTCTTGCATGCCGAGGGCTCGTCTGGCCGTCGTCATAGCTATTTTGACGTGGCCGTGAGCGCCAAGGGGCTGATCGCGCTCAGCTGCGCCACCCTGAGGACCCTGCTGATATTCAGTCGACACGGACGCCACCTCCAGACCTTTGGAGGAACCAGTTTGGGGGTTAAGGGTGAGCTGGAGGCTCCTAGGGGAGTGACAGTGTCTCGCTTAGACCAGTTCCTCGTGGCTGACATCCGGCGCGGATCACTGATCGTCCTGACGCTCAAGCACACGACAGGCACGGTCCTGGAGAGCACAGAGATCCGGGGTTTCCATCGGCCCTGCATGGTGTCTGCTAACCTGACCACTGGGTTGGTGGCTGTCTCGGAGAGGGGGTGTCGGGAGAGCCCGGGGCCATGCGTCAAGGTGTTGGGGCCTGGCTGGGTTGTCATACGGACAGTAGGGGTTTGCAGCTACATGGGAGCCGTCCTCTCTTGCCCCTGGGGAGTCTGCATCGACGACGACGGAAATGTACTGGTGGCGGACTGGGGTCAGCAGCACCGGGTGGTGATGTACTCTGCCCAGGGTGTGAGCCAGATCCTGGTGAATCAGGGCCTGAAGAGTCCATGGGGCTTGGCCTTGCTGCCAGAGCGCCACCTAGTGGTGTCAGATAGCATGCATCACTGCATCAAGGTGTTCCAGTACAAATGAGGATGGTGATGTCTGGAGACAGAGCCATGCTGGAAATGGCAGCTGGGAAGAGCAGATCTGGCATGGATCACGCTACTCTTTGTTGCTCCAATTCCAGGGATTTTCTCACAAAGCTTTTCTGCCGTGCTGTGTGTGATGAAACTGACAAGACAGTGATTGTTGAGAAAATCTGGTGCTTATCATTAAAAACTTCATATACTTTCATTTTATTTGGAATGTGTGGATTAAGAGCACTAATGTATGCAACATCTCTAGTGTGCTGTATATTAATATAAGATAAACAGGAATGGTTTTCCTCAATTATTCAATGGTGCTGTGTATAGTGTAGATGGCGCTGTCGTCTTTGCCTGTAAATCACACAACGAAAAAAAAGTGCAGAATTGTAGTAGCAAAAATAACTGAAAAGGTAACTAACCTTGAAACAATGCTAATATACAACATGGCCACTAGATGTCCTAGTAGAGAACAAATTGTTTCACTTTCCTGGGACCAAAGAAAATATCTTTTCTCAATGGGGAGCTTCATTACAATTCCCAAATGACAAATCACATAAGAACATAAGAAAGTTACAAACGAGAGGAAACAAGCTTGTTTGGGGAGAACTTAACTAATAGCTCAGAGTTAAAATCTTATCTAGCTCTGATTTAAAGGAACCCAGGGTTTTAGCTTCCGCTACACAAGCAGGAAGACTATTCCATACTCTAACTACACGCTGTTTAAAGAAGTGCTTCCTCAAATTTATTTTAAAATGTTCTCCCGCTAATTTCCATTGAAGAAACTTTTCTTATACTGAAGAAAGCATACTGTCATCAGCACACACACACAGAGAAAGCAATTTTCCGAGTTTTGACAGTTTCCAGTCATTTATTTCAAGAATAAAAAAATCACCATGTTTTTATTACAAACCTCAGTATTGTTAACAAAATTTAATTACATGTTCTGCACATTTTTGTTGGCCTGGACAAGTTCCTCCTGTTAAAGGGCATCTGGCAGGACTTTGTGATGTCTGAGTCCAGGGCCCGGCCTGACATTAGCTAACAAATGTTGAGAATAAAGATCATGAGGAAAACAATGTGTAAATGCAGAATCTGAGCCATTTTGTCAGTATCACTGTGCAATACTGCTTTGACTGCTACACCAGTTACAGTCCTTTACAGTCAAAACATGTCTTATAGGAGTTTGGGGTGGGGGTGTGTAAATTCACAACCTTGTCGGTTTGTAGAAACTGGTTCCACTGGTCTGCAGATTCACCTCCTGCAGGTCGGTCTAACAGGGTAGACTTCATTTCAGAGGAACCAGCATTTTCAGCCATGCAGCACTGCTGTGGCTTAAGAGGGATCCCAGCAGGGTCTCAGCCCTGTCGTGTCTCCACTTGTATCCAAGTCTGTTTCTGTCACGGAAGCCTTGTGTGTGCGCTGTGTACTGCCTCCTGTTTGTGTGCGATGTCGGCCTCCCTTCCCAGCTCATCCCACAGAAGAAAAAAGGCTCAGATTTGTCACTGGTGTCTGATAGCAGGGCGATCGGTAGATGCCGTCGTTACTTATCGGGACGCAAAGCTCATCAGCCCCTGGTCTGATTAGGAATTAAGCGGTTTCTGGCGACTCGTGTGCTGTCAGTCTGGTTGAGATCTTCTCACTTTGCCAGAAGTTAGCCTCCCCGACAGCTTTAGGTAGCAGCCAGGAGCGCAGGACCATCTGTGATCCAAGTCACAGCATGTACACAGATCCCAGGGCTCATGAGTGTGTGCGTCTGCAGTGTAACTGAGTCTCTGTGCCTCGGCTCTGCCGGCTGCTGCTCAGAGCCTGTGTGTCTCAGCGTTTAAGATGCCCCCTCCCGTAGAGTCTGCAGACATGTAGGCGGCTCCAAGTCGCCTTTACAGGCACAACCCGCTGGGCGCGTCCTCAGACATTCGCGGATATATTATGCCCTTTAGTTACTTCAGCAGATGTTTCCGATTAGTTAAGTAAGAACAACAGTCGTAATTGCTCCAGATGCTGTATGGTCAGCATCCCAGCATCCTGGATTTTTTAATGGGCACAGACTTACGATTCAGGAAGAGAATTAGTGAGATTTATTTTCAGGTTCGCTATCTGCAGATTCTGCACTGACTCTGTGGTTCAGAAAACAAATGTCAACAGACAGCGACCTTAAAGTTTTTGGTCATAAAGTAAAATCAATAGTTTCCTGCAGACATCAATTCTATATAAATGGCTTAAAACTTGTGGGCAGTACATTTCTGCTTTGACTGATGATAGCAAATGAGTAATCAAAACAAGGTCTCAGGCAGGTTGTCCTATTGTGCACACTTAGCCAGAGCCTGACCAGCCTCGTCTTGAAGATCGACCAGGCCAGGACAAGAGAATATGGTGATGGTGGTGTTGTCTGAAAAGTGCAGCAACTGTCATTTCATAACTCGCTCGCTCTGTCGCAAATCCATGTGGAACCTGATGCTGGGTCTCTTGTAAGAATGTAAATGGGAAAGTTAAGATGTGGCATTAGTCCTTTTGGGTTCAATGATGGAACCAGGAAAAATGTAAGCAAATAAAAAAATTGTCTGTTATGCCTTTTGTGCCGTGACTGAGAATGCCCCAGCTGCAAAGTCCCTGCAACACACAGAAAGCTGTTGGTAACAAGCTAAGTGCTTTAATGCACAGGTTTACCCGGGCTGAAGTCCAGGGGCCTTTGCTAATAAGGTGCTTCAACTAACTTGTCTAATAACATTTTTGACCCACTACAATTCTCTCACAGTGCACTTCTTTTACTTCTTTTGCCCTCCGTTGCCCTCCACTGGTGAACAACTACCATCGCATAAGAAAGTAGGGGGTCTCTGTTAACGACCGATGGTCAGAAGGCTCGGCACAGCGTCACAAGGACGTCTCTCGTTTGTAGAGCAGGGCACTGGTGGGCCCTTCGAATTGCAGCTTAATGGCCTGCTTGAGGTTGAGCTGGGGGTCCGTGCTCGTGAAGCTGGGCAGGGACTCGGGGGCTAAGGCACTGGAGCAAGAGGTCACCGGGAAGTTGAAGACCGGCGACAGAGAGGTCTTCCCCGGTCGCCACTCCATGTCCCGCTGGCTGTGATTCTCCAGCTGGATGGGGTACCCGTTCGGTGGACTATCCGTTGTTTTGGAAGGCCGGGCGGGGCAGTCCTGTCCGGGCATCACGCCCAGGGAGGCCATGAGAGAGCTCCACTTCCCTCCTTTAAACACACTGGCACTCTTGTTCTTCTCGACCTCTTGGCCGGGTTTGGAGTATTGGTCCCAGACTCCCGCAGAGCTCTTTGCTGGTCTTCTGGGTTCAGTCAGCCAGCTGTGGTCGGTGGGCTGGGAGGCGACATGGGGCAGGGGCTGGACGGATATGCGAGCCCGACTACGTGGCAGAGAGTGCTGCTGGATCTGCTGTGTGAAGCTGAGGTTGTCAGCTGGTGCTGTCTGCATCGTGGCCAGGGAGTGGCAGGTGGACCATGAAGCCTGGGAGCTTTGCATGGAGTGGAACCTCTCAGAGGTGGAGCTGGGGGAGAGTGAGCTTGATGATGGAGAGGGGGCAGATACTAGTGGGGGCCTGCAGCTGCCCTCGAATGCTCCACCAAAGCCAGTGCAGGGGGGGCTATTGGCCACTGAGCTGTGGGAGTTGGGTAACGATGTCAAAGTGCCTAGATAAGGCTTGGCACCAGCTCTCTCCAGGCTCTTGACGATACTCAAGTGGCCTCTCTTCCCAGCCACCTTCACGGGGCTGCGACCGTAGAGATCCACGTGCTCTGGGTTCGCCCCTTTCTCCAGGAGTACTGACACCACTGAGGCATGCCCTTCCTGCGCCGCGATGCACAGAGCTGTCGCCCCCTGCTGGTGGCATGCTAAGTCGACAAGGGCACCCTTGGATTCCAATAGCAAACGAGCTGCTGTAGAGTGCCCCTTCCAGGCCACGGAGTGCAATGGCGTGCGACCCTCCCCGTCAGGTGCGTTCGGGTCTGCGCCGTGCCGCAGGAGCAGGTTCATGGCCGCCAGGTCACCGCGCCAGCTGGCCACATGCAGCGCGGTGCGGCCCTCAGCGTCACGTGATTCCAGCGGCGCGCCCCCCTTCTCCACCAGCAGGGTGGCAATGTCGAGATGTCCCTCCAACATCAATAGATAGAGCAGGGGCTTCCCCTCCGCGTCTCGCACATCTGTGTCCGTGCCGCGCCTCATGAGCAGCTCCACCACGTCGGCGTGACCCTCCAGGGCGGCGGCACTGAGTGCCGAGTGGCCATCGTAGCCGCGATGGTCGATGGGCGAGCGGCGGTCTAACAAGAGCCGGACCGTGCCGCAGTGGCCCTCCTGAGCAGCCAAGATCAATGCCGTGCGGCCCTCGTTGTCCAGCTCACTGACCCGTGCCATGCTCCCGTAGTCGGTGAGGACAGCACATGCCCCCTTGTGGCCACTACATGCAGCAGCATGCAGCGGAGTCCAGCCTAGGTCATCCTTGTGGTTCTCATCCAGGCCGCGGTCTAGCAGGGCCCGCACCACATCGGTGCTGCCATGGGTGGCGGCCAAGCAGAGTGCTGTTCGGCCTTCCCCGTCGATGGCATCCACGGGCGCGCCCCAGAACAGCACAGTGTTCACCACAGCCATGTGGCCCATGGAGGCAGCAGCCAGCAGAGGTGTCACTGAGCCCGAGGCATCGTCTACGTCGGCGCCGGCCTCCAGCAGCAGCTCTACGGCTTCACCGTGGCCCTCGTAGGCAGCGAGTAGCAGTGGCGTCATTCCGTCCCCGTCCCTGTGCCCCGGGTCCGCCCCCCATTCTAACAGCAGACTCATCACCTCGCTGGAGTTGCCCCCCAGGCACATGGCAGCTAGTGACAGCGCCGTGCGCCCATCTCCATCTTCCTGGTCCACCTCTGCCCCGGCATTCAACAGAATCTCTACAGCCTCCCGGTGGCCCATGTAGCCAGCGGCCATGATAGCAGTACGCCCTTCCCTGTCAGGCTGGTTGACCTGCGCGCCTTTGTCCAGCAGAGTGAGGAGGACCCCATCGTGGCCTGCCCATGCTGCGGCCCGTAGGGCGGTCCGGCCCTCAGAGTCGCACCCATTCACCGCCGCCCCGGCCTCCAGCAGGAGGCGCACTGCCTCCACGTGTCCTGCCCAGGCCGCTGCACGCAGAGCCGTCCAGCCCTCGGTGTCTGCATGGTTTATCAACCGGAGCCCCGTCTCCCCATGTTGGCTGGCCCAACCTAGCAGAACCCGCAGGGCCCCCACGTGGCTGTGCCGAGCTGCCGCTATGAGCGCAGTCTGGCCCTGAGTGTCCTGCACCTCCGGGGCTGCCCCGTGTGCCAGCAGCAGCTCCACCACTCCAGCTGATCCTGCACATGCTGCATCTATCAGCAGGGGGCGCCCATCTGAATCTGTCTGGTTCACGCTCGTTCCGCCATCCAGGAGTGCACGTGTTGATTCCTCCATCTCCAGGGCCCGCCGCAGGGTCCCAGTCTCGGAAAGGTGCCCATCCGGCATGCAGGAGCAAGGGTAGACACCAGCCATCACCAGCAACCGCAGAACCTCTGACTGAAGCAGGACCGGAGGCCGGGATGAACACAGAGACCCAGGGTCAGGGCCAATGGCATTAGTCCATAGCATCCACAGTGCCAGCAGGGCCGGGTGGTCGGAGTGCAAGCCGGAGTGGACCAAGTGGAAAGCCAGGAGGCAGGTTTCCTCTGGGGTCAGCTGGGCCCTGCGTAGTGTGAGAGCCATGCTCAACATGGTGTGTCCATCAGCCACGCTACACAGGAATTTCTGGGTGCAGTACTTCACGTCGGTCAGCCACTCCGCAAAGCTGCTATGGAACAGGACCTTAGTCTGTCCCGGCCCATCAGCCAAAAGCACAGACAGTGTCTCCATCTGGTTCTCGAAGTGCGCACGGCTCAAGCTGGTGTCCCGTGTCCAAACTGCCATATACAACTGATCTGAGGTGAGGGGTCGCGGGCTGGCCAGCAGGACGCTGAGGAGGGGCTGCACCTGTGAGAAAAGCCTCTTGGGAAAGAGACGCTGGCATAGCCACAGGTAGAGGCCGCTCAGTGTGCCGGGAATGTCGCGGATCTGCCGTATGGTCAGCAGCCCCTCGCTCACGCCGTCCAGCACGCGCTCCAGGAACAGGAAGCAGCCGGCGCTTTTGATGTGCAACAAGTTCAGCATGTCGGCCGTCTCGGGCGTCAGATGCTTCCGCAGCGCCCCCTCCTGGGCCAGACGTCGGAGGATGTACTGTTGCACGTCACGCAGAGGTGACGCCTTCCGCATGTCATCCAGGACGAGCTTGCGGAACCCTGGGGAGGGTGGGGAAACAGGGAGTTCAGAGAGGAGACAGGAAGTGTGTGGGGGGGAGATGTCAGAGAGATGTGTGCATCATCAGCGCACCATTCGCCATGTTCACACGCTCTGCATATCTTGCAAAGTTTAACTATTATTTTCATGCAGTAATCAGGATGCATGTTGGTAAATATGTGTGGACAGGAAGGAGAACGTGAGTAACTCCTATATTCCTATAAAAAATTCAGTTCTAACCTGAGTAATGAAGTAGTATTTTTCATCGTATTGTCCACGATTATGTAGCTCCCATTAAACTACACAATAGGAACACATGGGGCAAAGATTTTTTGGAGTACGTTTTCAGAACATTGTAGTTTCATACCTTTACATTAGCTCATGGTGTTTTCCACAGTGGTCAAGGAAAAGTGGTTTGGAAAAGGACATAGGACATACTGTTTGACCAGAGGCAATAAGTGTGTGGAGCAGAAGAAAGAGAGGAGGCAGGAAGTGTGTGGGGGCAGAGAACAGAGAGGAGACAGGAAGTGTGTGGGGGCAGAGGAGAGAGAGGAGACAAGAAGTGTGTGGGGGCAGAGGAGAG
>JAODKF010000001.1:44766506-44778437 GCA_026779585.1 Mormyrus proboscirostris | reverse complement strand
GAAGTGTGTGGGGGCAGAGGAGAGCGAGGAGACAGGAAGTGTGTGGGGGCAGAGGAGAGAGAGGAGACAGGAAGTGTGTGGAGGCAGAGGAGAGAGGGGAGACAGGAAGTGTGTGGGGGCAGAGGAGAGAGAGGAGACAGGAAGTGTGTGGGGGCAGAGGAGAGAGAGGAGACAGGAAGTGTGTGGGGGCAGAGAACAGAGAGGAGACGGGAAGTGTGTGGGGGCAGAGGAGAGAGAGGAGACAGGAAGTGTGTGGGGGCAGAGAACAGAGAGGAGACAGGAAGTGTGTGGGGAGAACAGAGAGGAGACAGGAAGTGTGTGGGGGCAGAGGAGAGAGAGGAGACAGGAAGTGTGTGGGGGCAGCGGAGAGAGAGGAGACAGAAAGTGTGTGGGGGCAGAGAATAGAGAGCAAGTGAACTCATGTAAGTAAAGGAACTAGCAGCAAATAGACTGAAATGATGGGGAATAAAGCCAAACCATGAAAGCAGGCATCACCGAAACTGTTATACAAAAACCATGAACATAAAAACGGTTGATCATACAAAGCCTGAGTAATTCCATTAGCTGTCTGTTTGTCCCTTTAACTACACAGGATTTTCCTCCTGATTACAGAACGGTTCTGTTAGAAATAAATAAGAGTCGTGCGTCAGAACTGCCTGCTCCGTGGTCTCCTGGAAGTCCCCCAGCTCCCCCTAATAACCACGTGGGATGTTTGTTTTTAACCAAGCAGACATTTCACAGGACGTGGGCCGAAAGCATTAACAACATTCGGAGCTGCACGGTGTTGACAGGTAACATCACATTTAGGGACTGGATATTTGTTTAATGATGTACTCATAGCTGCCTAACAGTCTGTTTAGCAAATATCTATTCATATACTGTGTTCTGTTTACACAGTAAATGTTTTAATAGCCCAAACAGAGTAATATGGCACAAAACTGAAAAGTGGCACTTATGCCTTTTATCAACTGAACTCAAATACAGTTTCACTGTTGTGGATACTTCTGTCCTGAAAAAGGCTTTCACTGGTCCCACACCTAATAGCACAATTCCAGCACAGCTTCATATACCTGGGAACATCTTGCTAACAGCCTTATCCTGGCGCCGTGCAGAGCAGACGAGGAGCAGCCAACTGGGAAACAGCTGCAGGTGCTTGGAGAGGAGCTCCGCGATGGAGTCACTGCCTCCGGCTACATCTGAGTCCAGGGCATCGACCAGCAGGAAGAGGTTCTGCGGCGGTGCTGGGATTTCCATTAGAGGCTGCAGGACTGTCCTGGAGAGAGGGAGATCACACAATGGCATGGCTTGGGTTTGAGCTGGAGATAGTCAGAGCTAACAGAAAAATAAATACAGACCTTTTGCTAACTCTGATGCTATTCTACTCATAGGTCGATGGATTCTAACTGCGAAACATCCTAATGCTAATTTATTCATTTCAGTTTTTACTTTAAGTAACAGTAAAGCTAGAGATTTGTCTGATGCCACCTGCTTGGAGAAGTTTGTGGTCAAGTAGCCGCAATGAGCTGATTTTCCTTTTATCTGCCCCTAGACTGACCTTTTGACATTTGATCTTTGGCAGCTCGGACTCCGCACCTCGCGATCTTTGAGCACCTCTTACCTTTCCTCACACAAGCCTCTGACCCCAGCTGATTGCTCCCGTTTTTTGCCATGGAAAGACTTCGTCAGAGAGGCAGGTCACTGCGCTACAGAACCCAGATGCAGATTTCTGCTGGCTCTCGGGTTTATGGGCTGGGACACATGAGCTGTGCGCAGTAAATGAGCTCCATTCTGAGATCAAAGCTCTGGGGGGTGGGGGGGTTTGGACCCCCAAAGCAAATGTTATGCCATGCTAGATATTTGTGCTTTTTAGAGGGCCCATACACACACAGGGCATGGACCTAGCTACACCACGTATGGATCCAAAGGATGCCAACATGAAGAACTGCCCCAGCAAGAATCCAAGCTAATGACTGGTCAATCAGTGCTTGGTTTTCAACTCAGGAGATACACAAGGAAAAGGACAGAATAATATATGAAGACACTTGCTAGTCACATGCATGGCAAACCTAAGCATCCTAGCTGGTTTTAGGCCTAATTAAATGCAGGCGGTCAGTATTTGTGTCTAATATATACACAGTACTGCGTTTGTACTTGAGCAGCAGAACTGTAAATGTTCTACTTATGATCTATGTTACTGTCACATTTTGGAGGAAAATTGGAGGAGACCTTTTGAAGGCATCATCAGGGTCACGCTGACAGACATCGGGCTCCAGAGCGGCCGCCACAGTGGGATCCTCTAGCGCCGCCCTGTAGGCCGCGGGCAAGGCAGGGCTGTTCCGGAGCTCTTCCACCAGGCCCAGCACGAAGCTCCAGGCAGCCCGGGACCTGTCATCCTCCCGTTGGCAGAAGTGTGCTGCAAGGCATCGCGGGGCCAGACCAGCCTGGAGCCCCGCTTCCGATGTGGGCCACACCGCTTCTGTGCATAATGCCGTCTTCCCGGCCCCAGGGCCACCAGTTACCAGCACCCCCACCGGCCGCGTCTCCAGGCTCCTGCGTAGCTTCTCCAGGGCCCACTCCCGGCACAGGAAGCGGCGGCCCTGGAGAAGGCTGATCGAGCTCATGGGGTTGGTGCTTGGGCCCAGCCGCCCATGGCACACGGCCGCCCAGCGCTCAGCCCCTTCACACCATGTCAGGTTGGTGGGTCTCAGCGAGCAAGCGGCAGAGTATTCCAGAAAACCACGCCGGTCGTGTATGAGTCACCGAGTGGAGCCGTAGAAAGAAACCGGCACAGCTCTATCTCAGGTGAGATAGGGCCATTAAAACAACATGCACGCTCTCTGCGTCGGACCTTCTGAGACTGACACGCAGCCACAGTCCTGCCCTTTATCCGTCTGTTCCTTTTCCTCCACACTCCCTTGGTCTCCGTCGTCCAGCTGAACTCCCTGTTCGTCTTTTCCTTTCGGTCTGTTTGTCGGCCCCGTCGTTCACACGCCCTGCGTCTCTGTGGCCCTGAGATCCTCCTCTTCCACTCTCCTCCCTCTCTGCTCCTCCCTCTCCTGCCGCCAGCTGCCTTGAAAGCCCTTCCCTGCTTTACTTGGTGGTGTGCCCAGCTGCTGTTCATGTCAGGACATGCAGAGCGGGTCTGCAGACAAAACTGCCAGAGAGAGAGATAATGAAAGGAACGTGAGGGCAACGTAAAGAGTCCGAGTTCCTTGAGGTCAAAGTTCAGCATTTCAGACTACGCCCCTTAGCCTTAGACAGGAATCTATGCCAAATCTGCCTTTGCAAAGAGCTTGCAAAGATGTCTTTCACCTGAAAAATCGAACGTTGGACTTTTAAGTGCGTTAAACGTAATACAAGTAAAGAGAAAACATGATTCCAGAGAGAGAACACGTATTAAAAATCTTCATTAAATAATTCCTGCAGTTTTATAGTACGTGGCATAGGCATTTACGTGTTACATTTCCGGTACTGCAGAGAAATAATTTCTTAGTTCATTAAACGAAGTACCACAAGTTGTTTACTACACTTAAGGCTGCATTGGTCTTGTTCCCGATATTTTTTCCAGAGTGATTGTCTCTGCATCTCAGTGTGACGTAAAGAAATAAGACACCATGGAATTGACAGGCAGCCAGTCCCGAACCCACAGCACCAGTCGAACCGGACCGTCCGGTACCCTCGCTCCCCTCCCCGGAACGATCACGCTCCACTGCTGGATTCGGGCAGGGAAAAGGGGCGCCGACCGAGCTCCGAATCCCGGTCCCTGGGCTTACACACACATATACGCATGTACAGTATGGGCGAAGTCCCTAAAACAAAGCCGGCGCGCCGGATGCGGGGCTTTTCCTGCCGTACCTGCGTTCAGATATCACTTTTCTTTGGTTAAACCCTATCTTAATGTATAAATCAGCCGTGAAATGCAGGATGCCGTTTCCCCCCCTACATTGTCATGCACTGGGAAACCAGTCTATACACCCTGTCACGTAACTTCCCAAGTTGGACCGGCTACAGGTGCGGCGGCACAAAATGGACCTTGCAACGTCTCTGCTCTGCCTGTTGGTATATTTTCGTTTTGCCTGTTAAATTTAGTGCCCAAGGAAAAGTCTGTATATTCACTCACCGCATCGCGATCCCATCGGACTCCTAAAGCCCGATCGCCGCGATCAGCTGCAGCATAGGAAGGAGGGCAGTAAATAAGGTGAAGGATTTATTCCCCAGGACACCCTCATCGGGCAGCAGGAGGACCGGCACGCCTGTGATCCTGCCTCGGCGTCCCTGTCAAGCCCCCGTTCATATTACAATACGCTGTGCTCCTCGCCGGATGCGCTATCGGGGTAAAGGCTGCGTCCGGAGTTGGAGACGGTAGTAACAATATACTCCAGAAGGGGCTCTTTGGCCGGTAATGGAGATCGCGGGGGTGGAAAGGGGGGTATCATTAGGAAAGGCAGAACAGTAATACACCACAAATGTCTTTCGTGTACATTAAAAACGAAACGATGTGCTGCTTTCGGGGACTCGCACGGCAGCACAGCTGTATAAATCGGCCTATGTATGATCCTTCAATCGTCTCATTATAAAACTACGATCACATACTGCTTAAGCGGGAAGCGCGATCGCTGGGATTGTAATATGAAGGAAACAATCTGCTTCCTGCTGCTATTTTAATAAAGGCAATGTGGGAATTTGCATTAATTTCGTAACACCTGCAGCTTGCATGTCCGCGATGCCCAAAGGATTTGAAAGGAAGCTGGAAACTACCGATACCTCAGTGTTACAGTATTTAAAAGCATAATTTGTAGAGAGCGCTATTTACAGATCATTCAGCATCTTCTTATGCCATAAATATAATCAGCCCACTGCCGGGAGCTTTTAAGGTAGTCTGTTTGAATATCATTAAAAAGGATATAGTGTTACTGCATTACTTGACTTGCTCCCTGATCTTTTCAATAGCTGGAAACCTCCCTAGATGCTGGACTGCTGATATTTTAGATAATTTCCATCTTCTGTATGTCACTTTTTAAATGAACTTATCGTATTGTCCCCCACCCATGATTGTTAAACTTATGTATTCCAGATCTACTCTTGTACCTTTGGTTTATTTGACGTTTGACCATTAGACTATAAAATACGGTACAAACTGGTACGAATCCGGTGGCAATATGGATAAAACATGACCATCGGGTTCTTTGGTTGTTGAGTCAAAGTTCTTCTCTCCTGACTTTATCTATAACTAATTCAGTTGTTTTTCCAGTGCAAAAAACATTAGGCTAAATCCAGATCGGAGCACTGACTGTATGGTGATGACGTGAATAAGCAACACGTGTACTAGTTAAAATAATGAACTGTAATAGAGGTACCCCCCCCCTCCCAAACCGTATGATAAAAACAAGATTTTAAGACTAGGTTTAGAAGTAGGCCCTATTAGCTAAATTAGAAGTGGCTGGACAAGTTAGATTTCCCTAAAATCCGCAAATAGCTACTGAAAGAGCTATTGCGTGATTCTTTTACTTTTCATTTAATGTTTACAGCCATTATATCTTCTTCAAAGAGGACCATAGTGCAGTGCAGAACAGTCTGAACTTGCGTTAAAACCTACCGCTGGGTGTACTTCTACAAGGTTATTTACGTGTCCTTGACAGTGGTGAAACAAACAAAGCTGTATTTTACGTTGTATTTACTTATTTAGCAGATGCTTCTGTCCAAAGCGACGCAAGAGAGGCAGAGAGTACATCTCAAGCATACAGCTGTCAAGGATGTAACTAGGCATGGGTACAATTTTGATTGTTTTAACCAATCTTAATCATCAAGTTAAGCAGTTTCTCATAAATTCGATACCAGTTCAGCACATTATACTAGCGCTGGGAATCCTTTGGTGTATCAATTTAACTTACCACAAGAGGGTGCACTTTCCCACAAAATGGTCAAGGATTTGACAACGAGAGCCGCAGTAGTTACTCTTTTGTATCGAACACACGAAGGATCATTTCACGTTCGGCAGAAACCTATTGTAAAGCTGCAGAATATGAATTGTAATCGATGTAAAGTTCTACAGTTTAACCGCAAGCACTGTGTTGTAGAATATTCATTGTACATTATTATTAGATACTAGACTATAGCATGTAGGTCTTGAGTTAGAAAATGAAACATAGTTACTCTTCATTTTGTTACTAGTAGGTGTGATATTAAGACATATGATAATATGCTTCCATATTTGTAAGGGAATGAAAATGTTTCAGCATGTTGTCAAGACAGAACAGTTGGATAGTTTTCTGTATTTGGAGGGATTCTTTATCATATAAAACATATATTACGAATATTAAGGGTTGTGTTTAAAGCATACCTCTTAAGTATATTTAAGAAAATTATGCAGACAGTCAATCATAGTCATTATAAGTTTGTTTGGCAGAACAGAAAACAAAGAACACCATTTATCAGAATGGGTAATATAGTTAATATTCAGTACAGTGGGAACTTCCCTGAAAAGTTTTTGAAGCACATGGAAGTAAAAATGTACTTTCTGTTGAACAATCTAAGATACATCATCTTTCTATAGTTGGGCCCCATAAAACTGGAAAATGATACACAATAGCAACTTCTCTCCACATAATGGCCCTAATAATAGAATAATAGGTGATTTTGAATTAATAGGAAATTCGCAGAGATTTTTGGTGATTTGATAAAAATTGGCAAAAGGAATTCGGGCTGTTACACATTTGATAACAACATTCTACTGACATTGTTCATATGACATTATGGATTCTAGCACTCAGTTTTGTGTTTCTACTAAGTCTGTGACTAATACAACTTTTTCTTTGTTTCTTTTTTGCTTAATATCTTTGAGTGTTGTACATGGTATTTCACCCCATTGTGTATACTAGTATTATATATGTACATTGTATTCCCTTAAAGATAATTAAAAAAATACACCTGAAAGCACATATTCTAACTGAATTCTTGGGAATCACGTAACGATTGTGGATATCCGAGTTCTGTAGATTGGCAGTAAGTAGGGAAACCACATCAAAAGAGACACTGGGTACTCTAAACTTGCATAATTTTGTTTCAGTGAAAAAGAAACTTATCATTCAGAAATTCTGTGACAGTTGTAGGCCTATAATAACCTCATTGTCCAATGAAAAGTTAAAAGTTCTAGTTTCTTGACATGCACATTTTGTGGATGGCTGGTCCTGTGCTTTGGCCCCCAGCTTCACTCTCACCCTTGGGTGTAAATAATGGCTCCTGATCACAATGAGCATTGTGTGTCTCTAATCAGAAGGTCTCTGGTTCAAACCCAGCCTCAGCATCTCTGTGGCTCCTTGAGCAAGGCCCTTAACCCTCAGCTCCCCTGGGTGCCCCAACAGGTGGCTGCCCTTTGGTGACAGCTTCCTCTGCAAAGAGCAAGTTGAGCAAGGCATAAAGACAGTTTCCCCATAGGGATCAATAGAAGTATTGATTATTCTTATCAATTATTTGCCAGAAACACCAAACCACTAGAGGCACACTGGTAGGGCTGCAATTGTGTTGCGTAATCACTTTGCTTCACCATCTTAGTGCAACCACATGCGGTACACTTAGGGTTGCCAGGTAATCTATGCCAGGAAGGACACTTTGAGCTTCTTCAGGTATTCCAAACTTTATAACTGAAAGGCTTCTGTGCTCGGCTAAATATTTCAGTCATTCTTGTGCTTTGATTGGTTTGTTTCCTTGATTGAAAAACTCATCCAGGTTTACAAATCCTGTCCTAATTCAAAGTGTCCATTCTGACAAGGATTAGCTGGTAACCATGAGTACACTACTCAGAGTGATCCAAAAAAATGTTATATAAAAGCAAAGTTAATGGAACAAAATAAATGAAAAAGATATGAAGAGAAAGCACATATTATTGGTTGTGACCCAGACACACAGAAAACAGAATGGCTGTCAGCCGCTCCCTGTGCGTTATGAGGATATCGTCAATTATCTGTTTTTTCATGGGTAACAATGAAGCAAATAAAAGCAACTAAAAGTCTGGAGGTTTTCATTTCTTTATTTCTGGCTGAGTACAAGAACTGCAGATGATACGTGTGAAAGAAGTATTTCGATGTATTCACGGGTAAGTACAAGGGTCCCATCCAGCCTCGTCTGCTGATGTTGCCCTGGCCCCCACCTCGTCTCTTGATGTGGCACTGGCACCCGGCTCATCTCCAGGCTGATGCCTGTCTCCCTGGTTGCCGCCAAGCTGATACCCAACTCCTCAGCCACCACCAGGCCAGAGGGGATGGACCTGGAAGATGCAGCTCTAGAGGAGTTAGAGTGGGACCCTCTGGGCCTTGCCCTTAGACCTATCCCTTTGGTCCCCACTTCTGGTCGATGGTCGCACCACCCCAGTCATAAGCTTTTGTGCAGCTGGTGGTGCAGGCTTGGACCCAGAAGATGGGCTGACCAGATCTCGATTTCAAAGAGAGAGCGACGGAGGCACTTACCCTGTTCTGGTCCAGGCAAGGGTTACTGTGACAACCTCCTATTATTGTTCTTGCTCCCATTCCTATCTCTGTTCCAGTCCTGCAGTCCCCCCGTCGTTCTGTCCCTATCCTTCTTATCCCTTGACCTGTCCAACCTCTTCTGGTGTATGTTGTCCTGTGCCCCCAGTTTTATCTTATGTTTGGTTCTGTGTCCCGGATTGGTTCCCGTCTGTTGATTGTCCTCTTTGACCTTCCCCTGTCTCATCCTACCCTGGTGTTGGCCCCATACATCCTGCCATGCCCTGCGCCGTCCAATGTTCCGGCTCATGTTCCCACCTTTTTGTTCGGTCCCTTGTGTCCCCACCTTGACTTGTCCTTCGTGCCTGGAGGGTACGCTTTAGAGAGGGGCTAAGATCATGACCTGCTCACCATGTCTGCCCAATCCCCTTGTGTCCTCCCTGGCATGGATTTAATGAGCCGAGCTTGGAGCTTGTTTGTTGTACTCATCATTCCTGCCCCCTTGTATATCATTCCCAGCTGCCTCCTGTTTACTCCCTAGATAGTCTTATATTTAAGTGCCTTCCAGTGCAGTGTTCCCAGATCAGTCAGGCACATTGTAGCCTTGCTTTTCCGTTTCCTGCCTTCCTCTTTCTCCCCAGTGTGAATCCCTTACAATCCTGTTCATTTCTGTTATTGTTACTTTAGTTCCTTCTGACATGACGGGTGTCATGTTACAGGAAAATGGAAAGTTGCTCATTTATTTTTTTAAGATACTCATTTCACTCTGTCGACTGCGATTGTTGTTTCACACTGAATTTAAGGAAGTTGTTTCTCTTTTATCTGTAGAATAACTCTTCTGCAAGAAATACGTAGTTGTGAAATTTACAAAATACAGTTGTGAGTTCCCCAGCACTAGGATTTTCCTACTTCCCCAATGGCCTGACTTATATTGAGAGGCCTTTCATGTCTGTACATTCTACATAACTTCTTGACCATGACTGCAACACCAACTGAGCTCCGGTTACTTACTGCTGATCCTCAGCAGGTGAGGTAAGAGATCTCAGACCTTCATTATTGAGAATAACAGAACTATTTATTTCTGTTACTTCAAACCATACATTCAAAGAATTTTTGATTTAAGAAACTGTAAGCTGCTACTTTTTCAGACAGATACTGATTTGATGCAGTATTTATAAAACAGTAAACAGCCAGACATAGCTATGACATTCAGCAGTACATTAAAAATGGATGGATGTAAAATCAGAATTTGTTTTTTTCTTCAGCTTCCCTGATGAAATGCACAATTCTTTGGAAAGCCTTGACGATGTCAGCCCTCCGAATGAAGAAAGGTACTGCTTCATGCTTTCAAAGAATATCTTTGATTAATGGGTGTAGAAGATCTTAATAAGGAAATGTGCATCTTCATTTTGTAGCTATTCTATCAAACAAATGGAAGGAGTGGTTCACGGCCAACTGGAAGAGCGGGTGCGACCTTACATCGATCTGGTGGACTCCCTGAGAATGACTGGCATTGAAAGGGATCTATCACTGCCGGCCATTGCTGTGATTGGGGACCAGAGCTCTGGGAAAAGCTCCGTACTGGAAGCCTTGTCTGGGGTGTCCCTGCCCAGGGGCAGTGGTAAGGAATATTACCTAATATTACCTGTTTCACCCCCTTGGATTTATAATAGTAATATGATTAAAGATGATTCGTGGAGCAAAGCTTTTCTGAGAGATTTAATAGTGGCTGTCATGTTCTTCTTAATGAGAGCAAAGTGTGACTGTTTTAGCTGAAACATGACAGAGGACCTCAAAGAGGGAGCTGACTGTGATGTCCTCTATCCTCCAGGTATCGTGACACGCTGCCCGCTGGAGCTGAAGCTTCGGAAACTGAAGGGGGGAGTCCAGTGGCATGCGGTCATCTCCTACAAGAATGAGTACATCGAGTTTAATGACCCCGCAAAGGTCGAAAGCTACGTGGCAAAAGGTTAGCTGGGAAACATCTACCGAGAAACCGTAGCTCTTCCCCATATCGGCACGTTATTCCTAAACCCAAACTTCTGCTAATTCTGTACTTTCACTTCAGACTTCCTGAACAATAAGGAACAACTCACTCACTCACTCACTCACTCACTCACTCACACACACTCAGATATCAAAGAAGACTTACACTGTCCTAGGGTCAGATTTACATAAATACATTTACATCATATTTATTTAAACAGATATAGAATTTACTTTTACTCTGTAATGCAGTAAATGTAATAAAGATCTATTTATAGATAACGTCAATAAACAAATTAGTCGGATCACTTGCTGGCGTCAGTGTACTGTGGTAATCATGATTTTTCTCAGCTCAAAACTATCTGGCTGGAGAAGGTGTGGGAATCTGTGAGGACCTCATCACTTTGGAGATCAGCTCCCAAGATGTGTGTGATCTCACTTTGATTGACCTCCCTGGGATTGCCAGGGTACCTGTGAAAGGTCAGCCGGATGATATAGCGGAACAGGTCTGTCTGATTTTCTGAGAATTCATATGCATGAAATGGTAGTTAATTATGTCAAGTGTTACTCATTATTACGTTTTGAATTAAAAAGTGTGAAATGTGTCTCTGAGAAGTGCTCATGTGGTATTTTGCAGTGTAGGTTTTATTTATGGTTGATTGCATGCATGACCTATGGCAGTGGGCAGTGGTGGCTTGATGGTTAGGGAAGCAAACTTGTAATCGAAAGATTGTAGGATCGAATCCCCCACCAGCAAGTCACCGCTGAGGTACCCTGAGCAAGGTACTGTCCCCAAGCACTGCTCCCCGGGCGCTGAATCACGAAAGTCACATATGGGTTAAATGCAGTGGACACATTTCGTTGTTGCGCACTGTGTGCTGTGGTGTGTTGACAATGACCGCTAAATTCTAATTTGTTGGCAGTTACTGATTGTGTTTATCATGAGCTTTGCTGAGTATAACTAAAAAGGAAAATTCCCATTTATCCTTCAAACTGTTTTATGACTTCTTGCTGGCAGGATTGTGGTTATGATTGTACATCTTCCACAACCATGTTATATTATGGACCAAATAACATTAAAGTGGTAAATTTATTTCATGAAATATGACACATATTGACCAATATTATAATTCTTACTTTCAGATCAGAAACCTAATTATGAAATTCATTGGAAAGAGGGAGACCGTTAATTTGGTTATTGTCCCGTGTAACGTTGACATAGCAACAACAGAAGCTTTGAGAATGGCCCAGGAAGTGGATCCTGAAGGGAAGAGAACTCTGGGTAATGAAACAAAATCCACGTGTTTGTGTTGAAACGTCTCTGAAAGCTCTTTGCACAGCTGCATTTATTCAAAGGTACTTTAGGGCGGATTCACAAATTCTTTTTTTGGTTCTTTCTCTTAAAAGCTATTTTGACAAAACCAGACCTGGTTGACAAGGGAACAGAGAAGAATATTTTGGACATTGTTCGAAACCAAGTCATCCC
>JAODKF010000001.1:44754141-44766128 GCA_026779585.1 Mormyrus proboscirostris | reverse complement strand
AATAAGTCTCTGTGGCAGGTTCAAGAGAACCTGAATGTGAGCTGCCAACATACTCATGAGTGGAGCTACAAATACCCCCAGTGAAAGATGTGCCTTCATTGTAATATTATGGTTTTATTGTACAACACTGACATTTGGTCTTTCAGTTCTCTTCTGTATGAGGAAAAAGCAACAATACAGTGCCTGGCCAACAAACTGACCCAGGATCTTGTTGACCACATCAAGGTGAGGTTTCTGTGAGCAGTATGCTGCTCCCAGATCAGTGCACAGGTTTCAGCTTTAATGGAAGTTGCTTAGATTATTATTTTTTCTTTTCCACTCAGAAATCCTTGCCAATTTTTTCGGAACAAATCCAAAAACAGCTGTGGGACACAAAGAAGGAGCTGGGGTCATATGCCGTTGGCCCCCCCTTGGACACTCAGAAGAAGAAACTTTTTCTTATTGAGGCAAGCAGTGCCACAGCCCTGCACCACAAATGCACCCCCTGTATACCTTTGTCTGTCTCAGCCATCTGTCCTCACTCCCCCATTCTCAGTCTCTTTGTAATCTCATCACCCCCCTGACCAATCTCTTGTCCTTCTACAACTTTATCTAGAATGTGGGCTGATGCACACCCATCTTTGTAAATCTGAGCTTCATTGCTTACGCAATGTGTAAACATAATGTAGAGCACGGGTGGCTAGTCTTATCCGCCAACGGCAGGTGTATATCTGCAACTCCCTAATTACATTACTAATGTGAGGATTGATTGGCTGAAGAGTCCTCAATCCTGGGTTTGATCAGCTGACCTAAAGATTATCCTAAAACCTGCATACACACCGGCCCTTTGCGGATAAGATTGCCTACCCCTGTAGTAGTGTTTCAATGCTCTTATAATGCTCTGCTTTTTTTCCTCAGATATTAGCAAATTTCAGTGAGAAGGTCAGTCATCTGGTATCAGGAGATGTTGTGAATGAGGAGAACTTGTTTGTCCTTCTGAGGCTTGAGTTTAAAAAGTGGAAGGATCACCTTGAAGATTCTAAAACTGAATGTAAATAAACCTTTTTTTGCCATTTTTTATGCTATTAATATGATATTTAGTAACACTTTGAGCACTTGTATAATACATTATAGATACCTTCATAAAGCATTATTATGCATTTATTATATAATGCATTCATCATATATATATATATATATATATATATATATATATATTCGTCATGACCTGTGTGTCCAGTCCTCGTTTGTGCCACGCCCCCTCATCATCCATGTGTGCTTCCCTGATTGTGCGCAGCTGTTCCCTGTTATTTCGGCTTGTCTCATGTATATCAGTCCACGTATTCCTCAGTTGGGTGTCGGTCATTGATGTGATGTGCGTCGCTGTCTGCCCTGTCTCGCCGAATAAACCCTCGTTTCCCGCAATCCTGCCTGCCTGTCTCCCCCAACGTGGATGATGAGGGGGCGTGGCACACATGAGGACTGGACTCGCAGGTCATGAATATATATACATTTTGCTTCAGAATGTACAGTTTGGCATTGTGAGGTTACTTACTATCTTATTATACAGCATATTTGTCTTTTTGTTTGTTTTCTTACAGTCCACAAAATCGTGCAGGAAGTCGCAAGTCAATATGACCTTAAACACAGAGGGAGAGACCTCCCCGGGTTCAGTAATTACTGTGTGTTTGAGACGGCCGTCCAAAAACTGGTGGTACAACTGAGAAACCCAGCGCTGGAGACTCTGCAAGTTACCAAAGGTACCTTTCAGTCCAGCCATCTGTCACCTCACACTAATGGTTCCCAATGTTTTGATATCTGTGATCTGGTTGACATTGTACCAAAATTTCACTGACCAGTAAAATTTGCCAGGGGGTATTTCCCGAACAGTTTATTAAATATCAAATGGCACCAAAATGAAAACAGCATTGTATAGTGATAGCAAAGTGATACTCTCAGACACTTCAAGATTTAATTCTGTCTCATGCATCAGTGTAGTACAACAGCAGTGCAATGAAATTGAATAGCACAGATCCCACAGAAATGGCATCTTACCTGGCTTCCTGGGTTATTTTATACCTGGGTTACAGCCTTACAGTGTCAATCATTAACATAAAACCTAGCCAATGTGATTAAATTTGCATTTTATTCTGAATTTAAGTTTTCTTTTTTCTTACCAGAGATTGTTCAGAAACACCTTACTGAGATTGCGAAAAACTGCTTCAGTATTTATCCATTTCTTCAGTGCATGTCTTTGGTAATTACATATAATATCAACACCTTTCAACTTTCACACATTGACGAGCACACCAATCCAGCCGACCTAGTTCCAAAGATTGCTGGGATCTGCAGTTTACATTTTTACTTGTTCGTCTTCATTTTATTTCTTCTTCCTCTCACAAAATGCCCAGAACAAGATTGATAACATCCAGTCGAAGCAGGGGGACAAAGTAGAAGAGAGGATCCTTGAGCAGTTTGATATGGAGGAGCTGGTCTACACCCAAGATGGCATCTATTTCAAAAGTTTGACTGGAAACAGTGGTCAAAATGTCTCTGCAGACAATTTTTCTGGCTATGACTCCAGGCTTAAGTACCCTGATATGCTCAAAGCTTACTATGAGGTAGGTGTGATCAGTCTGAACAGCTTGAGAGCATAGAAATGTCATCAAAGTAGAGGCCCCACTCATTGCTATTGGGATGGTCTATGGGTAATGCACAACAGTATCAAGCTCAGGGTCTCTGAAGCCTGCTTACAGATCCTCTTCTCACATACTTTCTGTCATGGTTCTGCTTGAGACAGAGGTTAAGATACTTCCTTTTGGTAATTTTGCACTGCAAACATTTTTAAAAAGACTTTTGACCCTCTTACTCATGCACTATGTGGGCAAAAGTGTGTGAACAACAGCTTGTCCAGTGTTTCATTCTGAAACTAAGGGTATTCATCACTGTTGCCTGTGCTCTTCTGGGAAGGCTTTCCATTAGATGTTGAAACATTGCTGGTGGGATGTACTACCATTTAGGTTGGGTATTGATGTTGGGGGACAGCATGTGGCTAAGTCTCTGTGCCTGTGATCAGAAGGTTGTTGGTTTGAGCCTGGCCTTGGCATGTCTGTGGGTCCTTGAGCAAGACCCTTAACCCCCAGCTCCCTGGGTGGCTGCTCTTCGTGGAGAGCTTGCTTTCACCTACAGAGAGCAAATTAGGGGAGGCGTGACGAGAATTTCCCCATGGGGATCAATGAAGTATCAATTATTATTGATAAGGTGCCTTTCTGTGAGCTTGTGTGGCCAAACACTGAACTTGCTCTTAGACATTTCTACCTTCACCTTACGTGCAGTTGACCAGAGCGGATATTGCAGAGCAGAAATGTGGTGAACAGACTTGTTGGAAAGATGGTGTCCTATGATAGTGCCAAGTGGAAAGTCACTAACCTCTTCTGTACAGCCACTCATTCTGCTGCTAATGTTTGTCACAGAAGATTGCGTGACTGTGTGCTTAAAGTTATATACCTGCGTTGGCAACAGATTGAGCTTAATTAGACAATTACTAATTAGACTAATTAATAGGGGTGCCCACATACTTTTGGCCATACAGTGTACTTCCGCAGTTGTGTCCATTTCCTGGGTACTGTTAGCAGTGGTCCGTAAAGGGATGGCTGAAGATATTGTTTCAGGGAACAAGCCCTCCATTCCTGAATTCTCTCCCCCAGATCGTTTTGCAGCGCCTGGCAGATATAGTGCCCATGCTGATCCGCTTCTTCATGCTGAAGCAGTCGGCGAAAATGCTGTGCCATGAGATGCTGAAGCTGATCGATGGCGGGAACATGAACGAGATGTTGAGAGAGGAATCGGATGTCAGCCGCCAGAGGGCGGAGCTGCAGAACCGCATAGATCGGCTCAGCAACGCTCAGGAGAAGATCAACAATTTCTTCTGAGGGGAAAATCTCTACGTTTGTTCATAATAAATAAAAAAAACACAGAATCTGCTCATTCTAGGACAATCCATTAATTTACCCAAGTTCTTTTTCTTAGCCTACCACTTACCATCATTGCTTAAAAGTAATTTCTTACGTAATACAACTTGAAAACGCATACACGATGTTCAACTTTTGAATAAAATATTACAAAACACTGTCTGCTTGGATATATGAACGAGCAAAAACAGTAAAAAATAAATAAAAAACTAATCAGGCGAGCGGATTTTCTTTCTCCGAGCTCTGAGTGGGTCGCTGTAGCCAAATAAATTAACCATTTCGTGTAACTGTCAGAATAAATAGTTTTCAGTTTTCCAATTAATTTAAATGAGCTGATCTGTTTTATAAAACTAAAAACGAATAAAGTGACACCGGGAATTACATTTTAACTGTCACCTATTCTGAACGCATTTCTTTTACTCTTTCATATATTGCAGCCAGAACATAATTAGTAGCTCATATGCCTGCTTTTAGAGTGACATCGTAGCATGCTACTGCGTTTTAAACCATAAAAATTGTGTGCCTTTTATACCGCCTTTACGGTAGGTCGAAGCTATAAGCAGACAAAGGTGAAATACTTCGGACAGCGGCGGATTGAGTCTGCGCGTAGAGTTAAAACATTCTGCTGGTCGTTCCAGTCCGTTATGAATACATTTCACCCATAAATCACTGCATCGGTATCTCCGTAAAGGTCTGACATTGTAGGCACACAGACATAATAGCGACGACGTGATGCTGACTCTCAGACCGCTGTTTTCCCAAGCGCGTCTGTCCCTGACCGCGGGCTTCTTCCACACCGGCGCCGCCTACTGCGCAGCCAAAGTGGCCGTGGTGAGTCCGGCACGGGGATCCTGGGTGCCTGCAAAAGACGGTGCATATCTATGCGGTCGGGAAACGGCATTACATGAGTGTTATACGGCGATCTATGCGGGGTCTCTAAACTGAAGGGCTCTAGATTGCGACCAAAATGGTCGCACATGCGACCTTCTGAGTGCGCGAGTTAAAATGTCACTTGGTCAATTCTGTGCCAGTGTACGATGATCATTAGGATATTTTAAGTCTGCAAGGGTACTGCGGTAACGAATTGTGATTGAAAGATTTTTTTTCTTCCCTGGTTCAGTGCCTCTTCTTTGCCAAGTTGGTCTCTCCTTACCAGCAACGGGGAGGACGTACATGGACACGCACTGATGATAAAACGTGCGATACTGTAGCGTTAAATCAAATCTGGAAGCGATGTATAGCTGATTATTAAAAAAAAAAAAAAAACAATGAGAAGAAAGAGGTGGCTGGTGGAGAGGGAGACAAGCGATGGGAGTTATCATGGGAGTTATGTTATTAAAGTTAATGTTAGTGAATGTCAGTCTTTCATCAAAATAAAAACCAAGGTATGCAGATTAGGATAACTATTCATCAGCATGCAAGGTCATTAATTAATCCCATGATGCACCAAAAAGAAGGGTGCGACCAACTGCGAAAGCTGCATGGCAGCGGTGTTGCCACTGGAAAAGTTAGTCTGGAACCTTGAAACTCTATTATAGGGCAGTCTCTATTGGATTTCTAAACTCTATTATAGGGCAGTCTCTATTGGATTTTTAAATGGTATTATAGGGTGGCCTGTATTGGATTTGTAAACAGCATTATACGGCAGTCTATTAACGACATTCAGGCAAAGACAAACAAAAAGTCATTCTTTTGTTACTGTGGGCATTTAGCAAATGTAACTGAAAAAAAACTGTTCAATGTACCTTAAGTGACCTTTCCTTGCTGTGTTCTTTTGTGTATGATGCATTGGTACAGTAATGTAATGCAGTGGGGCTGTTCTTCGGAAATCCCCGGAAATCCTTCTGAAACATTTTCCTTGCCATTTGCTTGTCCCGTCTGCAGGTCCTTTCTGGGTGTGGGGTGTATGATGGGACAGAAATCCATGAAGCTTCTGCGTATGTAGAGCTCTGACTACTGCTGTCCATGTGTGTGTGTGTGTGTGTGTCTGTTGAGGGGGTCACTATTACCCCTTGAGGTCTCGCCTTTCTCACTACTTAGTTTTCAAGGTGGTCGAGGCTCAGTAGGGGTGCAGCGGTACAGGTATCCCATGATACAGTCCCTACCCCGGTTTTTGAGTCACAGTTTCGGCACATGTTTTGCGCGTAAAGAGAACAATGTTTTTTCTCCCCAAATTATATTTTTATTTTGCTTGTCAGCAAAAACTGCATTTCACAGTGAACAAATTCCAGTATCACTGCTGTACTGGATAATATAACACCTTTCTTTCAGGTTCAGTTACTAAACACAACATTTTCAAAAGGTAAACTGCCACTTATTCATGTATAAATTTAAAACATACAAAATGTAAACAAAAACGCTTTCAAAAATGTTAAAGTGCCTCTTAGCCTTGACTACTGGTATACATAATACAGTATACAGTATTATACAGTAGTATCAAAAGAAAGTGCTGCCATATGCAATCTGGAGGAAACATAAATTCAGAAATAGCTAGTGCTTTACCCATTTTAAATAAAAATAAGAATAGTTCCGTATAGGCTACATTCAGGATGTAAACTGATATCAGTTAGCCAATTTGAGCTATTTATTCCTCTGCTATTATGAGGTTCTTTTGTAAGAAGATAAGCCTGTCGACATTGTCAGCTGCAAGGCGAGACCATGGCACAGGTTATTTTCTTGTGTTTATCTGAAGTGGCACGATAGGTCTGTTCAAATGTATTTTTGATAGACAGTTAATTGTTTTGCTGCGGTTATCTGTCCGAGTCGCTCGACTGTCCTGTGTTCAGGAAGCGTTATATCAGGATGCTTACGCTGGAGATGCTTGGTCATAGCTTATGTTTCTTTTTGAGTATGGAACATATTTCAAGCAACGTTTGCAGACAGTGAAATTTCTGTTAGCTGTTTCACTCCCTCGTCGTCGTATTCAACAGCGAAATCGACATGATCCCGCAGCGGCGATTTGAATGGAGCCGGTGCTTCTTCGAACTTTTGTGTCTCCGCGCCGCTATTGCTGGCCATGCGTAATGGTTTTCTTTTTCTCCGCGTCTGCGTATGAGCTGCTCTTCCAGCTCAGCTCTAGTTACAACAGTGTGAGAGGGGGCGAGTGGGTTGGGGCACAACAGTGATTGGACATTAATGGGCTTTCGCCCCTTGGCGCTTACTTCTTAACAGTAGCCTGCTAAGCGGTAAGCGCCAGTTTCAAAATGAATCGCAGAACCGGAATCCCGCGGTCCGTAAGGGCGTATGGGACCGTGCAGGGTGGACCGAACGGTTCAATATTTTACCGAGTACCGTTGCATCCCTAGTGCTCAGTTGTGGTAATGCACGAGATAGAAATAAATTCAGCACCGTCCGTGAATGACGTGGGTATTTCTACAGAGTGAGTGGCACAGGCGACAGGCTGGGTGTGTTTCTGTCAGGCAGGATCCTGGTGCACCTCAGCCGGGGTGGAGCCCAAGTGAAGATGTTCGCGCCCGATGTGGCCCAGATGCACGTCATAGACCACGGCAAGGGCCAGCCCGCTGAGGGGGAGTCCAGGTGAGGGGCCCGTGCTGTGCTGTGCAGCAGTGAGCATATCCAGAGTCTGCAGGTAAATAATAGGTGATCACCCATGTTGCGGTTTCACTTGGCAGGAACGTGCTGTCCGAATCGGCACGCATCGCTCGGGGCAACATCAGTGACCTGGGTCAGCTAAACGTCAGCAATCACGATGCCGTCATCTTCCCGGGTGGCTTCGGGGCCGCCAAAAACCTGTAATTGCAGTTGTTAGAAACATGCGTGAACACACATGGAGTGACACTGTGTAGCATCTTTAATTCAAGTTTTTATGTACTTGCTCATTTTTAATTGGTGCTGTTTTACGGGCTGGCAGCTCCACCTTTGCAGTAGATGGGAAGGACTGTGAAGTGAATAAGGATGTGGAGCGTGTTCTGAAGGATTTCCACAAAGCTGGCAAACCCATTGGGTAAGTCTGTGTGCCGGACGGGGGGCGTGGCTTAGGTGCTTGAGTGTCTGACCTCATCTCCACGCGACCTCAGGCTCTGCTGCATCTCCCCGGTACTGGCGGCTCGGGTTTTGGGGAAAGTGGAGGTCACCGTGGGCCACGAGGAAGAGGAAGGTGGGAAGTGGCCGTACGCTGGAACTGTCCAGGCCATCAGAGCGCTGGGAGCCAAACACTGCATCAAAGATGTCACCATATCCTTCACTGACACCTTCAGGGTGCTTCAGACCTGTCGGCAAGCCCTTTAACTTCAGTGCGATAGCCTGTTGTCGACGCACAGGTGAACGCTCTGCAGCGTGCTTTTGTGTGGAGGTCCACAGTGATTGGCCAGATTTCCTTAACCGGTGTTGCCTACGAGGCCCATGTGGATCAGAAGAACAAAGTTGTGACAGCCCCAGCCTTCATGTGTGATACTCAGCTGCACCTGATCTTTGACGGCATCGGCGCCATGGTGAGGGATGTGCTCAGGTTGAGCGGGAAGTGAGGCCATTACAAGAGTGACCCCGCAGACGAGAGAGCCCGAATTAGTGTATCTCATTAGGCTTTTGTTGATAAGCACTCTGCTGTCTGGCTGGTGATACGCTCCTCGGAAAGGCCTTGAACTGCCGTAATTATAATCAATCTTGTAATTAACATGACTGACCCATACACCGAGCGTGTGATTTACCTAAGTGTTCACGAGAGGTGCTGCTTGAATATCAGCAGGTTAAGCTAGAGAACTCGCATGTAGGCTGTTTCATAGACAAAATCCAGACTCACTGGGGTTCCTGTATGTGTGACTTAGAGGGATCATTATGTTGATCTTATTGCTTTCAGTATGTAATTACTCACTGGCAGTGAAAGTGTAAAATGCTGCTGTTGTGAAGGATATGTGGGGAGTGATTTTCTCTGACATCTGCAATAAAACTGAACTGCACTACGGAGACTCGGCCTGTGATGAGATTTGACTGTTCCTGTTGTGCATGGAAACATCTGTCTCTTACACCTGAATTCATAACACGAATGAGCCACTCCTAATTAAGCTAATTATAGGCAATTACAGCTACAAGTAATGGGGGAGTGGAAAATTGGAAAATTCTTAATAGACTAATGAATATGTCTTCTTGGGAATTTAAGTACTCATCTTCAGTAAGTACTCCTCACAGGATATAAGTAGTAATCTAGTGACTGATGTCACTCACCTGAAACCACGCCCCTATTAATGATGAGCTAAATCCTGACTATGGAGCGTCTCTGCTTTGAAGTCCTTTTCTTCAGGTTTAAAATGTCCAATCCTGTTAGGTAGGGCAGAGCACACACACTTCCTCTTGCCGTTGAGATGCTGTGCTTCCTAAGTCCCGCTCCACGCTCCCCGTCTTTCAATGTCACATGACGTATAAGGGGCAGTAGTGTCGCATTAATGGAAACATGCTTCATCCGCCAAAACAGTACCGGTCCGGTGTCTCTCAGAGTTTAACTCCCAAACGTCTGTCACTCCAGCCTTGTGCCCCCCCGCCATTCCTGTAAAGTGCCCCTTCCTCAGCCTGTCATTAGTATGTTAATGAAGCTTAGGGCAGGTGGCCTGAAAATCAGTCCGATTAAGATGCTCATCAAAGAAAGCATAAGAGTGTCCAGGCCTACTGTAGGTGCCTGGTCATACCTGAGTGATCAATGGCCAGTGCTCTTCCCAGAAACATATGCAGTTGTAAAATGAAGCTTTTATTCCTGCTGATGGGGTTCCGTTCTCCAGTACTTTTTGTCCTTTGTATTTAACCACACTTTCTGGACATCTATCACTTAAAAAGAAGCACAAGATGGCGCAAACCATGACTCTGTGGGTCTTATTTATCTGCTGCTTTGCTGTCTGCAGAGAGAATTTACTTTTAAAACATACTAATTGCTTCTGTTGTTTTTTTATTTTAATGCTAATAGATATTCATGTCTTAAGCTGTGCAAGAGTGGAGATACAGCAATTGTCTCATAAGCATTGTGTTTGCTGGTAATTGTGCCACCTAATTGTGCCACGGGTGGGCAGCCCTGTCGCCAAGTCAATGTCTTATGGAGGTTCCTGTCACAAGCTCCAACAGCAGGATCGGGCCAGTTCATTAAGGTCTTCTTGTGGTATGTGTGATTATGCAACGCTGAAGGTCCCAGACTTTGTTCTCCACTGAAACCTATGTGCCATTCTGCTGTGCTCTCTATATGTGATTCCTCTTTTCAATGGGGAAAATGAAATAGCATCGTGTGTGAGTCTTCAAGAGGACACTGACATAAAGAGGGCAGTTTATGTCTATACTGTAGCATTCTGGCTCAAAACATTTCATACTATATGAAATAAGCCTTTTCATTTAACCTTTATGCATTATCCATCCATGCATTTTCAGAATCTGCTTTTCAATTAAATTACGGACAAAAAAGTCTCCCGCAAACACATTTTGGCAGTACTGTATTTTACTGAACGTCCTGGGACAAGGCATTGTATTTCGCAGTATTTTAACAACATCTAGTAATATCAGTATGCGATACCAAAAAGTGATTTACTTAATGCTAATAGCCTTTGTATGCTGCTGTGCTGTAGGAGGGCTGCTAAGAATCAACTGTTAATGACATGGAAGGAGAAATTATACTGTCACAGGTATTATTTAATTGCTTATCCTGTTTTGGGTGGATGCTGTGGGTGCAAGGCAGGGAACAACCCAGGACAAGGTGCCAAGTGATCGCAGGGCACATTAACACACCATTCTCACCTATGGGTAATCTGGTAACTCCAATCAAGCTTGGCCTGTTTTTGTGGTGGTGGGGAGAAACTAGAGAGAGCCCCAGGATGACACAGGGAGAACATGCACCCTGACGTGGAGATGTGAACCCAGATCCCAGCGGTTTGAGGCAACAGTGCTAACCACTCTGCCACACCCTGCCCTGAAATATTCTTTGAAATGATATTTTATCTTGAATAGATTTGTTAACTGGAGCTTCCGCTGGCTTTCATGACCCTTTCTTTTACACAGAGAGCAAACGTCTGGCATCTTGGCAGAAACTCACCTGCACCAGCTGGTTCTCCGTGCTCCCCGGAGAGGACATGGGTCTCCGTTTGAGATCATTCTCATCTTTTTTTCAACATATGACCTCTTTTCTATCTATGCTCATGAACAGCTCTCATCAGCTGAATGAGGGAGAGAGAATCAAACCAGTGTGTGATCTCTCTATAAGTCTTTTTATTTTGACACTTTGTTGAACTTGTATTGTGTTTTATTGCATCTGTTCCTTCAAAATGAGATATGCATATTTGCACCTGTTAGTCTCTCGTTCACTTGTGTATGCACATTTTAAGCAGAATATGACTTTGACCAGTATTGTCTCAAGGTGTTGGCTCAAGGACTAGCAGTTAATCAAACATCATGCCCATGTGTAAAAGACAAAAGTCTTTGAAGATGCCTTGTTAATGAATATTGAAAACAGGATGAGAAACAGGCCACAGTTCTCACTGAACTTCCAAGCAAAGAAAAAAAAAAACATCTGTTATCATAAGAGAACTGAGAAGTTTGCCATCTCCAGAAGTAAACTTTTCGTAACACTGAATGCTTAAGCAATGACAATCAAATAGCTTTGTAATAATGCAGGAACACAGTAAAAAAAAACATGGGGAAAAAAAAAAACTATTAAATATTCTGATTTGGGACATTTCAATACTTGGGTTCTTACTCCTGTACATGTTTACATTTGTGACTTTTCTGTCTCATTCCCTTTGGTGCAGTTTCTCCCATCTGGTTCTGACAAAGTCACACACATACACATGTTAGCTTACCTGTCTAAACGGGGACCTTCCATTCATCTCTATCGGAAAACCCCTAATCCCAATCACAACCCTTAACCCGAACCCAACCTTAACCTTAATTAACCAACCAAGTAACCAAACAAAATACAAGAATTTTTACATTTTTGATTGTATTCACAGGTGTTTATAAAATTCAGGTTATCCAAATAGGGACCTGAGAAATGTCTCCAAAGTAAGGAAGTTTCAGGTTTTGGGGACATTTTGGGCCTCAGATATGATCTAT
>JAODKF010000001.1:44722008-44739528 GCA_026779585.1 Mormyrus proboscirostris | reverse complement strand
CACCTCGGTGCTCGCTCCGCAGCCGCGACCCCCGCCTTACCGACGGGCGCTAGTGCACGGCGTGGGGTCTGAGTGGGCCGGGAAGCAGAAGAAGGAATAATTTAACAGGGAAGGCATTAAAAAGCGGCCCCCGGGGTGAGGCACGGATGCTGGGGGGGGTCTGGACTGTGGGTCCCTGGATCTGGCCTAATTAGCCTGGCCCAGGGGGGGCTTGGACACCCACAGCAACAGTTTATCAGGTAGGCTTTCTGTTTGTGTGGTCTGCTGTGGTCTAAAGCCCGTGCTCTCTCTATTAGCTGCTCTGAGATCCACCACATGTGCTGGTCTTCAGCCAGCTTTCAAAGCTGGGTTTAAGCATAAAGCCTAAGCTTTTGTAATATTAGTGCTTTGTGAATTTGTGTGTGGGAAAAATGGCTTGCAGTGCTCCCCTGGAACTGCAACACTGAGGCTGCAGATCCTGGCATTAGCATCTAGCCGAATGCTTCTTCAGGACTGCGTCTGTCCAGGTCAATATATAGCTTAGCAGTGGTGCTGACTGTCACAAATGTAGTCGGGGACACAATGGAATGTGAGGTGCTGAGGCTCATTGGACTGTGCGGTTGTCTGTCAGGCGATGACGTTCTCTGATTGGATGGATCTGGACATTCCTGGGCGGAGCTGTATTGTGATTCGTGGGGTCCAGGTCTTTCAGAAGGGGCGACCTGGAGCAGTGGCCATGTTGTCTGGCTTCACCTCCTGGAGCCGTGCAGCATCAGTCGTTAGGTGCTTGCCGCTTTCACCTCTCCCTCTGTCTACCTCTCCTTCTGTCCTTAGCCCCTGTGCATCCAGCTGGGTTAATGACTGTCAATCAGGCGTCGGATTTCAAAGCATGACCTTCAAAGCCCCTCCCCTTCGGTGGTGCTCGGGGGGCGGGGAAGCCTGTGGCAGGGCCGTGTTGGTTGAAGCCAGTGACTTTTTTTTTTTTTTTTTTTGACTTAGTTCTGGAGAGGAACGCACACTTGTCCGCTTAGGCCTTGCACGTCTACCTGCTGTGTGATTTCACCAAGGACGTATCAGGAAAAAGGCCTTATTTCTATTTTACTGGCTCTGTATGAGTGAAATCTGATTAGATGTGGACAGCAATCATTTCTGCTCACGCACCGACAAAGAATGACACTCGTATTTTTGCTCTCCGCGTGAGCTGCACCACTGATCATCCTTTTGAAGGGGCTGGATTTGTGTGAGTGTTTGAGATACAGGCTTCTTCTCTCCTGTCTAAACGCCATCGTGCACATGGGTGCACTCTGTCTCTCAACCGCCATCGCCTTCTCCGTGACCGCATCACAGCTGTGGCAAGTGTAGGTTTAGAGCTGTAGGACCTGAACGAACAAAATGGTGACTATATCTGGGCCTCCGGCTAAATAAAGAGACACACAACACGGAGACAGAAGGTAGTAACAGGTTAGATGGTTCAGTGCCCTGTGGATGGCAAAGCCCTCAGAAATCTGCCTTCACCTGTATCCCCATGCTGCACAGCTGCCCTAGTGATTCATTCTGGACTTGTGAACGTTGGGTTTTGAACACTCTCTGACCTGCATATCTTCTCCTTAGCATTCCTCTCTTCATGGCTCCCTCCGTTCTTCTTGTCACCAGTCTCTTGAGACAGGAATGAGGAAACATAGAGAAGTTGCTCAGTTGTTTAAAAAATCTTTTCTGTTTACTTTTGTCTCTTTTCTCATCTCTGTTCTCTTTCTTTTTTTCCCTGAACGTGCTGAATGCGCCTTTTCTTACGCGTTTTGCCTGCTGGGAACTCGGAGCCACACTTTTATGTTTGGTCTACACAATTGTTCTCTTTTGGCTTAAAATCTTCGTGTCCTCATCAGCATAATTTATGTCCCAAAGGCGAGGCTTGATCGAAATTCACAAGATGAAAGATGAGTTCTGTTTTCTTTTCCTCAGGCTGAGATTTTTCCAGAATGTCTTTTGTTTGCCCAGAAAGATATGCTGTAAAAAAGGTGTTTGTGCCTGCAAAGTACTGACAGTGAGGACTGTCAGCAAGTCACCTCTGCTTCTAGACAACAGAGATCCACCTGGACGGCAAACTTGAGTGACATTCGAGGCTGATTTTTATCACCTCCGGGAGTTTTTGTAATAGTTTGCGCGGATCTGTCCGTTTTGTCTTCCGAAAATCGATGTTGTCCGTCCGTCGGCTACCGTGCGCCAGAGAATCTCCCATCATGCCGCAGTGCTGGCTGGGCTTCCTGCCGGTTTTGCCTGGCTGAATACATCTCCGACGGCTTTCTTGTTTTCTGGCAGGCTGATTTATCACGCCGCTTGTGCAGCTGATTTATGAACTCCAGCCACACTCAGGCCCGTGCTGTGGGTGCTGCGCTGTGGAGGGTTAGCGCCGCGGGGTCCGTGATGGCTAACGGGAAGTAACACGCTCGCATTGTAGAGGCGAGGCAGGAGGTGTTCCTCTGCTGGCCTCAGGTATTTACGTTCTCCTGGGAATGTCGCCTCATTCTAATTCTGGGCTTGCCTGGAAGTGGCGGCCGGTTCCAGTAACAATTTCCTGGTGCCACATTTGAGACCACGTTACACGCATGTACATGTTCTGGGCTATAAACAGGCCTGCACAAGATGAACTGGTCTTTGTGTTGTCAGAAGAATGACACCTTCGTTTTGTTCAATTGACGTGCCCAGCTGCATTTGGCATTTATAAATAAACAGGAGAAATCCATCAGGAAAGCAGCACAATTACTCCTATATCAAGCAGCTCTGTTCCTGAAACAAATCAACAATTTGGCTTTTTACTGGTGAGAGGCGCCCTGCTTGGTGTGCAGGAAACCCCTTCAGCTCCAGGTTTAATTCTGCCCGTGGCCTCTGTTAGTGTGATTTGTCTCTCTGGGGACACACTTCCCCTTGCACATAAATAAAGCCTGAAGTCAACAGTGCACTACACTGAACCTCGCCTCCAGGATGCAGCATTCTCTGATGCGCAGGCACCTGTCAACCACAGATTCTGAATCACGTCCTTCACCGTACTAGGAGGCTGTTCTACCGAGCTGCTTGTAAATCGATAAATATTTTCCTTCTGCTCTGCTGCGTCCAATCGTGTCCTATGGTGTGCTGCTGGCTTCCCCTGCTTTTGGTCTGGATAGCACATCTAGATCTGTTCTTCTCTCATCTCCTCCAACCTTTTGTTGTGTCGTGCCTTGTTGCCAGGCAACCGTGCAAACGACATCACCTGTTAAGTCGGGGAGCTGAACATCGCACACAGCTACGGAGACTCAAGAAAGGCAGATAGACTGAACACAGAAGTGGGATCACGGAAGAAATGTTCTTGCAGAAGGACTTACGGAGACTGGGTTCGCACGCTCTGTTGCCCATCTCAGAGATGCTGCGGTTCTCTATTTGTGTGACTATGGCTGTGACCTTGGGGTCAGCACCTTAACAAGCAGGGTGAGACAATTAGCTCCTGTCCCACTGCAGCACACCTCTGGGATTGTAACTGTCCACACAAATCATGGCTAATGGGCTGACTGCAGCTCAGCGTAAATGATATGAATCCATTTCTTTGGAATTGCCCTGACACTTGTTTTATAGGCTGAACTGGGATATTATTTCAATTCCAACCACCCATTTATTCTGCTGATAATATGGTTCCATCCATCTTAGAACACAAGATGTTTATGTGGAGAGTATATCGCTCATGTTGGTTGCGAGATTCGCTCTTTCATCGAACGTAACCAGTACTTGTAACTCAGTAGTGTAATTGGGCGCGGGCAGCTGGCACTTAGCCTTCGCAGGAACAGAAAGTTTTCTCCGTCAGTCACAACGAATCAGTCTGCGTTTGTGAGGCCTGGGCCATTAAAGAAATAAAATCAGCAGCAATTAGCCAAAGTGGGAGGTATTCATTATCATGTACTTTCAGCCAGGGGAATTGGCCTTATATGACAGCCTTGCTTTTTTCAACCCATTTATATGTAAATAAGATTGATTTCCAGCTGAGGACCTCACAACCCCCCCCCCCCATGGGCACAGCCACTGCTTTTAGATTAGAGAGACAGGGGGGCTGGGAATTGTTTGTTTTTCTCTTATTAGTAAGTGAACCTGGTGAAATTGTTTTCACAGTTCATGGTGCTGGAGCCCCTAAGTTGGCTAAAAGGGTAAACTGATATTCCCGTTTTTTTCCCCCCAACTCAATCATCCCCAAAACCTCCACAGCACAGCAAACTCAAAATCGCACTAGATGTGCATATTCTCTTTCTACTTTTTGACTTTTGTTCTCCACACAATCTTTTTTTTGAGCGTGCATAATGCTCCTCGTTTATCTAACCCCCTGATTGATTTTATCTGAGGATTTGCATGGTCCTGTCATCAGAGGCCGTTAGCAATGGGGACTGTGTCACGCCTTAATGTGGGGGCCATGCTGAGGGGCCCTGACAAAGGGCCACATTGGGGTCTGGGGGGGTGGGGGTATCCGCGTGGGATGCATCCTGGGAAATGATGAGGCGACGGAGAACGGCATGCCGGTCTTTTGGGTCCCTTGGGCTGGGTGCTGGCGGCCTGGTGACTCTCGCTTTGTTGCAGAAGAATGGAAATCCTGCACGGATAGAGCGATGGAGCGATGTACAGCTCGTGTGTCATACACCGTCTGTCACTGTGGCAGGAAAATGTATCTGCTGGCTCTTCTGGACTTTTCACTACTTAACGCACTCTTCCCAGATTTGGTGCAGATGTTTGCTAATTTCATAATCTCATTTTTATGCCACTGCATAGAAAATCCTGTTACGAACAAAAATAAAATTCTTTACTCAGCCTGTGGGATTTTTCAGAATTCTGGTGTTCTAAAGTCAGACATTTCAAATTGCTGAAATGGTTAAAATGTATAAAAGAGGTGTTTTATTAATGATATATTTCATTAATAAATATTCACACATAAATGACTGAGCCGTTGCCCATTAACCTTTGATCGTGTTTGACTTCATTAGCAGAATAAATGGGTGGCTGGAATTTATTATTCTACTGGTGATTTTCTCTCACCACAATCCCCACGCTGGTCCAGATTGTGCTTGTTACCCTAGAAATAAACCCTGAGGAAATTTGTACTTTTAATAGCCAATTCCTTTGCAAAAGGGCTGCCCTTTTCAGGCTATACCGGACTGTAGGAGATCTGTGACATGTGATCGCTGCTCCGATTCCTGCCTCTCATTCTGTTTAGAAATGACCTCATTTATATGAAGACTCAATGCTGATAGACTCACATACTGTCTGAAGTATGCCCTCTCTTACTTGTTTTTACACTTTTTTGCCGCCTTTATTAGATGCTAGTTCTCTATACACTATATATATTTTAGAGTGATTTCCTTCTTCAGCAGAAGATGATGAAAATGTCAGACATGGGGATTTGCAAAGTCTGTGTCCTTTTCATAAACTGGAACCTGGCAGTGTATGGTCAGCATTGGTCACACCTGCTCCTGTTATTTAACCTTTTAATTACTGTAAGCCTCCCATTTCCTACAGACATTACGCTGTGCCGGGGGCAGGTCAGATGCAACAGTCTGTCCTTTTGGGATGCTCCTTTATAACCGTTAATAGCATGCGTGGACCCGCATACATTTTTGAGCAACGAACTACTTCCCTTTGTTTTCCCCGCCTAGTACAGCAATAATCTTCGGCCAATTTCTGGTTGGTCTTCAAATATTTCTAAGTTGCGATGACAGATGGGTTAAACCCAGCAAGCCGACAGAGTGCTCGTCCCACCTTATAATAATTAAGCCCGCATTTGCAACAGGTTCGTGGTACCTGTGTGTCAACGTGTTTGTGCAAATTAAAGAAATACATTTTGGTATAGATGTTACTGTGGAGAGTAGCTTTCTTCCTCCTCCATTTTTAATCGGTAAATGGACAACGCTTGAGCTGGGAAAGGGCGGGGAGATGGAGGAGGACCGGGAGGCGGGGCGCAAGCGGCAGGTTTCAGCACCGTGGACAGCGGCTGCAGTTCACTGCAGGACGGCGGCGCGACGAGCGGAGCGGAGCCTCACCTTCCGCTGCAATCGCAGCTTTCCTCCATCATCTGTCCTGTCTTTATAACTTAAAAACAAGTGTTCCGAGCTGACTGCTATGTGCTATGTGCACCGACCCTCTCCCCCCTCGCTGAAACATCCACTTTGATTTGGTGGGCATTTATAACCTTTTTTCTTGCTGATTAATTTATTAGGATCGTTTGTAGTTTATTGTGATTTTTAATTTTGTTCTGCAAATTAATTACAATAAAAAATTGTGATAATCTGTATTTCCCGTTTTACATTTATATAGCCTACTTGCAGTTCTTCTTGGGCATAATTTTATTTTTGCTTTGTTTTGTACTCTTACATTGTGCTGAGGAATCTCATTACCAGACCAACTTTTTCTTTGACTTTCTGCCACACATATGGAAGGAACCAGAATCGTCTGGGAGCTTCAACAGGGCTGATCAATGCCATTTTATCTGAACAGGGACTGAAATCAAGCATCGCAGCATGAAGAAGTTCCGGAGGGTTTTGGACGGCCTGACGACCTCCTCTCCGGCCGGCGTCGGCGGTGGGGTTGCGACCCCTCTGGCCCCGGGGACGGTCCCCAGAGAGCTGGAAGTACGGGAGACCTTAGTATCCGACAACTTTCAGATCTGTAAGGTGAGTATTTCCGCCATCTATGAGTCTTTATTGGTTTTGGTTTTAGACTCCTGTTATTTCCCAGCACACTTCCACCCGAAAAGCGCTATATAAATCTGTCGAATGTGACGGACAGACTGTGCGGTACAGGGTCAGTGACACGTTAGATCAACATTTCACCTCCACTGCCACCATCTGACCAGCGCTACCGGTAGGACTCAGACATCAAATACGGGCTGTATTTATTTCACAATATTTTCACTTCTCGTCTGTTTTTTGTTAGGGGTTCTATCTGTTTAACTCAAATCACGTCAACTGCAGCGATTCCTCACCTGATTGGATTATGTACAAAACAAATGTCAGTTTTTATATTTGCACGTTTACTGTGCCTGCCACGTAACGAAATAATGTTGAAGTCTGCTTTAAAACGGACCTTTCCGGCGCCAGCAGTCCGACCCTCCGCTTGGTACCTCCCTGCCTCTTACGCAGCCTTGCAGGGGTTCAGTTCACAGACCTTTAATCCATGTAAGTTCTCGTTGTAAGGTAACAGCAAAGTGGATTATTGTATAAACTCCCGCAGATGTACTCAGATTTCCCAGGTAACCGTCTTTTGATTGGAGATACAGACCGCTGTTTTTTTTTTTTTTTTGTAATACCGTGTCCTTGCACATGAAGTGAGCCGCATGTGTTTAGAGCTAAGCAAAGAGGTGATATCTTCCGTCTGACTTTAAATTGTATAGAAAATCATTATTAGGGATTTCTTTGTAGGTATAGCTGAACAGTGTCTAGACTGACGGTCAGGGTGGTGTTTAATACATTTCACATCTCCACACCACCGTCTTTATTCCTATGTATCGACTTCCCCACATAGCTGTGCCAGTTTCATTATCTTCTGTGTAATCACATTACTGCACCTCCAGGCCAGGTCCAAATCATTTAGGTCCAATCAGCACATCATTTAGCATTGCTTCAGGTGACCATTTAACACCATGTTAACTACTATATTTCACACCACAGTCCTTTTGAACCAATACCCCAGCGTGTATTTATTTGATATTAATTAGTGTCCATGTTTGTCCTGTCGGTAAGGACAAATGGCAGAAGCAGCGGGAGAATCATGATGACAGTAGGGGGCTCCATGCCAATTTGGTTTGTACTTTTCCTCCTTGTGGCTCCTTCCAGGTGATCCGAACGCCTCATCCGTGCTGTTGCTCTGAGTCTCCATGGTTCCAATTTGCAGGGAGAATATGTCTATGTTTTAAAAGCAAGTTCGCCCCGGCTGCAGCAATTCAGTGTTAATATAATATTTCTTTCCTCTCAGTGTGATATTTTCCATCACTTTTTCTCTTGTTTTTGAAAATCTTTTTACAAAAGTGGACCTGTGAGTCAGTGCTACTTCACGAAGAGTGTTAAGAAATTGAGGCCATTTTCTGAGCGCGGACCGCTGGCTGCTCTCTCACTGTAGCCTCGTTATGGGGATATCCTGCATAAGCCACACAGGGTTTTGTTCGCAGTCAGTCTATTCCTGTGTTTTTGTTTCCCTGCTGTAACTAAGGAGAGCTGAGCAGGCCGGTGCCATAACCCTCTGGCTGAATCTGAAGCCACAGGTGCCTTAGTGACAGGTCATGCAGTGCTTGCTGGGGACAGTGACATCAGACAGAGCGTTGACATTATAGTGCTGTGTCATTGCTGAGACTACGGCCAGTATTTTCTGTTTAATTCCCCCCGCGTTTTAGCAGGAAGAGAGTAAATACCACTGCATTTCCCACTTCCTGCTTCCCGTCCCAGCAGAAACTCTGAGATTCTGCTTGCTGTTCCACCCGTACACCATAATTACTTTGTTGGAGTCATTAGTTAGATGTCACACCACCTGTATTTTCTTAATTCCTAATTGCCTGATAATTAAAAGGTTTTATAAAGACCAGCAGATGAATTTATACCTGTAGGATTCGCGCAGTGTGTGTCTGGCTCACAGGTCATACAGTTAAACATGTCTTCCTAGCATAAGCTGCCCTTGTGGCCCGGGAAGGACCACACAGCGACACACCGCAGCGAGATGAAATCTGCATTTGTCTTTAGGCTGCGTCAGGTCTGAGCAAATTGCCAGCTTTGTTAGAAATGTATTGTGTATATCATGCATATTAATTGAGCCTTGATTTGCTCACCATCTCAGAATAGCCAGAAAGTGAAAAATGTTGTAACACCGTTTTGTTCTGCTGGATTGCTTTGTGAAACAGGCCAGTAATCAGAATATTAACATGGTGCGGACGTGCTGTAATACATAAGAGGAACTCGAAAGACTCCTGTCGATTCCTCTCGGAGGTAGTTTTGATGTTGGCTCTAATGGTCACAGGTTGCAATTGCCAGTATTTGAGCTCCAGTAACATAAGATGTTAGATGTCTGTCTGATCATGGGTGGGATGTGTCTGAATACAGACAGATATGTCCTTCTGTGCCTTCCCTACCTCTTTATGTAAAAGAATAGATGGATATTGAGTGGCAGTTAAAGATTAAGGGAAATAGAAGCCAATGAAAAAAACGCATATGGCGGTCCTAGTTTGAGATGCAGTAGCACCATAGTGCGGTTATGGTCTTTCACCCACCGGCTTAATCTAGGGATGAGTGAACAGAGTGATCCCTCTTCTCTATCGTTCACAGTTCTCAGACACTCCAGGCCATTCACTCTCCCACTGAGACTAAGTGATCGCCTTTGTTCTGTATTCCTCAGTACTTAGAAATCACCTTTTAAATTCAGCTTCAAAATTTAAGCTGTTGTCAGGAAAATCATTTGTTCCAAAGTTTAATGCATTCATAAAATGTCCAGGAGATCAGATGGGTTTATTTTACGATGATCTGGCGGCTCAACAGAACTTCTGCAGGATGTCATTCTTTCCTTCTGTTTCAGGTCCCTTTGCTCTTTATTTCATGTTTCATGCTGCTCTGGCTATCCTCCTATTTATCTCAGCACGTACATAACCCTGTGTCCCCTGTGCATGCAGTTCTGACCTGCCTTTCAACGTGCTCCTTTTCCAGACAGCGCGGCATGGATTCCCGTTCCAGCCCACCGCCCTCGCGTTCGACCCGATTCAGAAGGTTCTTGCCATCGGATGCCGGGCAGGTGGGATGAGGATGTATCCTTTTTCTGCGGGTTCGACGTGGCGTTGGGGTGACTCTCGTTTCCTATTGGACCTTCCTTGGGGGATTGCTGGGTTACAACCCTCATTATAACGTTTTATTTTTAGGGGTTTTGAGCAGGAAAAATATATTTTTCAGCTTCTGACAGCATTAGTGGTGCATGTGTCACTGAAACCATTTTGTGAGGAAAGGACAAAAATGGAAAATGAAAGCGACAGAGAGAGTAAAGACAAAAAAACACGGAAGATTATCAGCTGGTGCATATACAGCTCTGGAACAAACTAAGTAACCGCTAAATACCAGCATTGTTAAATCCTGGTTTAATCCAGGTTCTGCTGGTAGGACGCTACGCTGAGCAGCAGGTTCCTTCCAGGCTTGAAGTTTCTAAGGTCGCTGCACACAAGAATAAGGTGAAGCAGGAGACACTGAGAACCAGCCAGGTAGAGGGAGGAAGCGACTGTCTAATGCCAGAGGTGGACTTATTCGACAGTGCCTCATAAATAGGAGGATGACCTCAAGTGACCTTCAAATGGAATGGGAAACATTAAGTGGTGTGAAGTGCACTGCTAGGATGGTTCGTGTCAGGCTCCTAGAAGCAGGACTGAAATCTTATAAAGGAAGGAAGAAGCCCTTCGTTAATGAGAAATGGAGGAGAGCCAGGTTGGAGTTTACAAAAAAAGTTACACGGAAGCATAACCATTAATTGAGAAATGAGTGAAACTAGAAAATTTGCTGTGGACTTTTAATTTTTCCCAGATGGAGTAAGTCGTACACGTACAGTATGAGAAAGACAGAGTAATTCGTACACGTACAGTATAACAAAGATGGAGTAAGTCGTACACATACAGTATAACAAAGGCGGAGTAAGTCATACACATACAGTATGAGGTATGAGAAAGATGGAGTAAGTCGTACACATACAGTACAATAGTCACACTGAGAGTAACAACTTTGGCTTTCTTTACCACTTTTTTCGTTACTAACAAACACTTTTAAGAAGTTAATCTGTGGTTTAGCTATTTACTGTAAGCCTGTTTAGATGGAGAGTTTCACCCTAAAAACTGACACATTTCCCCGAGCCTGCTGAGGTACAGTATCTAATTTTATTATAATACATATTCATACATAGACTTTTTCAGAGTCTATGTATGAATATGTATTGTAATAAAGTATTTTCTATAATGTGTTACTGTCCTTTGATGGACTGGCATCCCATCCAGGGTGTCCTCTACCTTGTGGTCTGTGTTTCTTGGGAAAGACTCCAAGCTCACTGTTGTATAAGAAGCTGGAAGATCAATGGATATAATACGGGTTTGGAAAAAATTCAGAGACTACTCTATATTTTTAAAAAAATATTATTTTAATTTCAGATTTTATTTATAAAATCTGGTATAATCCTGGTTCTGTTGGCAGAAGGCTACAAAGTGAGGCAGGCTGCTTGCAGGCTCAAAGTTTGTAAGACAAGATCAAGGTGAAGCAGGAGACACTGGCAATGACCAAAAACCAGCAGGGTAGAGGGCAGAAGCGAGTTTCTCATGCCAAAGATGAACATCAATGTATCTAACAGTGCCTCATGAATTGGAGGATGACTTCAAGTGACCTTCAAACAGAATGGTAAACATTAAGTGGTGTGAAATGCACTGCCGGGACAGTTTGCAGGACTGAAGACCCATAAAGCAAGGAAGAAACCCTTCATCAATGAGAAGCACGGAAGAATCAGGCTGCAGCAGTCTATAGTTTGCACAAAAGGCTATCCATAAATTGAGAAATGAGTGAAACTAAAAATTTTGCTGTGGTCTCTTAATTTTTTCGAAAGCTGTATAAAAATAAGAAAATATGTAGTCAAAATACACAAATGGCTGTTTTCTTCCTGGGGCTGCGTCACAGGAAACTCTCCAGTCATGGAACACACCTACAGTAGCTCTAAGAGAGGCCTAGCCTGTTGGAGCAGGATCATTTTTCTGTCGAGATGTTTCTCTGGCGTTGCTGGGACAATGCTGTCGTACTATTAGAACATATAGCATGGAGTGATGTTCGTATAAGATCAGGATGATATCAGAATGAATTCCTGTAAAACGATAATTCAAACCTCACGAAGGCTCAATGGTGAGGCCGTGCGTAGGAGTGTCTCTCTCCTGGTGGTGCTGATGATGTCATTGATCTTGGTCCATGCAGAATATTGCTAGTGGAAGGTCATAGTGCAGACTTGTTAAATACCTGGGTGATGTGGGTTGACCTTCTGCTTTAGTTGCGTGATGTAGCTGCTCTGAAACTCTGCACTTTAGCTGAGGGCTTCAGTGAGACCTGTCCTACAGCCTGGAGTGTGGGGCGCAGTCTGCTGTGGGTCACGCAGAGAAGACTGTAAGTCTCCTCTAGTCGTAACCTTTTGAGATGGAACCAGCTGACCCCATGCTGAATGGCGTTTGTCCCGCTCTCAGCATAGCAGGCCTGGGTCTCCCGGCGTGTTTTTTGTCTCGACTCATTTAGCCTTATTGACGGACATTTCGTTCTGTTATTCTGTTCGGTTCCCATCTGAAGGAGCTCTGCGGTGCCTGTATGGGGGTCTGTGGGGGTCAGGACTCACGCCGTCAGGCTGACCTGCCTGTCTGAGTCTCTCCGGCGGGGGCCTTTCTCTGTCCTCCATCTATCAGCGCCCGCAGCTTGACATTTTCCTGCCTCTGTACACTCTCATCACCCGCTGTCCAACCTCTATCCGCGGGCAGTTTGCAGTTGGAGTGACTCGACAAGAGAGGTGAGATCGTTTTCCACTGAGAAGTCAGTAGAACACAACCTCAGTTCTTAAAGGCAGCCTCTAATAGGGAATACAGACGTTAATCCAACGAGACTGTCCCTGTCTGTTCTTCCCGTGTGTATGTTTTTGTCCAGCGGAGAATTTTACACTTTGTCAAAGGAATTTGGGCCTCTGACCAGTGTAAGGAGAAGCTCACGTGGAGCCCCCAGCAAAGTTTGCTGCTGGTCCCCACAATGTAATATAAACATAATCTGCACACACACACACAGACACACATGCACACACCCATGTGTAGATGCAAACACTCACACTCATCATGAACTGAGATAGTGTTTTAATACTACTTTTTTTGGGGGGATGGTTGAAAAATTCTCATTTTGTCCAGATGGAGGCTATATGATTTTATTTATACCATACCTTTTCGTTTTTTAATGTATTCCTTGGGCCGTGTTGTCAGCCTGGTTCGACAGGCTGGTCTCCACGGTCTTCCGTGGTTCATCCATTCGCCTCGCTCACCAGCTCCTGTTGCTCTTCCCAAATTCTCTTTCAGTTCGATTCGTTTTTCCCTCCTGCTGTTTTCATAATGACTGAGATTTGACCGAGACTCTCATTCTCCTATGGCTATGTTACCTGAGCTTTCTTCTCCTCATTCAGTCAAAATGCCCTCTCTCCATATCCACAGTTCTCCCCCTGTATGTCCCGTCTGTCTGTATTCTGAGTTCAGCTCTGCCCTCAGTCGGTGTAAATGAACCTTCCTCTCGGAGAAACAGTAACGACTGAAGCAGCAGCGGAATCTGGCCGAAGGGGAATGAGAGCCAAAAGCAGACCCCAGCGATTTCTGATCCCTGGTGTCCCACTCCTTCTGTTTAGCGAAGGAGGTTTGCATTAATGGACTTGAACTCTGCTCCTTGCTTCTGGAACTGAGATTGGTCTGAGATTGGTGGACCTGAGTCCAAGTGTGTTGCAGATTGATGGGTCCGGACTTCGGGCATCTTGAGGTGAGATGTATTTGAAGCTGCTGAGTTCTGTTCCTCTGGCTTTTGGCCTTGGGGTAGTCTGATGAATGCTGGGTATGAGGGGGAAGTGCTGATGAAAGGAAAGGTCATCAGTTATAGATAGCAGCACAAGGAATGCAAAAAAATGGCTCAGGTTTGCTACTGTGTGCGTTCCGTGTGCCTGGTCCATATTATTCAAAAGCCAGGTTTTTCCCCTAACCCTAACTCAGTCCTTTCACCATCTCCGCCTTTTCCTCTTCCATTTGCTCATCTCCTACCTGCTTATTTCACTGTTTGTTCTTTCTCCCCTGACCTTTTTAACTCTGAAAGCTCATCAGATGCCACAAATCCTCTGCGCAATTTAGGCGTGTCTCTGAAACTCATATAGGCTTGTACCTCCTGCAAACCTCGGGTTCACTGACGTCATAGGTACATCTTACGAAAAAAAAAAAACATATCAGATGCATTCCGTAATGGCCGGAAACAGTTTTCACCTGACATGCGCCACCAAGGACAGAGGACTTAGTGTCATTGAAGTGGGTTCACACGGGGACTCCTAAGTAATTGGAATAGCTGAGAAATATTCATTGCATTTCACAGAATTTCTGTCGCCCGTGACGGAAGCGCAGGTGCTGCGGCGCATTGTGTTGCGTGCAGCAGAGCTGCCGTCGTACTGCGGCGCAGTTCACCTGTTTCATAACTGTCATTCAGCGCTCTGTTTACACCCCCGTCGGTATAAAGTCCCGAAAAACTGCTTTCGAGTTGGCATGGATTTTAAAGAGCAAGCAGTGAGTCAGCCGCATGGCGGAAGGATGAGCGTGTTACCGTGGTGACCCAAACTTACATCATAGCCTGGTTAAGGGGGATTGCATTTTAAGAATTCAATTGGTATCGATCCCCACCGGAGAAACTCTGCATTTATTCATGGCTTTTTCTGTAAAACTCTGCAAAAGTGCCCCCCACCCCCACCGTAATGAGTTGAGTTATTAATATATGCCTGTTGTTTAAGGGCAGTAAATTACCATAAACGTTCAGGATATCAAATAGTAATACAAATGTTGTTGGTTCAAGGGCCAGGAGGACTCCACTATTGTATCCTTCAGTTGGTACTCGATTTTTACTCCTGCTCCCTAAACTGTGAATTGCTCTGAGGGGGAGCACTGGCTCAGAGAATAATCCTAAACGTCACGCTCGTATGTAAGTGTACGGCGTGAACAGAGCTTAGTAATTCTTTGAAGGAAGCTCGCCATTAGCGCAGCTATTGCTGCTTTTGTCCGAGTTGTAGGAGCGCATGCAAGCCTGGGGAACCCGGATTCTGGGTCACCCAGCAGGAAAGGCTCCCTTGACACATCGATCAAGCCAGACTGGCACCTGTGTCTGCTTTATTAAAGCCCTGGGCACACTCTACCCCTCCCCCCCCCACAGAGAGCCAGTCTTCCGATGGGGGGTGGGGGGGGGGCTAAGAATGGCTAAACACAGATCAAAGTGACAGAGGAAATTCAGTGCAGTGTGTGAATGTCGCTTTACTTACACAAAAATGTTCTGAGGCCAGAAGAAAAAAATGATTGGTTCAGAGATACAACCAATCAGATTGAGAGGAGCTGGGTCCATCCAATCAGGTGTTTTGGTCCCGCCTCCTCTAGTTGCTTGGAACATTTTTGTATATGAAAAAGTATGAATGTCATACCGATGCCTTTGTACCTTATAACATTTTGGACACCTTTGTCTGTTTCCTCCTGAAACCTAGCCTGAGTCCCATGTTATGTTCTGTAACTGTGAGGTTTCTGAATGTTCAGATCATAATCTGCTGTTCTCCTGCGATAAGGCTGAGGGGAAGCACACAAAGACACGTCCGCCCTGATTATTCCTAATCTGAGTGTGATGCTCCCGGGCTGTGAGAAGATCGCTCCCTTTGTTAGGATGGAAAGGGAGACACGTCACGTTGCGTTACCGTGCGAACTGTATAATTTCAGGCATGAGGAACCACTGGAGAAATGCCATCACAATGGCTCATGTATGCCAGGCCTCTTTCCTTTTGAAAGGCTGATTATCGCTTTAGTGGGACCCTCTCCAGATGTAGATTACATTTTCACGCCTGGTCTTTATTTTATTAGTTGTTAAAGTGTTGCAGTATTCACATCTGCGGTGTCCGTCTTAGTATCATACTGTCAGTCAGTACGCTTTATAGTTCCTGTCCTGTGTCCAAAAAACAAATTCAATAAAGGTTCACCCTGTCGGCCAGGCGGGAAGAGAGAGACGTGCAGGAACGTGGCAGAGTGAATTCCAGTGAATTCCTCCAAATGGGAGGTGATGAAGGGAGATTTACAGCCACCGGGAGTAATTTGGTTGGATAACGTGGCGTGGCCCTTACTCTGAAGGTGACCAGAGAGGAGACGAAGGACGGGGGGGGGGAGGCGGGGTGTTGGAGATGAGGAGGAAAGCAGACAAGGAGATCTGTCAGCAGTATTAAGGTCCAGCACTCTGTAATTACAAGAGACGTGATGAGTCTTTATCACTGACGGCGAATTGGCAGCTGCTGCCCGACATAGTCGGCTCTTTCAGGCCAGCTGCACAGAACGGCTGCCGAATCCAGGCACCAAACTCTGGAACATGTGGGCACATTATGACAAAATAATGGAAGGACAGATTATCACTGTTTTACTCTCAGTCCTAAGAATTGTGCTTAGGGTGTAATGGTATTGGTATAAGTTCCTGCAATGTCAGTAAGTGAAGATGAGGAACATCATTGATTTTCATTCTTGTGGGGTTTCTCCAGAGAAGGGTCTGCTTATAATGTAAAGGGTCTTCCAATAGATCTTGACTCTGAACGCTGTTGTAAGTTGGCACTAGGTTAATCATCGCCTCTATCGGTTAGGTCCAGTTAGGTAATCTGTCACTGATCAGATAACGGCCACACACGTGCTCCTAGGCATGTTAGTGTGGGTGTGTGGATTTTCAACCCACGTAATGACTCACTACTAGGCGGTTGTGTGGTCGGTGGTGTTGGAGTCTGAGAAGGGCTATGGAAGAGAAAACGCGGGATGCCAGAGTCTCTCTATGAAGCAAACGTTAATGCTGAGACTGATCGCTGAGCGGAGCTCATTCTACTTGTCCATTGAAGCAAATGTAGTAACGTGTGCATTGGTGTAGGCCGCAGGTCCCAGTCTGGGTGTGTCAGTCGTCCCAGTATCCTCTGTATGTGTCTATCAGTTATACCTGTACTCTGAGTCTGTTTGTTCCAGTTATACCTGTATCCACATCTGTGTGTGTCAATCCATTGTCCCATTGTGCATAATGTAACCTTTACATTTATTTATTTATATCCATTATGACATTTTTCAACTGGAATAATTAACATTCTATACTTAAAGGCTTATTTATGAATCGGGACAAGTATTCACTATGGGCTTTCAAAGGATCAACTCACACAGGATTTAAAAACACTCATTTCTTTTCACACTGCACTGTTTGGGCTGGTCATTTTTAAAAATGATGATGTGATTGTGTTTTCCAATTTCCTTTTCATGGATGGATGATTTAACAAGCTTTACTTTTTTCTGCCTGAAATTCCTTCAACCTGCAGCGTAACAGTGTAATCATTCTGTCACCGTGGGTGAGGATGTTTTCAGCACCGTCAATGGGAGACGCGTCCCTCTTTACGAATTAGTTGCGTCAGACTACATTGTATCTTGTAGTGCTGTCCAAATCGGGAGCTTTTTCTCTGGGGAATAGAGGCCCATACTGCGCTTCCAGCAGAGGTTGTGTGAGGTTGAGCTTCTATGGTTTTGCCTTTATCAGAATCGGAATCATACAAGAAAATTAATTTGTGTCGTGCAGAACAAGCAAAGACAATCAAGACAATCAACATAATAAACTAATACTTTAAATGAAATAATTTGCCTAGTGTAGATAGTGTGAATACTGCAATACAATATAGCAGCAGGGCATGTATGGAGGTGGATGCTAGAACAAATAGCTACAGATGCGGGTGATTTGTTTCTGA
>JAODKF010000001.1:44681205-44713830 GCA_026779585.1 Mormyrus proboscirostris | reverse complement strand
TTCACCTTTGTTATCTATCAGCAGCCGACAGACACTTGAAGAGCATGCTTTTGTGAGCATTTGGTTCGCGATCACATGAAAATGCAAATGACGGCATGGCTTGAAACTGTATTAATTACTGTGCATTAGAAGGGAAATGATTGTCCCTGCACAGAAGCATGCATCTGTCCTTCTAGCACCTGTATGCATTACAAGCACCTCATTTTCTACTCATGTCTTACTCACACGTCATTCATTCCTTCTAATACCTGACACGCAAGGACAGGTTTGTTGTCACTGGGGCCTCAGCCCCCTGCCTCTTACCCCTCGCACCCATACTTTACAAGCACACTTAACACTCCGCCACTTAACACAAAAGATATTGATTCACCTTGTGTATGACTAGTGTTTTATTTTAATCTATTAGAAGGAGACAGATGTTTTTGGTGATTTTTTTTTTTACACCCTTGCTGATTATTTGTCAGCTGTACTTAATGTAAACAGCAGCTAACGACCCTGCTCACATAAACAGACCCGCGTGTTGGTAGCATCGTGTAGGAGAGGTGCGGCGAAAGGATGTGGGCTCTAAGGTAGCCAGGCTGATTCTGGAGGAAATAAAATCAGGCATATCATCAAATCAGAATCCTGAAGCTCCTCTCAAAGCTGGCTTTCATCTGCATTAATGTGCACTGTGCAGTCACTCAAATGTGAATCGTGCTGTGGCAGCTAAAACCAGACACAACTATATCTGCTAACCTGAAAACTGAGAGCTGTTTACTTAGCAGGTACATAGATCCTCAAAGAAAAGAGAACAGGGCAGCCATTATTCTTCCATTATTTCAGATGAGCAAACACACACACAGACACCCACACACACACTCACAATCACACACCCACACGTCTGCAAACACAAAGAGACCTCCAGATTATTAGACCTTGCCTAGAAGGGTACCATTCAGTGCTGTATTGTACTACACTGTGCTCTATGGGGGTGTGCTGTCCAGAAGGTTGTGGGTTCCAATTCCATCTGTGGTAGGTCAGTCATATCACCATTGGGTCCTTGAGATAGGCTCTTAAGTCCAACTGCTTCAGGGATGCTGTCCAACCCTGCTCTCTACACCCATAGACTGCTATGGGCAAAGGTATCTGCTAAATAATCAAATGTTCTTGTTCACTGAGAGAATAGGCTTTTGTCAAAAATAAATGCAATGACATTTTCTTTCTCTTCACCTATAGGGGGCACTAGTCACGGCGTGTGCAGACGACACACTTCACCTGTGGAACTTGCGGCAAAAACATCCTGCAGTTCTGCACTCTCTGAAGTTTAATAGAGAGCGGTGAGTCAGTGAGTTCACACGCATGCACACACATGGTCGTGTGACATTTTCAGCATATGTCCCTGTTTTCTCCTTTTGCACGGCGGGCAGATCCTCAGTTTCTGAGTGGAATCTTCTGGAAAACTTCTACACTTGTGTGTGTGCTTCGCGTTGGGATTTTCCCCTTTATATAGAAATCCATCGCCGGAGGGCGCTGAGGAGGCTGCACGGCCAACACAAAACGTTTCTCTCTTTTTAATATAGTGATTCTTCTGTAGAAAAAAAGCTGCTTTCATTTTCCAGGTGACGCAGAAGAATGAGAGAGTCCTTGCTGCTCTTGCTGTGTGGGTTGGCCTCTGACTGCTTTGCGCAATCAAGGTTCTCACATAGAATTCTGTGACGTTTAGAAATATGTTTCGCTCAGGAAATATGAAGACAGCCTTGTTGCTTTCTATATTGATTTCTTAGCTAGAAAAGGGGGAAAATATTGATGGAAACATCTAACAATATATGAATATCGAACAATTAATAATCATTCTATTCTAAAGTCACCTTTGCCTTCAGGACAGAAAAATGATAACTTTATTCATCTCTGTGGGAAAATTGGGTAGTTTTTGCACAGCCCATCTTTCAGTCCTTGTGATTCACAGACATACTGTACAGACATGAAAGAGCAAGTTTTGTGGTCAGAAAGCAAAGTCAGCCAGTGGCCTTGGAGCAAATGGCATCACGGGCCCAATGCTGATATAACCTTGCGGCAGTGGCATTGTGCCAGTCAATATAAGTAGGCACGTGCCTACCCAACATTTCGTAAAAATGTGGAGCATGAATTAGCTATTCAGTCAGCCAATAACATGCCTGCAGTGATTGTGCAAGTTGTTACACTTGCAGTAAACTCGTAGTCAGGTTAATCTGGCCAATGAGAGAGCTTCCTCCGTCAGAATGCACCTTAAGCCCCTCCCCCATCCGCAAGAATTCCTGTCATCTACGATAATTCAACACATCATCAACAAGTTGTCATGCCATGACATTCACGACTCACATCTCAGAGGCAGTAAACAAGGTTAGCTATCTTTAGCTGCATGCAAGTGCTAGCCAAGTAAATGTGCTACTGGAAGTATAAGAAGGCAGCTGAATTGTTTCTGTGTTGTTGTTCAACAGATACATGCTGCGTAAGGCTAAAACTGTCAAAATATATTACGTACATCTGCTTGGGTAGCTATATGTTTAATGTGCTATCACACACATACTGCGAAACTCTGTTACGAACTTATGTCAAGGCAGGGCTGCCAACTTTGGTCAGCTGGCTGGAGTGAGATTTTCAATTTGAGATAAGTCTGCACACACATTTACGCATATGTAACAGTTTTATTACCTTGTAAGTAGTCTGTAGGCTTTGCAAACTACCCCAACACTTTTAAGGTAGCTAATTTTAGATTTATAGTGGAATAATATAGATTTGCCGTAAGATTTCTTGTGTGAGCGTGAGAGTCTGAAAGCGTGACTGTCACACCAGATACGTGAGAGCTGGCAACCCTGATTAATGTTAGTCCGGTAACATTAGGCATCAAGTTAGATGGCAGACCAGTTCAGTTTTTAGTTACCTGTACAAATTACTCTGTCCTATAGTATTTGCTACTCCGCTACAAACACCGATACAACATAATCTTTTCCATCTCCATGTCACATATTTTGAACACAACTAGCAAACTATTTCCTGGCTGACACTAACTAGCTAGTCATCTAGCTAAAGGTAACACTGCCAGTAGTAGTTGTCCTTTGCTGGACATAAAATATGAGTCTGACATGAAGGAGAGAGCAAATAAGAGTATAGTGTCTGGGTACCAAACTGACATCATGCTGCTCATTCTGTTCAGTCCAGTTCATATCAGAGCTAAAGAGTTTTCTGTTTTCTGCCAAGGGCAACAATTTCATATTTCTGGCAACCAATGAGAACATTTGCATAAAATCCTTACTTTTTGCAGGTGGCATTCAACCTTTTAATTCCACCCCCCTCAGGTTAATTTAAACTTGACAAATTGAGGCTGAAGGCATGAGGTGAGGACAGGTTCTGCTTGTTGGCTGGGATTTGAGTTCAGCATTAGTAAACTTTAATGGGGAGCTGTAGGGGAAGAGTATGGGGCTAGAAGGTTTTACCAAATCATACTCCGCCTTGTAAGCAATGATGGATCCCCAACTGAATACTTACAACAAACTTTTGGCTGGTTACTTATGTTGAATTAAGCCATGTAAGTGTGACTCAGCCTTTTTAGGTATGCAAAGTGACCATACAGGGGATTGATGCTGATAATTTTGATGCATTTAATTTCCATGTGCGTGCTTTGATATACTGCACATTTCACACCTGCTTTATGAAGCTTGCATATGTCTGTTAAGGGTGTCCCAGAAGTGTTTACACTTTAATACCCTACACTTATTTAGCTGATGCATTTCTTCTGAGCAATATATGCATTTGCAACAGAAGAGTCAGGCAGCTGCTGGACCAATTGGGGATTAAGGGCCCAAAGGAGAAACCGCTTTGCTAAGTGGTGGATTTAAACCAGTGACCTTCCAATCACAAGCACAGTATCCTAACCCATTAAACCAAACACCACCCTGTGTCTTACATCCCAAACTACCCAGTCACCATAGCCCTTTGGTGCCAGTTCCCTTCCATCCCCTGATGCATCCATTTTTTTTCCTCTCTCCAGCATCACTTTCTGCCACGTCCCGTTCCAGAGTAAATGGCTGTATGTGGGGACAGAGCGTGGAAACACGCACATTGTCAACATAGAGTCCTTCATCCTCTCTGGATATGTCATCATGTGGAACAAGGCCATAGAACTGTGAGTATAGTCATAGTTAATAACAATGATGTCAGGGGTTTTGAAAATGCATTTCACTATAAATGACTGATGACGGTCCTGATTGCCCTGCTATTCAATCACTGCTGATTGGCATCACAAAAAGGCATTTAACTGATTTAATTGAAGGCCGTTACTCGTCAGTGACATCACACTCAACAAAAAAGCAGGCTGATGTATTATACATCAACAATGTTTTGTGTAAGAGAACTATTTCGGAATGTGGAATCACTGTCAAAGCCAAGATCACAACCAAACTTGTAAAGAATGCAGTGAAAGATGTTGTTTTGTAAGTGATTAGTGAAACATCGCAAGGTTTCTCTGGTGCCATGCCTCATTTGCACAGTATTTCCATATTACAGTATTTCATTATAATCATTACAGCAGAATGTACAAACTGCTGTGACCCATGTTAAATTATGTTTATGAAGATTTTTTTACTGTATCTGGACGTTAATTACCAGGCTTTGCAAGCAGCGAGTAGTTTTTCCTGAAGATATGGGAGTAGAGTGGCAGACTAGTAGTGTGATGAATTACGTCTTTTTAATTTATTTTTTCTAAAAGTTAATGGGAACCACTGCTGTAGAAACACTGAAGTAAATACAGGATCATTCACTGGGAATACCTCTTGACTAATATTGAATTGATGTGTTCTCTCTTTTTAGGTAACATGCCTAATATCTGGCTCCTATTTAATTTTCTTTATTTAACTAAATTACTTGGGGTACATGGTGATATTTCTCATAACTTCTTAGCATGTAGGGGAAATCTGAGTGAAGGCTACCTCTGGTCTGTTACAGTAGCATTTCCAATCACGGTCCCCAGGGGCCCCCAGATGACCCACCGCTTCAGTACCTCCCAGCCAAAACGTGGACTGTCTGGGGGCCCCAAGGAGTGGGTTGGGAAACACTTTACTACAGCAATGCCAAGCTTTCATTTTAACTAAGAGTTGTCCTGTGACAGTTGCTTTTAAAAACTACATAGGCACTTCATGATGAATTGCCTGGTGTGAGTGAGACCCAGCCTTGTTCGTCTTTGTTGGTCTGTGTTTGTCCTCAGTCTTGCTTCGCTCACATTCTGCCTTCCTCATAAATGACTTTTAGAAAACTAGTCACCATGTTTAAGGGAAAATATGGTAAATTTGAAAAAAGTCTCATTAAATTCTGCTACTGAATAGGATAAGCAGTTATAGAAAATGGATGGATGGATGGATGGATGGATGGATGGATAAATTCTACTCTATTGGTATTTTCGTCTGCCTTGATCTTCTGGGATGGGCTCTGAACCCCCCGTGACCCTGAATGGGATAAGCGGTTTCAGAAAATAGATGGGTGGATGAATGGATGGATGGATGGTGTGTTTCCTTTCAGTGAGGAGATTGGCAGGGCTCTTGTTCTCTGTGCTGAACGACACCCTAGTCTTGCCTGTTCAGACCCTGATTCGAACCTGCTCCGGCGTTTACTTTGCCTTGCTAGCTTAGAATAAATGACTACCTTTGTTCACTCTCTATCCAAATCGCTTCTTCTTCTGTAATTGGGAATTATGAGCCAGAAAATAGCGCACAAACAAACATCATGCCCAGTGGTTGCTATGGTGATATGCGAGACAGACGAACAAGCCCTATTCATCCAGATGTACCCAACTGAACAGCAAACTGGCTTCTGTTTCCAAAATCAGCTCTGAGGACAAAATAAATCTACTAGCGATTGGAGTCTGCATGGTGTTGTGTCTTTGAGAAATAAAAAACAAAGTGTTTCACGTGCATGTTTGTAGCACCTTGTCGGGTCATCGGAATGCTCTGAGGAACACTTGTATCAGGCATTTATACAAGAAAACTCAGAATGTTATCGGATTGGTGGACTTCTGCAACAAGACACTTACATATAGATCCATTTACTTCTGTTTTCTTATCTATACTGTACATTAAGTGTCCAGATTAAGACTGTTAACACAAACCAGTAGTTACACCTTACGCTGTCGTTGCTTAGTTCTTGTTTTAATCCTCACATCCATGATCAGAACATTCCAGACTCTATAATTTCACTGTGGTCATTATGTTCTTTTCATCGTCCTCAAGCGTTGTATCGAACGAGGAGCACAAACTACGTTGAGAAGGCATTTCATGATTGAGCTCATGTGGGGTTACAGTGGAATGGTTATAGGTGGTGTTAAAACTAGCTGGCTGTGGAAAGAATGCTTGACTCCAGATGATTAGTGAAATGGAAGAAATTGCCAGGGGTGTTACAAGATAGAGCTGTAATTAGGAAGAACAGATACAGATAGCTATACAGATATTCAGCTATGACCGCTGAAGAGAGATGGATCCTGGCACAGGTGAATGTGCTTTTACAACTAGATGACTGGGTTCCAACAGCTGTTGTCATGGTATGTCAAAACCTTGGGTTGTGAGTTTACTTCTGATCATTATGACATTGAGGTAATGAGTTCTGATGTTGCACTGGTCAGATGAGCTTAGGGTCAAGTAAACCTGTTACTTTCCAGTTTGATTTCCCAGTGTCAGTGCTTTTTATTAACTGCATTCATTATGCTGAACTGAGATTTATGATCATAAACATTTAAGTAATAGGAAATTTGTATGTCTACAGATGGCTCTCACTGAGATCAAAAACCCTTTGATCCAAAGTTTTAACTTCTATAAAGACACATTTCATTTGCTGCAGTTACTTTTGTAAACTCCATTTCCAATTCAATCAAGTGGTCCAACGAAACAAATTGCAGTTTTAAAGAAATTTAAGTGGATTAGCCGTGAAAGTGTTTTGGACAGTTTTACTGGTCCTTTCAACACCCAGTTGCGCTAAACTTGATGTACGAGACTGACTACGATGACTCGTAGACTGACATTCAAAAATCATCATCATATGAAAACCATAAATAACAGTCTATTCAGTAAAAGATTCTTACTGATATGCCTAGCTGGTTCCCTCTACATCACCATGTTTTATCTCATTCCTAGATCCACCAAAACCCACCCTGGACCTGTGGTGCAGCTGAGTGACAGCCCCAGGGATGAGGCCAAGGTGAGTGCTGGAGCAGATGCCTCTCCATCCACTTTCATGTTCCCCTTAAGGACATTCATTGACTACTTTGTACTTATAACATCCACTTTTTATTATTGCAAGTAAAAGAAACTGTTTGTTAGCTTTCCCAGTTGGCCTTTTGACCATTTAGCATTATTTAGCATAAATGACTCTTCGGCTTTTTTACCTGTCTGAAATCTGCGTACCCCCGTCACCTTCCGCAGCTACTGATTGCGTTTGAGAGTGGGACTGTGGTTCAGTGGGACCTGCGTGCTAAAAAAGCAGACTTTAGGATCCAGTACGATGAGGTAAGTTTGGCTGCACTCACTCGGTGGACCCGGAGGGCTGTCCGTGGATCAAAGAGACCTTAGTATTTTGGGCTGAGAGAATCATTGCACTATTTATTTGACAGGAGCCATGCAGTAACATCTTTTGAGTCCTCTTGGAACTCTTTGGAAGGATGAGCAGGTCCCTTTTTAATATTAGATTAGCTTCATGCTGGTTCACCTGCAGCCTCTAAGAATCAATGGGACTCGCACCTCGTTTCGGCAACACATTTATGTTAATAACAGATCTGTTCTTATGTAACCACCTGGGAATAATTAGAAGTGAGAAAAAGAAGGGAGCATCTACATTGCCAATAGATCAATTTAGTGAGTTGTACAACCCTGTCTTTGACCGATCCCTGCCATGTCTTCATCCTGTCACCACCTTAGACCATCCACTCTGTCAGTTGGCACCACGAGGGGAAGCTTTTCATGTGCAGCCATGCAGATGGCAGTCTGACCACCTGGAACATGAGGAACACAACCAAACCCTTCCAGGTCACCTTCCCACATGGTGAGAACATCTGCCCCCATGTCCCTTGCTCTCATCCACATATCCAAGCTTTTGATGTTATCTGCTAATCTTACTGCATGATGAGGTGAAGTTCATGGATGTGGCCCAATTTTTAGACTTTATGCCCCTATTCTCTTTCCTCTTGTCACCCTTTTTGTTAGACTCTTCTGTTTCCCTCCATGAGTCTGTTCAAAACTGAAGTCATCATGTTCGTCACCCACTGGTCTCACTAGGTTAACAAATCCCCTAAACATCAAATACTGATGTGGAGTTCTCTTTGTTTGAATTTTTGCCTGGATTGGGATTTTTAAGGTCGCCAGGGACCCACGTGATGGAATGTGCCTGCATTTTTCTCTTTCCACTTTAAAACCAGGAAAAACTCAGAAAGACAGCAAGAAGGCAGAATCATGCAAGCCCATCCCAAAAGTTGAGTTCAAGACAACCCGGAGCAGGTAAAGGCAACTCCTGCATCCCCGTGTCACTATGACGTCAACGGAGACCAACGGGAGTCTCAGGCGATACGTCTGGCATTGAGCTCAGTGTTATTTTAGGTCTCTGTTTGTAGGGGGTTTCATGAGACTCTTATCACAACAAAACAGATGCTTTGGGAAATTTGAGCTCATTATTAGCAAATATATTGAAGGTTTTATATAAACCAAAAAGGGATTAAAACATTCTTTGAAGAAAGCTGCCTTTAGTGTCCAGATGGTTTGTTGCTATTTGTAATTAGCTATTATATAACCATTTCTGTACTTCCATATAAACAAGCCTAAGCTCATTCTTCCTTTAGCAGTGAACCTTTCATCATATTTTCGGGGGGGCTGTCCTATGACAAGAAGCCGGCCCTCACCATCATGCACGGAAAGTCTGTCACCGTGCTGGAGATGGATCACCCTATTGTGGATTTCCTGGTGCTCTGCGAGACCCCATACCCTAATGGTTGGTATACTTCCATTGGTTTTGTGAGCTTCAATATCTGGAATCAACTATGGGGAGTAGCGTGATTCCACCCTTAGGCCCCTGATCAAGGCCCTTGATCCACCCAACGGCGATATATATGATATACCTGAGCACCAGATATGAAAAATCTCAGAACTGTGGTGTGTGAATATCCTCAGGTTTCCATGTTATATTTGCATTATAATTGCAGTTCCCCTAGGTCCTATGCAGGCTACAGTAAATTTACAAACAATCGTTTATACCCTAAGGCGAGCAGAATTAATTGGTTCAGGCACAAATCAGGATTCCACCTGGTCAATATTTGAGAGAGATATTATCTTGTGTGCTCAGTGTTTATCAGTACTAATCCTGGGGAAAATGTAATTCAAATAATGTAAGGGCCTGGTGACACGCTGCGTCACCCCGCACCGGATTTTATTTTCACGTTATATTTTCAGAACTTATGGTTAACTTAATGTGTAAAATAGTGACAAGACGTAACAAAGTGACACCTATTGACGTCTCATGTCCCGGGTGCCTTCAGGGAGCTCTGTGCCTTTCTGATTGCAGAGGTGCAGGAGCCTTATGCAGTGGCTGTGCTGTTGGAGAAGGACTTCATTACGGTGGACCTGACACAGAGCAAGTATGTCACAATGGGTGGAGACTCTGTACACCTGCTTAGACGTTACATGCAATCAGGTCACAGGAGCTTCTGGATACAAGCTGCTACTTAAGCTGCCAGCTGCCTGTAGGACTTTATCATGCCATGTCTGACAGCCAGTGACTCTGACAAGCCTTTCGGAAATATAGCCTCCCGTTGCCTCAATAACACGTTATCAGTCAGCCTGGAGATGCAGCATCCCATCTGTCTTATCTAATTGGTCAAAGCCAGACGCCAGTGTTCAAACTCATTTCTGTTATCTGATAGGTGGAAAAACCAGTCACGAGTGTTCAGACCCATCAAGTATCATTTGGATGGACAAAACCAAGCGACAAATTCATTGACAATAGCCTTTTAGTGCAAATCGGTACATGCTGTCCCTAGGTTAAGAATGTAGACAATGCATACTTACAAATGGGCTGCCATAAACTGTCTTATATTAAAAAATTCTGGTTAAATACAATGCATCGTAATAACAAACGCACACACTACTTTGTGACACTTGTGAAAACATTGTGCAGCTTCAGCGGTTGGTCGGCTTGATTTTTATTGTGTAATTATTATTATTATTTACTGTATTATTATATTTCAGACTTACAAACAAATTCTTTAGGATCTTAGGGAACAGATCTCATTTGTATCCTGGGGACTGTCTGTAATTAATCTATAGCTTATCTCTTTTGAGGTACATTTTGAGCCAAACTGATACATATCTGTGACAATTATACCTTTCTGTCTTTCGGGTGCGCAGTTTCCCGGTCTTTGAGAATCCGTACCCCATGGACATCCACGTGTCCCCGGTCACCTGCACGGCGTACTTCACTGAGTGCCCCCCTGGCCTCACCCTCGTTCTCTACTCCCTGGGCATCATGCAGAAAAAGCAGGGGTTCAGTCACAAGGTGAGACCAGCCTCTGCTGTCTCCAGAAGAAAGGTGTAAGCCTCATGAAATCCACAACAAATCCATTGTAAATCCAGTTTAAATAGATTGTAATCCCAGTGTTAATCTCACTGTAATCTCACTATAACAAGAGCTGTACAAGTCTCTAAATAATGAGTGTTTTCAGGGCACATCAGCGAGGTCGTCCTTTTTCTTCAGCCGTAAGCAGCACGGAAATTACCCTCCATACACTGCGGTCTGATGTGTCTGTTCCTCAGATAGTTCATTGTGCCAAAGTCACAGGGTAATTTTCTGTGTTAAACGACAGTAAAAAAGCAGACATGTCCTTATGCCTGGCTCACAGAGTCAGCACCCAAGCATATGATTCCTTCTTGTATGTCACACACACAAACACACACACACACACACACACACACATACAGTTCATATATTCCTATCATTGGGGGAACTCTCCATTCATTTCTATGAGCATAACTCTAATCCTCACTGACCCCTACTCAGCCCTAGCTTGAACCATAAATAAGCAAACAAAATACAAGACTGATGGCAATTAAAATTTTTTGATTGCACTAATTTTTATAAAAAGTTTGTATTGTGGGGACCTGAAAAAAAATAATAATAATAGTTGATATTACTACCTAAAAAAATGTCCCCACAACCTAAAAAGTAATAGGTTTACCCACATTGTGGGGAAATTTGCTACAAACCCACAGAATTGTACAGAGTGCAGCACATGCAAAGGCTTCCATGAGTGCATTGTGTTCTGCCCTAGATCAGGCCAGTACTCTTTAACGTGACTCTGGTCCATCCGCCACATTGTCCCGCTGCACCTTTTCACATCGTTTGTCCTGCTTGTGTGTTTATATATTCTGACAGTATCTGTGAGTTATACTCCTTCGTGTGTGTTATGTATCGTGCATGCGCGCCTTTTTAGGAGTGGCCAGTGAGTGGTGGAGCTGCGGGCGCCCAAACCGAGCCAGAGATCATCCTCACGGGGTAAGAGCTTTTGTGTGGCCTAGCGTGCTCGTATCTGGGACTCGGTTTGCCGCAGCCGGCCCAAGCCTTTCGATATGGACGTAAGCAGCCGCGACGTGAGTTGAACGTGGGTTTGTCGCTCTTGGTGACTGCGGAGCTGGTAGGGAGACGGGCTTCCTGTAGGGCGGTGTCGTCACTGGCCTGGGTGAGCACTGCTGCTGTGCTTCGGAGTCAGGCCAGTGTGCGGACTGAGCCTGCAGACCCCCTGTGATGGTATCAGATGGTTCCTCTCTACTGTAATTAACACATCGGACCTGCAGTGAAGACCACTCCTGTTTTTCATAGGCATGCCGACGGCTCGGTAAAGTTCTGGGACGCGTCTGCAAGTGAGTCCAACTACTCTTCTGTTCAATTCAATGAATCTTTATATAGTGCCTTTCACAACAGAGTCACCCCAAGGCGCTTTGCATGGGCGTGTTGTAATACATTACTATGTCATATATAAAGGACTCTACAAAAACAGAGAAAAAGGGAGACAAAAAAAGAGAGAATGAAAGGATGAAAGCCAGATGACAACGGCTCTGCCGATTTTAGTCGTGATGTGCTGTGATGTGCTGTGATGTGCTGTGATGTGCTGTGATGTGCTGTGATGTGATGTGATGTGCTGTGATGTGATGTGCTGTGATGTGCTGTGATGTGATGTGTCTGCTTTCAATGCCTCCATATCTGAGTTGTCTCTGCTTCTCAACAGTGACCCTGAAGATGCTCTACAAGGTAAAGACATGCAAGGTGTTTGAGAAGCCGAGGGTGGCGGAGGGCCGGGGGTCAGAGGTCATGGAGGAGGACCCCTACGTAGTGCAGTCTGTCATCTGGTGCCCCCACAGCCAGCTGCTATGTGTGGTGGGCTTCTCAGCCTATGCCATCCTCTACCGATTCAACAAGCATGACGCCACCGTTGAGATAGTGGTGAGTAAGCCGCTCCCCCCCCCAACGGGACCGCCAGATCAGCCACCCTGGGGTACAATTTCATAAATATAACTCACTCTTTTTACCGGAAATATTTGTCACGGAGAACGAGCTGTCCAACAATAGCTAAAAGTAAAATATCAGCCGGTGGATTTTTGTGTGGGCAAGATGTAAGGCCAGCTGGTCAGTTCTGCCTGTGTATTGACAGTGTGCGACCAGGGAGCTCACAGGCAAATGCCACTACCCGAGATTCACTGGTTCTGCTGGGTAATTCCCAGTGTGAAGCGCATGAGCTCACACACCAGCCAGTTCTCCTGGAGGTCTTCAGCAGATCAATGTTTAAGGGAATTTTCTGTGTTTTTCTGTATAAATCCCTTATGTATATCAATCATACACATAAACTGAACAACTCACAAAGCCTTCACCAAAAATATAAATAAAAGGTGCGCTTGTGTCGTATAACCGGTGCACTCTGTGGGTGTCTGTGTGTCCTGTAAACTCAGTTGCTGTGTGTTTGCGTATATCTCAGTCTGTCAGGCCATATTTAATGAGACCCGTACCCCCCCTGCAGCCCCTGGAGGTGTATCTGCAGAGTGAAACAGAGGACAGTGTCTCTCCTGCACCAGCTGATGTCCATCCTGCCACTGTGGATCCCAGAATCCGCTCTCCGCAGCCCTTCCCAGGAAATCCTGGGAGCACCACAGCCAGCAGTATGCGAGACAGCGCCCCCTACCTGAAGTGAGTGATCCGAGGACCACGATGGCCTTGCCCTAGTGGCCCGTGGTGAAACTGTCTCAAAGGGTGTTTTCCCAGGCTGCCTTGTGGGATGTGTAAATCTGTGTGTGTATCAGGGTGAAGACGCGCGCGGTGCGGATGGCCGCCGGGTACCAGGCCCAGCTTGTGATTCAGATCCTGACTGCAGACGGGGAGCCTCTTCAGCAGATCACTGGAGTAGATGTCAATTCCTCATATGGCCTGTGAGTGGCTCTGGTTCTGTTTCTCTGTCCTAAGACTGACGGAGATAAAAATAGTAAGATTGAGTAAAAAAAGTATCAGAGTATGTGTGTCTTCCCAGGTTGGCTCTAGGGGGAAGTAACAGCTCTTGTGTGTGTTTTCCCAGGTTGGTTCTAGAGGGCAGTAACAGCTCTTATGTGTGTTTTCCCAGGCTGGCTCTAGGGGGCAGTAACAGCTCTTGTGTGTGTTTCTCTTGCTGGCTCTAGGGGGCAGTAACTGCTCTTGTGTGTGTTTCTCTTGCTGGCTCTAGAGGGCAGTCACAGCACTTATGTGTGTTTTCCCAGGCTGGCTCTAGAGGGCAGTAACAGCTCTTGTGTGTGTTTTCCCTTGCTGGCTCTAGAGGGCAGTAACAGCTCTTGTGTGTGTTTTCCCAGGCTGGCTCTGGGATGTGGTAACAATCTGGTGCTGGTTGACTATCTTCAGAAGAGTCTTCTGTTCTGCATGAATATACAGGAGCTTCACAGTGACCCCTACTTACGAGTGCGCTCACCTCACAAGATCAAGCAATTTAGCACAGGTGTGTCCACATACAAACATGATTGTATTCATATCTTTGTGAGTACTCTTCACTCATTTCTATGGACAAAACCCAAATTCCAACAATGACAACCTTAACCCCCACCCAACCCTAAGCTTAACTATAAGTAACCAAAAACCAAAATTTTGACATTTTTAGTTTTTTGATTGCATTCACAGATCTGTGTGGAGCCCAAAAAAATGGTCCCCACAAAGTCATATAAACCTAATCCACACACACACACATACACACACACAAATATCTATTTTTTCATTGTTGTAAGTATTGCAAATTGACACATTTTGTCTAATAGTTCTATCTCATATTAGCTTCTCCTGTATTAACCTTTTATGATTCATAGTCCTGCTGTAGCACGTTTGCTACTGAATTATACCTTTATCAGGTGTCGTTTTTCAGTCTTGCTGAGCCCAGCGGGAGCCTCCCATAACGGAGCAGACATGTTAGTTTTATGGTCTTTTTATAGTCCTTAACTATCAACAAGAAGACGCAAAATCACTGAGCTGCGGTTGGAAAAATCTCCAGGGTTATAATGACATTCTTCATTCAGTTCCTCATCAAGAGAGGATTTATGCAACATTCTATGACAGCTTGAAAAAGTTTCCTTACAGTCAATAAGAATAAGACACTAGTCTTTTGCCTTTAAAGAACTTTAAATACATTTTGCACAACATTCTGTGTGACGCTGAAAGGTTTAAAATTATGATTATGTAACATGCGCTGTGGAATGTTTACATGAAAGCACATTTGTCTGAGCAGTGCTTCATTCAACCGTAATGCCTCATATTGTATCTGAAGATATGTGCTGTGATTATTAGGCTCATGCTGAACACGTTCCCTGTCAGTGATCACCTCGCCTGCATAACCTACTTCAGTCTAGGAAATAAGATGATGCTCTTTTTACTATTTAACTACTGTACAAGTAGGAGGAATGCACAAATGATTGGGACCAGTTTGGTTAAAATCTGAAACATATGGGGATGCAACTTCATGCAGGTAGAGTCAGGACATTCATCAGATGCCGCTGGAGAGTTTTGATGGGTTAACAGCCTTGCACAAGTGCCGATTGGTGATGTGACTATTCCGCTGAGAGCAGGGCTAGAACCAACAACCTTCCGACCTCAGGCACTGAGGCAGAAACCACTGAGCTACACACTGCCCCTGTTAGTTTTCACCGATGCCCAGTTTTCGGCCGTGATGATCCTTCCTGGATCTTCCCCTTCATTTACTTCCTGTTTTCTTCGCTTCTCATCTCTTGCTCTGCAATGCTGGCTTGGCTCCTGACAGATCACTTTAGCGTGCGTGGGCTGGCTAACTTCTGCTCTGATTCGAAGAAAAGGATCCGTACGCCCAATCAGAGTAAGTGCAGCCTCATTGAAGTGATGGGATGTGTTTTTTTTTTAGTTGGTGAAACAACCAGAATTAATACTGGTGAACGTGATGTTCTGGTATTTTCTCCCTCTAAATGAGGAGTAGGGAGCCTGATCCATGGAGTGCAAGTGTGGGTCCGGGTTTTTGGGATGGCCTCTCAATCAGCCAATAACAGTGGGTTCTAAGGACTGGAGTTGAGAATCACTGCTTTATTATTGGTTGACTGAGATGTCATTCCAAAAACCCACACCCACACGAGCTCTCCATGGATCAGGTTCACCACCCCTGCTCTTAATAACATGGCATTGCTGACATTATATCTATGCGATCCAGTCAGATATTTCACATCGCTCTTATCTTCTTGTTGTATCTTATTGGATAACAGGCCTTACTGAACTCTCAGATAACCCAGTGCCCCCTGAGCTGGAGCGGAGCAGGTCACCCACCTCAGGTAACACTGAGTACGAAGCTCCTCTCTCTCTCTCACACACCAGCTCTGACACACCTTCTATTTAAGACAGTAACATGGATTTTCTTTGAGCAGCATTCACTTCACTTCACTTCACTTCACTTCACTTTACTTCACTTCACTTCACTTCCCTTCACTTGACTTTTCTTCACTTCACTTCACTTCACTTCACTTCACTCCACTTCACGTGACTTATGTGGAGCAAATTCTAATTTCCCCCTTAATATTCAAATATGTCTCTGTGAAGCATGGATGTGCTTAAGTCCTGTGGACGCTCAGAAGACTGAATAAACAGAGAAATTATTAAGAGATAGGAAAGATACATAGAGAGCAAAGGATGCTGCAGGAAGTGTTGACAGCACTGTGTACTCTGAATCGAGATATTTAAAGACCGGAAAAATGAGACGGTCACTTCGACTCTGAGGCAGAATATCTCCAGATCAAGAAGGTCACACTGCTTCACCATCATCTATATTCTTAAGTTTTTCTTGATTTTTTTTAAACCAGAAAATTTTCATGTGCTGTCATATTTTTAGCTCAAGGTTGCAGGAAAGAATTTTGCCCGGTGTGACCTTACAGTCGCTGTGAGATTGTAAAAGCTTCTGATGAGGAGCTGTGGCACTTTAAATTAAAGTATTTGTGACTCTGCTGGGACAGAGGCTGCCATTTAGGGGAAGCGAGGAGCCCAGATGTTGGTGAGCTTTCTCCACACGCAAAAGCACCAGAAAAGCTCATTTCCGGCAGGGGAAAGAAAGACCAGCATGCATCACTTCTGCCATGCTATGTTATTCTATCGTGATTTCATGGTGAAACTGGTGAAAACATATGCTTGCTGACGTCTGGTCCCGAGTTAACGGAACGTCAGCTGGATTCAGGCATCCAACTCATTACATTATTTAGCAAATGGATCCAGCTGTTGCTGTGATCCAGTATCCTGGTCACGAGGGCTCCTGTCTGTGACATCTCTCATTAGGCAGCAGGTCGGCACCTGGCTGTCAGGTGCAGCCTCGGTCACGTCTCTGACTCGCCTCTACAGGCAGGTCCTGCATCTCGTTAACAGAAATGGTGCAAAACCACTTACCTGCTAATGACCCGTACACCTCCGCCTCCTGCCTTTACGTATAGGCAGCTGCTCTGCTCTCAGCTTTCCCTCATAATTGGCCTGGTTCCCCCGTCGTGCTGTTTTTGGCTGCGCTGCTTTTTGTCTGCGACTGGTGATGTCTTGGCTCCATCGCCACACACACTCAATCACCACTGCGTTTTACAGTAGTTAACATGGCTTCCTGACAATAACCTGCCGTGACCACAAGTGTGTCACTCGGTGGCTATGAGACGTTTTTGTTGCTGTTGCCCTTGAACTTAGTCTATGAGGAGCAGATCCTTAGTGTGTACTCTCAGGAGTGCAGTGTGTGTGTATATCTAGCATGAATTTACCATTTGTTATGTGCTCTCTGCATGGTTTTGTGCATAATCTGTGAAAAATGCCTCATGTAGAAATAAAGGGGCATAATAATTAATATCTCCAAGAGTATATATTTTACAGATGTGTTTCTGTGCAGTTATGGTCTCATTGTATCTCTGTGTGAAGTTCGGTCTGGCTTTTTTTCACCAGTGAACTCTGAGTATCTTGTCTTATTCATGTCTCAGAAAAAAAGCCTTTGGCCTTTGGGAAGACAGAGCAAAGCACATGAAAGATGGAATGAACCATGATTCCTGCAATACTCTGTTTCATCCCTGCTCTGTGCTCACCTGACAATCTGTCCTTTGCTAATAAATGATCTCCGCTGTGCTTTTGGAGAATCTTCTCTGTGCTGGTGAATGATCCGTCCCACGGCCCCTGATGTCTGTGGGGCCACTTTTGTTGCATTTCTGTTGTAGTTCCACACTGTGTGTCCCCCCCCAATGACCCTGGCGGCATACCAGAGCCTGCCTCCGCTGTGAGGGCCAGTCACTACAGCTCAGTCTTGTACCTGCTGGACAGCGGTAAGCTTGTCACATGGTCTTAGTGTTTTACCTGCTGAGCGGCAATGATCATCTGTGCTCGTGGTACATTTGGGGTCGTAGTGATGACATCACCATTGTTTCCACTGTGCACCCAGTTGGAAAGTAGAAGTGGGTAGAACATAAACACACCCGCGGTCTCCACATCACCAGGGTCAAGCCATTATAGAATACCTTCATCGATTCCAGTCCAAATCAGGAAATGGAACTGGAGTTGGAATTTAAATACAGCTGAAATTCAAATTCAGTTCCAATTCTGTTCACCGCCGTGGTTTTTTTTTCCCAATCCCAACTGCAGCTCCATTTCCTGATTTGGATTGGAATCAAAGAATGCATTGCTGAATGGCCCCAATCCTGCACAACACAGTTGGATGTTAATAGATGGCTAGTTAATTTTACCTCCTGCTCCTGTCATTTCAAAAAGCCCGTTTCTTACACATATTTCCTTTTCCCACATAGATGACATTTATTTTTGCATCTATTTATTTGAATCTATTTTGTATAATAGAGGTTCTGTAGCATCACTGCTGTTTCATTCATGGTCACAGAATGATTGTGCATCAATGCATAATGCAGTTTTACTGAGAAAATACCTTCTAGATGTTTCTACAAAGGTCTGCTGCCTCCAACGTTAGTGAGGCCTTTTCAGGAATGGTGTTTGGAAAAATGATTTTTACAATAATATTATGTAGGTCAGTTATTCAAAACATGTCATCTTGCTCATTATAACATGTATAATGGCACATTTTGCCTTTTATTTAAAATATTATCTTCATTTAAGGGGTCATTGTACAGAGGAATTGTCTTTCATTATGATAAACAGCATGTTTTTGGTGTGCCGACTATAGCTGAACACAAGCGTAATGAATATTTTCATTTTCAGCTGGTCTCTGAACATGTTTCCTTTTCAGAACCGAGTCATCAGTTAAAGAGAATGTCTTTCTTCACAAATAAACTTTGTCAGATATAGTGTCTGTCTGCAGTGTAATGTGTGTACAGTCTGTAGGGTCAATCCGCAGTGTAATATGTGAACAGTGTGTAGTGGGAGTTAGCAGTGTTACATGTGTGCAGTGTGTAGTGTCAGTCAGCAGTGTTACATGTGTGCACAGTCTGTAGTGTCAGTCTGCAGTGTTACATGTGTGCACAGTCTGTAGTGTCAGTCTGCAGTGCTACATGTGTGCACAGTCTGTAGTGTCAGTCTGCAGTGCTACATGTGTGCACAGTCTGTAGTGTCAGTCTGCAGTGCTACATGTGTGCACTAACCAGGGGTTGGGAGCCCTTAACCTGCACAGTCTTCTAAGTCTGTCTTTTTTTGCAGGCTTCACGTCTGCAGTGTTTCAGCTCTTTATTACAATTAACTTTCTGTCCTATTTGTTTTATTTCAGTTAAGGGGCCAGGCAGAAAGTTAAGTCTGCCAACTGATCTTAAGCCCGATCTTGGTACGGTAGGGGGAAACCAGCGGTTCTCACGTGTCATTTCATTCGCTGTCATTCTACTGGCCTCCTTTCTTGATGCTCTGAACTTGTTTCCTGCCTCCTGTTCTAGCAAGACACTCTCACTCTCAGCGTCATAAAGCACGAATGGATACTGTGTGACATTTTTCATTTAAAGAATGTTTTATTTAAAATAATGTGATTCCAAGGCTACGCCGTATTCCATGCTCATTAATGGGCTGCTTCCATCTTTGGCTTCCGGAGGCACATCCAAATCTCACTGCATCCTCATACTTGACTTCTCTTCACCTGGGCTGTGACACACTCTTATCACCATAATTCCGCCTTTCTTGTCACGTGTCTCCTGGATGTGCCGTGTTTATCACCTCTGTGAAATGTTTAAGACCATAATTAATTATATTAATTCTCTGAGACAGCCCTCTGGATGCAGAGGAAAAAAAGGTTTGGCTGATGAAATGTTGCTCTGACCCAAACTGCTGCTGCACAAAATGAAGATCAGTAGTTGATCCTTCTAGCCCTAGATAGCAGAGGACAATAATATGAGGCTTAAACCAGTTATTAACAGGAAGAACAACCATTCTAATGAACGGTACTGGGGAGTCCAGGGCGGTCAAAGAAAATGATTTAAAGGTATTTATCTGGTTAGTATATTTGCTCAGAAAAACATTTTAATTTAAGGTTAAAAATGATCAAGAATGAACAAGAATTTCATGCTTTCCAAAAAGTTGGCTGATATCATGCTGGATGTCTAGATGAGCATCACTTCAGATCCCAAACCTCTTCTGAGAGGCACCCCAGCCATTCTATGTATTTATTACATTTCATCACCAGCTAATTCATTTATTTAATTTGTTAAAGAAGCTGGTGAGTTATTAATTAACTGAAGATGGTCGCTGCACATACTGGGGTGACTTTAGCAGAGGTTTTGAAACGGCTAAGCTGACCCACTCTGACAGACAGAATATCATAGTTTTTCACCAACAGGAAGGTCATTTAAACATAATTTTCTTTGTCTGCCTAAGACTTTTGCACAGCACCCTACATCCCTGGTATAGCGCTAAAGTTAGCATGTGAGTGTTGCCAAATACCACACTGTAGAGTCATATGGTTCCGCTGTTCCGTGCAAGAGTACAGTGGAGCCGCTGAGGAAAAGCACAGTCGAATGAATGGACCTGTGGGATAGAACACGATTTACATGTGAGTGTCAACACAGATGGTACCTCTAAGCGAAAGTATAGCAGAGCAGATGGAACAAAGCAACATTCATTTGCTCATCACAGGTGGCTTTAGCAGGTTCGTCATGGCTGGAGACTGACACCAAATGTGATACAGTGATGTAGTAACCTGGGCTCCAGCCCTGGGACTGATCCATTTCCCCTTTGATCTTCTAACCTGTTTGTATCACACTTCCTGTGGCTTTGGGTCTGATTTATCCTAGTCTACTCTTATTTTCAGTTAAGCCTTTTCCCTTGGGTGAGTACCTGCCTGTCTCTTTGCTGCTGCACCTTGCCTGTCCTATTTGCAAGAGCGTGCGAGTCTTTGCACCTAGAACGCCTCGCTTTAACACATCGGCACCATTTGCAGATCATGTGAACGGCCAGTGCTCTAGCACCGCGGCCCAGCCCATGGCCTCAGCGAAGCTCTCTGGGAAGCTCTCGGGCGCGACAGGAGCCACGGGCCCTGAGGCAGTCAGGCTGAGTCGCCGGGGACCGGGCCGGCCGCCCTTTCGCAAGGCTCAGTCTGCCGCATGCATGGAGATCTCCCTGCCCGTGTCCCACTCAGAAGGTTCGTGGGTCCACACGTGCACACACAGTCACATGTTATGGCATACACACACGTCTATACACTCAAAGTGTCAGGCATTTCAAGTTGAGAAGCTATGAATCCAGACCAGGATTTTGTTTCTGCCAACCAGTTGAGCATAAAGTCAAAGCCACATATTATTTATTATTATATATTATAATGTATACATATAATTTCAATTTATTTCATTGAAAGTGGCACTTCTAATAATACCTATACTGGCACACAGTTTACAATAGTTTGTTTGACACAGGGGTTGTGATTTGTTAAGATTTGACTTAAGATTTTCCGCATCTTTCCTCCATCCACTGACCACTGTCTGAGATGACAGGGTCCAAGTCGCCTCCAAAGACCTTGTCTGTGTTTAACTTATCTTGCTAGGTCTTTATGAGTTTTTTAATGAGTTTTTTATTCCTTGCTGTTTAATTAAAGGGAGATCAAATGTTGTTTTTACAAAGTTAAGTCATACCAAGCTGTTTTCACTAGCAATTGGTGGGAAAAGAGTGAAGATTTTAGCTGTAGTCAGCAGTAGGAAACAGGAGTGTTCGGCATTCTGTGACTGAGTTGGCATTCTGTGACTGACTGGCATTCTGTGACTGAGTTGGCATTCTGTGACTGATTAATGACCATCGTTCATCATACACTGTGCAATGGAAGAGAAAAGATATCCAGTCTCACACTGGTGGAGGCTGTACCAAAACTGGCACGTGTGTTCAAATCCGGAGAAAAAGCCCTCATAGAAGTGGTGTTACCAGGATGCAGTACCAGCCAAAGCAATGTAGTGCCCTGTGCCCTGGGCTAGCATCACTGCCTTTGCTTGCTTTTCTTTGTGAACACATTGTTACCTGCTGATAGCGCAGGTATGAGAAATAAATGCCTTCCTGATTCCTCTGACGCTGCAGAGTTGGGCTCACTTGAGGATGAGTATGTAGAAGTTTGATTTATTATCTGTCCCTGAAGAGGGTTTGAATATCCCCTGTGGAGACTTCAGCATCTAAATTTCTACATCTCCCTTTGCTGTATGTGTCTCTCTGTGTATATTAATTTATTGAAATTCCCCAGCAGGATCACACATAATTGAAGGTCAGATTTCAGCAGGGGGACCAAGTAGATGGTAGGATGGAAGATGCGAGGAATTACTCAGAGTGTTGTGTTGAGAGTTATGTTACTTTGAGAGTGAGTTGCGTTACTCAGACTGAAACATTAGTCCATGTGAGACATTACTCTGAGGAATTACCAAGGCTCATGTTTTGAGTTCCTTCACTCATTTATAATGAAGTCTTTTCTCTGCTTCTGTTTGCCTCCAGTATCTTCCCTTTGCTTGTCTATAAATGATGAGCCCTGCCTGCCTGTATGTCCTTTTCTGTGATTGTTGGGTTCTGTCTGGCTATCTATCTGGCGAAACAGGGTATACGTCCCGACGAGCCATGCTTCAGCAGCTGCACGGAGTCAGTATGTATTCACACGACGAGCACCACGGCACCACCTATTCCTGGAGTGAGAGAGGTGAGGGGGTGTGGCTTTGGGGGTTGGCCCCACCCACTTTCTATCACATGACACCCAGTGTTTTACTGTTTATTGTGTTGTGTTGAGACTGAAGCAGACTGATTTGTTTGTCTGAACAGTTTGTGTCCAGGTGCATGTGGATGTGCGTGTGCACAACTGCAGATATGTAAAATTCTAGTGAAATCATATATTCTGTAGTCATGTAGTTACATTTTGGCAGCTCATGGAGAGTGAGCATGTGACCTGCGATGGATCAGTATCCCTGCCTTGTGTCCTGTGCTTCCTGCAGTGGGCTGTGCTGCCTGCAGTGTCCTGTGCTTCCACTGCAATCTTTACCAGCATAAGCAGTTGGAAGATGGGTGGATGGATGTATTTGTAAATGATTACTTGCTTGTTTATTTTCCTGATAAATTTTAATGCATTTATGACTATTAGCATGTGAGGCTGAATGATGGTGCTGTTCAGTTGTTAATGAATGACATCTCCAGCTTTCTCTCTTTCTGTCTGTCACACACACACACACTGACTGTCACGCCCTGCCATGCTGCAGAATCTCGTGAGAGCTCCTTCAGCCGCTCCCGGAGTTCTAGCGTCTCGAGCGTGGACCGAGAGTCCAAGGAATCCATCACCGCACTGCACTTCATGGAGTCGTTTGCCCGCAAGACAGACACTGCCCCCTCACCCAGCCTGTGGGTGGGCACCAGCTTCGGTGTGGTACTGGTCCTGGCTGTGTCAGCATCAGCAGGAACCCAGGAGAACCAACAGGACTCTGTCACTTTGTCGCCTAGTGGTGAGTGAGGCCCAGTAGGGCTCTGTCTTTGACTCATGTTCTATCCTGATAGGACTCTCTCCCTGGCCGAATTTCTGTCCTAATAGGATTCTATCTTTGGCTAAACCTAAAAGGGTTCTGTCTTAGGCTTAGATTCTGTCCTAAAAAGATTCTGTCTCTGGCTCAGGTTCTGTCCTATTAGGGTTCTGTCTCCCACTCAGGTTCCTTTTTAAAAGTGTTCTGTCTCTCTCTCTCTCTCAGGCACTGTGCTAATGGTCAAAGGTTCAGTTCTGAGGTTTGCATCCCTGGACTTTAATGGTAGCCTAATCCACACCCCATACGAGGTGTGGCAGGACCCCCACCTCCAGGAGAAACCTGAGCGCAGCCGCAGGTGCACGCTGCCCATTTCCCGCTCGTCCTCACAGGAAGTACCTGGCGAGGGCCACCTTGTCGTGGTATGCTCAGAGAAGCAGGCCAAAGTGTTCCTGATGCCGGCGCAGACCTGTCTGTATGTCCACAGCATCACCGAATCATCCTTTGTGCTGTGTGCCGACGTGGTGTCCATCTGCAACAGCGTTTGTCTGGCCTGCTTCTGCGCCAACGGCCACATCATGACCCTCAGGTGACCCCAGCTGAATCCTGTCACTGACCACTGTTCTGTGGCGTGTCCGTCAGCTGCCGGCTCGGGGCGAACCGTCAGCAAAGTGACCACCAGATAGCACGACAGAGACTCGAAAGTGTTGGAAATTAACAAGACGTTCAGTTTCTGCTGTGGAACTGTTTCATTTCTCTTATGCACATTTTTGTTAAAAATCAAGAGCTGTATAGCAGTAGCAGACATCCCGCCTCGGATGCTCCAGGAGTCTCCTGCGAACTGACAGCGGCTCCCACAACACCCGCAAATGACAAGCAATGTCCTGAAATTCTGTGATTCTGCTGTTTTTATACCATCCTACTGTCCAGACATTATACCAGGGTATATTGTATTTTGATGGTGTTTAAAAAAACCAACAACAACACTATTCTGGCATTAACCCAATAAATCTGGGGGCTGAGGGGTAATTTTGAATGAAAATACTCTGGTGTTCAGTAATAACCCCAAAACCAGCACCCCACCCCTTGTGTGTCTAAGGCTGGATGCCTGTTGTAGCAGATTCATAGTTGAAGTAACTTTAGAAATAACAGTTAGCACACAATGGAATTAATACTTCTGATGGTTCCTGATAATTGTTATGTATATATTATATTAAATACATATTATTGCTCATATGGTTAATTTGTCTTACACAGCTAATACTTGATTACCAGAGGTGGAAAGTTCAAGTCCTGAAAGTACAAATCCAGACCAAGGTTTTGTTTGAGCTAACCAGTAGAATATTCTGTGACTGTGACTCTTTGGGCTCGACTGGTTGGTTGTAGCAAAACCTTGGTCTGGATATTTACTTCCTGGACCTGAACTTTCCATCTCTGTTAATTATCGAGATAGGTACCCTTTCTGCCTTTGGTGACATATAGGTTCTGTTTTGGTAGCCTGCCTAGTCTGAGGCCCCTGCTGGATGGAAGCTATCTACCCCTGACGGACACCCGCATCGCCCGCACATTTTGCTTTGCCGGCGGCCAGGCGCTATACCTGGATTCCCCAACTGAGATCCAACGGGTCACCTACAGCCAGGAGATTTGTGACAACCTGCAGGTCAGACATGCCTCTCTTATCATACCTCAAAACTAAGAGCTGTATGTAGACCAGGTACTGGGCTGCATTGCCATGCCTGGTTTGAGCTGGCCAGTGTGTGCCTGTACGGATTCTCGGCTGTGCATGCACATCGATGAGATCTGAATCAAGAACAGGTGGCAGTTATAAGAGCAGAAGATGGACTGCGTTTACTTGTCTGGTTTTAACTGTCCAGTGAGCACCTAAAAAGATCCTTAAAACAAATTCTTATAGTAATAGGGCCTATTACCTTAATTTTGCTTTAAAAAAAAAAAAAAAACAATCCTTCCTCACACTTCTATTCTTATTGATTTTACTTTATTTATTATTTTTAAACCTTGGAACCCTACTCAAGACACATGACTGAAAGTATGCGCGGATTATTTTTATATTAAAATTAACGATTCTGAGCATGTATACTTGTTTTTAAATGGGCAATTCAGAACTTAATCTAAAGACACAGCATCGGATACTGGATTTTAATAAGCACAAAACCAGAGCAGTCTCATTCTCTGAGAACACCAGGCATCTATCTCCAAAGCCTTTATCAGATCACTCCAACCATAATGCAGCACATTTCCTTACAATCAGCTACAATCCAGACACGATATGAGAAGTAAAGACTGCTGCTCTGCTGCCACCTGTTGGCAGTGTCCTGCAATGACATCATCAGTTAAGGCTCCTTACAAATGCTACATATTCCTGCACCAATTTTAAATCAATCTGTTGGGATTTTATGCCTTAGTTGAGTATCTATTTGGATTATTTAACATACCAAAAAGTATATACAGAATTGTTTAGCAGGAACTAAACTATATTGTGTGACCATTTATTATATGGAAACACAAATGTACACAAACTAACATAATATCTTTTAAATCTTTTAATGTCTGACGAAAAACATTTAATTGCCGACATCTGGTATCCCATAGGGATTACCAGCCTGCTTGTTTGTATTCTCTTCGCCAGGGCCTGAGCTGTGAGCTATCAGTCATCATGTATCGCCTTTATCAGCCGTGACTCACCTGCCAACTTATGTGCATTCTGTTCTGTGACTCACCTGTCAACACGTGTGCACTTTGTTCTCTGACTCACCTGCCATGTCTGCACTCTGTTCTCTGTGACTCACCTGCTAACATGTGTGCACTCTGTTCTCTGTGACTCACCTGCTAACATGTGTGCACTCTGTTCTCTCTGACTCACCTGCCATGTCTGCACCTCACCTGTTGACCTATGACCTTCTGTGATATGTGACTCACCAGTCCCTTTATCCCATTTGACTCACCTGTTGACCTATGACCTTCTGTGATATGAGACTCACCAGTTGACCTATGACCTTCTGTGATGTGACTCACCAGCTGACCTATGACCTTCTGTGATATATGACTCACCAGTCCCTTTATCCCATGTGACTCACCAGTTGATCTATGTCCCTGTATCTTCCACAACTCACCATTGAACCTTTGTCCCCATCTGTCCGTGGACTTTAGGAACTGCTGGGTGAATTGTTTATCCCACTGGAGACCCCAGAGGTGCAGAACCGTGGCTTCCTTAAGGGTTTCTTTGGGAGCAGTGTCCAGACTTTGGACAGGGAGGAGCTGTGTAAGTAACCATCCCATCATGGGCAAGTGGGACCTGCTTAATACAAAATACATAATATAAAACCTATTTTCTTAAATTAAATATTTTTTGCATTATATCTTCACCTCTTTTACCAGTTAGCCTCAGGGATAAGATATTTGCTTTGGTATCCTGCGGAGTCTAATTATTACCTTCCTCATATAAACTCATACTGTATTAAGCCTTAAATAAACCCATAAGGCTTCCATAAAACCAGAGAACCCAATGAAAAACACCAAACCCTTAAATAAGCCCCAGGTTAAGCCACACAAATGCTCTGTCCCACTAGTCGGGGAAGCTGCAGCAGGGAAGGCATCACGCAGCTTAGCCCAACACATCCCTGGCCAAGCGAGTGTGGAGATCCTGAGGGGAGGCGCCGGGGGAGTGGTGGGTGAGCTGGCCAAGGCCCGGCTGGCCCTGGATGAGAGAGGCCAGCGCCTGGGAGAGCTGGAGGAGCGAACCTCCCACATGATGTCAAGCGCTGAGACCTTCTCCAAGCACGCCCATGAGGTACCATCAACAAGACACCGTCACCATGGCGCCGTCCCAGGGTAGTCCACTTTGCTCATGCTGCACTGTCCTTCTCGTCCACAGCTGATGTTGAAATGCAAGGACAAGAAGTGGTATCAGTTTTAAATGTTTCATCAGCTGGACTTGCGCTGTGTCGTGCGGCCATGTTGGCATTCGGCATGCAAGGACAAGGAATGACCGTGTTGGCTGCCAAAAAGAGCGTGACGGATGCTTCTTAGTTGGGAAGATGGGAGGTGAAGTGCCAGACACTGTAGATCATGAAGAACTGGACTGAGACTGAGAGCTGCATGAGGATGTCATTCTGTTTCCTGTCCACACTAGACTTCCATATGTCTCAGTGTCTGAATTCCTGTTTTGCCATATTTGGGGGGGTTCTTGTGTCCCTGAGGTCCTGAATTGTAACTTCTCTAAAGACCTGAAGCAGACTGCACAATGAACGTGCTTTGAAAAAACAAGTTACATAAAAAAGGGTAACTATAAAATGATGCTTAGGAAGTACATTTATATTCTTTATGAAAAGCCTATATCTACCCACATTGACCAAAATATATATATTTTTCTTTTCTCAAACAAAAACTGTGTTTTATATTCAGAATTGGAGCTTCAGTGTTTACCTTTCAAACTGACAGTGTTTGAATCATGTCTAAAGTGTCTGAATGTTATGACTCAGGGAACATTCAGCCCTCTAGCTGTTTTTTGTGTTTCCATAGATATTAGAACTGGCACATAATCATGAAGAAACTATTCACAGTTTTCATGTCAAAGTGCACAGTAGTCACATGACCTTAGCTGGTGTATCGTGAAACAGTTTTAGCACAGCTGGAAAAGGTGTTTAATATAACACACTATAGAGACACAATCATGAAGACGTACGGAAAGCTTTTATATTTGACTCAATCAGTCAACTGTTCAGTGAAGATTGACGTTTTTGTCAGTGATTTTGACATGTGCGGCATTGAGATGGTTTATTGCAGTGAACCCAGTGGATAACTTTGTCTGCCAAAGCCAGTGACTGTAATACACCTGTTCAATTGCGTCACTTACCATATAGCTGTTTAAGTTATGGTAGCAAAATTTGCACAGTGATGTCACATATTTCTCCTATCTACTAAAACTGGGTATAAGTTAAAAAGAGGCATTAAAAACAAAGATCAAAATGTGTGATTAACAGATCATTATGGACTTCCATCGCTAGTGTCACTATTATGAAAACAAGTTGAAAAAATCAGTCTTGTAGTTTTGTGGTATACATATACAATCGAAATCAAAACTAATGTTGAAGCTGAATTTGTGTCTGCCTGTTGTTTTACTAAACATCGCTTTGTATAATATTGCTTCTGTGGTAACTTTCCAAAACCAGTTGATAATAAGAAAGAACTTTTTAAATTTACATTTGTATAATGTCTGTTGATATTTGTAATGTTTGTAATATTGTGCAATAATAATTATGTTGTGTCAATATTGGCATATAAGTTGAAATATCCTCACGTTCCTTGAGGACTTAAATTGCCAAAATTCATAGTAGTCGCTGTTTCTCAATTGAACTATGGACATAAATTACATTTAGGTTAAAAGTGTGAAGAAAATGCCATTAACCTATGTTTTGATATGACAGTATATATCTTTTTCATTGTCTACAACATCTGTGCTTTCTTACAAAATGAAATGGCAGGTTGTCAGACCTGACCTAATTGTGGGAAATACTCAGGACCGAACACAGATTCTCTCAGTATTAATGGTTCTTTGCAAAATAGAATCATACCCCCCCTACACACCTATAAATTTCAAAATGACACCATCTTTGATCGCTCACCATTTGTGGTAAATATCGGTCTATTTTAGTATCTTTTCTCATGTGTAACGTACAAAAAGCCCATCAAGCATTACAAATGATGTGGTTAAAGTTAATAAATTTGAGAAGAGTGCATTTCTGAGGGTCCTGTAGTTTTTATTTTTTAAAGACCACTTTTAGAAACATATACAATTTTTAGCCTTTTGTGTCTGAAAAATATGATGTGTCATTAAATATTCTTGTATTATTGGTAAAACTTGTGTTGAACATATCAGTGCACTAGCTTTAATGAATAAAGAATAAAAATAGAACTGGTTTTGATATAAAATACAAAAACGGGGATACATAACCAATAACTTACATAGGCCTGACTGTATTTTTAATAGACAGAGCAGCAGTTCATAACTGCCTCTTGCCAAAACGGTATTTGAAATTGTATTTTTGTTATAGAATTTTTTTTTTTTTTTATCATCAAAGATAGAAGAAAAAATTATCCTGTCAAACTAGCTTATACTGTCTTCTGTTTTTTTTTTTTTTAATTGATATTACTGTAGTGTAATAGAGGACATTAAATCAAAAGCATTGTTGATAACCGTTATATAAACCTGGATGAGTTAAAAAATTAAGAATAAATTAAGATAAATTAGCAGCCCTTGTCCTCTGTTGTGAAATTATTTTTTTTTCTACGTGGGTGCGTATTGTATGTATGCAGTCTTCCGCAAATATGTACCTGAAAAAATAATGTAAAAATGCCACTTTATAGTACGTTAACTGAATAGGATGCGGAATATCACAATTGTTATAGTGGTCGCTCTGACCGTAGTCCAAACCAGGGTCAAGATCAAGTCTTAATGTTCACGTACCAAAAAACACATTCATATTTTAAGTAGGCGAAAGAAATTTTTTTGCGGTGTGCAGAAAGGGGATTGCCCGTCAGCATGCGTCAGCTTTTTTCAACACTCGGAAGAGAAACGAGAAAAAACGAAACACTCATTCTACTTCATAAACTCCAAGAATCGTCGCATTTTCCGTCTTAGGAAGGTACGCCTAGGAAGTATTTGTTTTGTATTTATTTGTATTTAATTTGCGAAATAATTCAAATGCAGCGCAATAGAAATTGGTACGTTTATCGTGTTGTCTGTGCGTGATCAGTCATTATGTTGTAATCGTGTTGTTAATGTTTTTTTTTTCTTAGACAGGTCTCGTTAAACATGAAGTGGAAGATGTTGCTGTTGGCCATATATCTCTTTAAAGGTATTTTAAAAGAAAATGATCTTTTCGGTGGGGGTTGTTTAAAAGAAGAAAAAGTGACCGTTATTACGGTGGGCTCAGCGTGTAGCACTGTCGCCTCACACCTCCGGGGACACGGAGTTGAATCTCGTCGTGCTGTCCTAGTTTGGCGCTGGTTTCCTATCGTACTGTACGTGTGTGCAGGCCTGCGTTTGTTATGCGTGTGTATGTGCGTGCGTGCGTTTATTTTTTTTCCCTTTAAGAACTTTATTGAACAACCCAATATAGCTTAAAATTTTCTCAAGTATAATATTAACCCACATAACTGAGCATATACAAAAATCTGAGAAAGGAGTATGCAATCTTAGCAAAATACAAACAGACAAATGAAATAATGAACAAAAAAGATACATAAAGTGAATAAAAGTAAAAATAAAGAAAAAAGATAAAAGTGGGTCTATTCTTACAATAAATTATGGAAGAACTGGGAAACAAACAAGGCTTGTTTAGTTTTTATGTATTTCAATGTTTTTTTTTTTTCCTTAAAAATTCAAGAGTTCATTCATGACAGCTACAAATAAGGGTTTGGATCCATAGAATCTGCACCTATGAATAAATTGTTTGGCCATTAAAATTATAGTATTGTATAGTATATCTTTTTTGTCCTACATGACAACACCAAATTTAACATCATGAAATTCTAGTTTGGGTAAGAGATTATCTTTGACATTTAACCAGTTTTGAAGACGTTCCCAATAAGATCATTGATAAGATAAGATAACATCAGCCTCGCAAAGCACAGTTATTTTTTTAGCAATATTTAATCTTTTCCTTAGATATTTGTGACAAGGGTACATACCATTTATTATTCTGCAGTGAGATTCTTTAGCTTTTGATGAAATGGGGAGAATGAGGTATCTGGATCTAATTTTTAACTTCTGCTCCTCAGGGTAATCTTTTAATATATTTTTGTCTTTTCAATGGAAGAGGGAATAACCTAGATTTAAGAGTATTTCTTAAGATTTTGTGCATTTTTTCCCTTTAAAGTCAAATTCATCAATACAGGGAAAAGGTTAGTTGGGACTAATGTGAAATAAAGCATCGTTCCTTTAGCCATATTCAATATTCCTTGTGGGATTGTCTTAATAACCACTTTATATTGTTTTTTAGTACACTCCAAATTGAATTTGTACATAAAGCATCATACTATAATAGATTACTTCATTCATCCAACAGATGTTATAAAGACTCTATCAGGGCTCTCAAGTTTTGAAGACAGGCAAGAGTGACATTCTACAGGATGCCTTTTCATTGGTTGTTGTGTTGCATTTTACTCACATACATTAGTACTATTTTCTGATTGGCTATTGTGTAGGCCCTTTTTTTTGATTGGCTGGGAAGTGACAGGCTCTAGGACTCCAGCAGAGACACGCTCGTTTCATAGTGAGGCGCTACTGTGCTGCTGTCTGAGAAATATTGGGCGCTGCGGCATATTAGCCTACAAATTACTTTTCCACGTGAGAAATACAATGTGTGGCGGGAGTGCATGACAAAAGACTGAAAAGAGTGACTGTCACGCTCAATGCGTGACATTTGAGAGCCCTGCTGTATTGTAGTTTGGATAGGTGTTACGTTACGACAGAAGCATTGGCTGGCGTGTAACAGGTTGGCTTTATTTTGAATAATCACAAAAAATAAGTTTTTTAGAGTGGGACTGCTGTACACGCGCTCGAACTGAGCTGCTTCTAAGGCTCGCAAAGTCAGCCTCTTTCTCATGCAATGTACAAGAAAGAAAAACATGTTTATCTCCATACGAATCAACAATGGACCGGTCTTGCGGATTTACAAGTATACATTTCCACTCTTATACTTATTTTACCTATGGACAAGTACTTCAATAAAATTGTATCGGATGGGCTTTGTAATAACACACTTAACATAAGCATCAACCATCAAATTGTCTAACATCTTTTAACAAGGGGCCGAACAGTAATTAGCATTAAGGCTAACGGCCGGCCGTTAGTCCGACGTACAAAACGATCTCAAAATATAATCTAGGCCAATAAAACATTGTCATTAAACTTATAAAGACTCCTAATAATGTTACCGATCTGATGCCTGTGCCCATAACTCACCTGTTATCACAGAAAATAAGTTTTTAAGAGTAATGGCTACGCCGCACTGAGTACTGTATACAGCTCGCGCTCCAGCTGCTTCTAATGCCTTGTCCACACGTACAAGGGTATTTTTTAAAACATACCTTTATCTATACGTCTTGGGCTTTTGTCCACACGTAAACGGCGTCTTAGGTCACTGAAAACGGAGCTTTTGCAAAACTCCAT
>JAODKF010000001.1:44654539-44672271 GCA_026779585.1 Mormyrus proboscirostris | reverse complement strand
GTTGTCACTTTATTCACCCCCCCCCCCCCCCCCCCACTCCACGCCGCCTGGCTCAGCAAATTGTATCACTGGAGCCTACAGATCAGCTGTCGCATGGACACTGGTCTAGCATAGTCCATTATCCAGTAGAACAATGTGAGAGATTGCATTTGTAGGGACACATCAAAATGACATTAGCAAATCCATTGAATGAGAGTTAAATGCTTTCAGAGCATTGAATCAAAGAGTAATTCAAGATATTGTGCATGCAATTAGAGCTAAGCCTCGGGATCAATAAGCAAGCTAAAATCTTATTGGATTTCTAATTCTTTACATGCCTGCTCAATATCTAGTGTCAGAAATAGTGGTTCATACAAAAAACAAAGTAAGAGTGATGCTCTTATGGCACCATGGAAACAACCCTCTCCACTTTAAAAAACTCCTTCATGGGAATCTCTATAAAAACCTCAGACTGCAGGTATCCTCCAGAGAGTACCTCAAAACGGACATCCAGCCTGCAGCTCCAGGGGAGTTTTTCATGTAGTCAAAGCAGAAGATCAGCAGCTGCTAGGCCAGGATTACAGTGTATGTATAGGAATGTCAATAGACAGATTTGTTTCCTTTCTCTCATATTAGTGATATATGCCCGATCATGCCTGTCAATATGTCATCTATCATCAAATCTAGAATTCGAGGCATTTCTCAGGAAAAGAATGGGAATAAAGGTATAGAGGAGCTTCTGTAATGGAAACACATCTTCACAAATCAGAACATTTCAGGTTTTCACCTTACTGTCACAATCTGTCTCGGTCGGTCCTGTCATGTTCCCATTTGACCAGCAGAGGTCTGTCCTGTCATGTTCCAGTTTGACCAGCAGGGGTCTCTGCTGGCCATCCTGTTTCCTTCCCATCTTGCTCCTGATTACCCTCACCTACTTCGTATTACATGTAGCTCCTAGCATTTGGCAGTTGGCAATGGCTTGCCCCTCTCCCTCATATAGCGTTCCTTATCAGTGTGTATATGTGCCTGCTCTTGCCTTGTTCTTTTGTTGTTAATTGTAAATGTTAGTGTTCTGTGATTGTTCCAGCTTGTGGGTCGTGCATTAGTATTCTAAGTTACGGTTTGGCCTGCTATTCCCTGTATTCAGGTCAGCCCTGGTTCCTCTTGAGTTACCATCCCTGTACCCTATTTTGACCCCCTTCATGGCCCTTTTGTTTGTCACCTCGTGTGTATTCCCCTCTTTCATTGAATTCCCTTTCCATTAGCTCAAGCTGCATTTAAATCATGACTCCTTCCACATCTCCAGCTATAACCGCTTACTCTTACAGTTCTTAGCCGCCACGCTCTTTCAATGCTGACCTCCATGAGAACCAAACTGGCAAAAATTTCAGCAGCATAACAAATTGGACTGGTAGCCTATTTCATACACTGTATGGGGGCCAGTGGCATGGTGACCCAGTGGGAAGTTCTGTTGTCTCCCACCGCCAAGGTTAAGGGTGTGAATTCTACCTTTGCTCTAGAGCTGGCATATGTACTCTCTGTTGTGTGCCTTTCCTCAAGCTTTCCTTCTGTTGCCCAAAGACTTGCAATTAGGTTAATTGCCCATGGCATATATGCAGTGATGGACTGGCATTGCATCAGAGGGTACCCCTGCTGTGTATTCTGTGACTGGGTTAAATTGTTCAATGGAAATTACGGCTTTATGCTTTATATCAGATGATCTTGAAGGGAGGGGGAGACACTGATTGGACATGTAAAATGATAACCATTTCCCTTTTCTCCTAAAAACCTAGAGAAGAATTCCAGCTTGGTCTCGTGTCTTTGATTTTTCATGTCTGCTATAGACTGTGTATCTGCTTGTAACCTCAAACCGTAAAGTTCCAATGAATTATTACTAAAACACTACATCACAGGAAACATCACAGACCGGAAACCATTTGACCACAGACAAAAAATCACCTAAACAATATAAAGGCATTAAACATATTTTAAAAGATCAACCATTTAGCCTGTTTTATTGATTATGACTGATGGTATGAAACAATGGTATCAAGTGCTCATACATTTTCATGGATAGGCTTTTCTCCCCAGACTCATTTATTCATGACATTTTAAATCTGTATCAGGATGCATACCGAAGGAACTGATACAAATAATTACAAATCAATACATCCACAGATAAATATAGTGCTTTACAATGGGGTTTAAAATGAATACAGGAGTAGAACAGAAATGCATCTCTCCATCACGCGCATCTTTCTGAAACGCTCTGCTGAAATGGAACTCAAGCCTGGCATTCTGATAAGTGATTTAGCTTCAGATGCCAAGAATAGCAGCATCCAGCTTTGATACTTTGCAAATAATAAAGCAGGTGTGAAACCCAGTAATGCAAAAGAGGCATTCATTCAGCAAACATTCATTTCTGAGGCAAATATGGACACTGCAGTTTAATCAAGAAGTAGAGGGATACTATGTGGTGCATTGAAGATTGTGAATATATGTTAAGAGTGGAGATACAGAAAATGTGTTCGACTTGTTTTGTGAATTAGTTGCCTGCAGGGGGCAGTATAGCACTGGCAGTGCATTTATTTCAGCAATTGATTCCAGCAGCAGAGTTATTGTGAGGCTGATGTCTGGCTTAAGTGACAGTGGGTTTCTACTAGGTGGATTAGGGCAGAGTGTTTGCCTCACCCAATGATATTCGTAGCTCTTCACATTTAAGCATAGTCTTAGAGACTAGTTACAGTGCAAATTTACCCTGCAGTATACTCTATCCATATTCCTAATGTCCATCCATTTTCTGTAACTGCCTGTCCTGTTTAGGGTCGCAGGAGGTCCAGAGTTTATCCCAGAGGCTACCCGCGCAAGGCAGGGAACAACCCAGGATGGGGCGCCAACCCATCGCAGGGCACATTCACACACCATTCAGTCACACTAGCACGCCTACAGGCAATTTACGAAACTCCAATTAGCCTCAACATGTTTTTGGACCATGCGGGGATACTGGAGTACCCAGAGGAAACCCTACAATGACATAGGGAGAACATGCAAAATCCACACACAGAGGTGTGCGGGAACAGTTCTATGAATTGAAAATGAATGTAAATACAATTTTCTTTCCTTTGGAAATGCGTAATCACTTTAATGTGCTGAGACAGGGGAAGTCTTTCACAGTAAGACTGAGACAATGTGATTTTTAGAGTCTGCTTGGAATTTCTGGTCCCCTAACTGTTGTTTCTTCTCTTCTTCTTCTGTTGTTGAGTTTGGTACATGCTGACTGATTTTGGGACTTCCTCTTGGTCCCAAATAATCTCTAGCAGTGGGCTTTCCGCCCCTCAGACTAATTTGCAGAAATATCTTCACCACTTCCTTGTCCATGAGGTTGATGTGTAACCAACCCCTTTGGTATCATAGTTATGAGACAATCTAATTAAGCTTGCCTATTTTCATATTTTTTCTAGTGGACTAGGGTGGTATGGTAAAAATAATGTATCACCCAGAACTTCTAATTCCATAGCTTGAACATGTCGGTTGTGAAGGATTTTAACACCAGCATGAAACTTTTTCATGAAACTTAAGCCCTCTACCCCATGCTCGGTATAAAATCTTGTGTTGAAAAAAGTGGAGCCAGGCTACACTTACTGTCTTGTTTTGTACCTGAGCGTGTCTTGTTCTCTAAATGATGTGTTCTTGGCGTGATTATGATTGTCATTGTTTATTATGAAGAGGAATGTAAAGACTAACTGTTAAAAAAATGGGCACTGTGATGGTTGAACTAATTGAAGCATATTAAACCTCCATTTGAAGCAAATCCTACCAATCCTCTTATAGAATTAATTTGGATTAATTAGATTACTGCAGGCGCTTCACCAATCAGGATAATATCTATCCATTCAGGGCCCTGCTTCTCACTTCAGGGCTGTGTCTCCTCATCATGAGCTAAAATGCTTAGCCTAGAGGTACAATAAACAAAAACTTGTATATGGGAAATGACATCCTGTCTTTTAAGTATTGATTTTGTATAAGTAGGATGGTAAAGTAATGTTTTTTTTTAAAGTTATACAGGCAAACCATTTCCTGACGTTTATAGGTCCCACAGTCAGGATATAAAAATGTCAGACCCATTTAGAGTGGAATTAGGGGAAGTGTGTGGTGATGGTGCTTCAGATCTTCTGCATGTGCTTCTCAGGATGTAGAAAGCGACTGAGGTTCATCTCTCTCTCACTGATGAGTCCTGGTGACTAAGCTCTCTGGGGTTATGTATGTTTAAACGTCATGACTTCTCTTGTCACATTAAATAATTGCTGCTTAGAGGTGGAAAGATCCGTACAAATCCAGACCAAGGTTTTGTTTCAACCAACCAGTTGAGCATGAAGAGTATTTTACTGAGTAGTCACAAAGTACTCAGTTGGTTGGTTGAAACAAAATCTTGGTCCGAATTTGTACTTTATGGACCGGAACTTTCCACCTTTGCTGCTGCTAATACATCATACTACACCTGTTTTGGAGGGATGCATGAAACCTGCATAATGATGCTTTCGCACCCCTCAAGGTGCATCTGCTTGTCTTTCTGCACTCCTCAGTCTCACATCTATCAGCAAATCAGCTGTGGATTGGGAAATGTGAGTATGACTGTAACTGCATCAGTTAATGTGTGATTTAAAATTACAGCCAGGTTGTGATGACATCCCAGGATAAGTCACAAGACGTTTAGGGTAAATGTTTAAAATGGTTGGAAAGGGACAGAAATTGCCCCATAATGAGGCCTTAATTCCAGCACGGGCATTTTAGTGTCTGTAATTGAGTCATTTGCCAGATGATCCTGTACATTGTGCTGCAGTATGAGAAAATGTGTTTTATCGCTTTTGAATTGCTTATCTGGAAGTTTGCGATAAGATCTCAGTGGACTGACTCGTGTTATCAGTTAACATTTGTCACGCCCGCGTTTATCTCTGTAGCACAGTAATTTGCACATCCATGATGACAGCTGGTAGCAGGGACGTCGCAGTAGATGTGTAAAATGTACTAAAATAGTGTTAATCGAAACAATAAGGCTGGATTTGTATTAAAATGGCATCGCCCATAGAGGACATTGAAGAGAAGACATGACTGGGAAATGCATGCTGGTCAGACTCTATGGTTGCTATGGTTAATTATCTAAGATCGCTAGGGACCTCTTGGCAGGTATTTAACTTGTCCTGCTAACAAGGCATAATACTGAATGATGGGCTTGTCTGACGCCGTTGATGTGTGAATAGTTCATACCATGATCCTGATTGCCCTTCATTTGTGTTTTACTTTCACTGGTTAGATTTAGAGATACCATCCATTTTTATGCTGTACTCAGGTGCCCTATAGTATAGCAATCTTCAAGTTAATAACAATGGTTAATTCACTCGGACCTCTCTGGGTTCTGTACAGAACCAGTGCGGCTCCCTTAGCATTGACACACTCCCTGGTCTCGGTTAATATCCAAGATACAGTTCATTTACCATTTTATAAAGTGTCTCAGTAAAACTTTACTTGATGGGGTACAAATAATATAGAATTATACTATTACTTAAGCATTAATTATGTCTTAGTTACATTCTGATCTCATGTTAATTCATCATTAATGAATCATGATGAATCTTTTATCAAAGTTATTGTTTTTTTTTTGCTATGCCTATTGATTCTGTAAACCTTTGTGAACTTTTGTGAAGCAATTACTAAGGAACTACTGAAGGAACGAATCATGAATAACACAAGTGAAATACTGATCTCATTTGTTTGATCTTTAATGGATCGTGGTGCATCTTTTATCTCAAGTAGCAACAATATTTGTTCATGATTTGTTCATAAATTGTACTTCAGAAGTAACTGAGTTATCACTAAGTATTTGTGCCCCATCAAGTAAACTATTACCAGTCTCTCTGGGAGATAATGATTGGCCTACAGAGTGACTTTCATCCAATCATATTGCAGCATAGAATGTTTATCAGGGCACTCAAGCAGATTCTCTGAGCTGGCCTTTTGGCCTTCAGGGACCGCCTTAAACGGATGAGGGCTGGAGTCTTGCTTCTCTTTTCAGTGACTGAAAACAGACGTGATTAGTCTTTCTGTATCTTGCTGTTTTACAGCCCATGCCATTCTGCCTCTTTTGTTTCCCTCAAACATTTGTTCGGGTTGCAGCAAAGCACAATGTGGCCTTTTAAATGGTTCAGTTGTTAAACCACCCTAATTATAGTTCTGCCTGTCCTGCTCTTCAGTTCTGTCAGACACTGAAAGACTGTGATTACCAACCTGATTATAGCTTCAGCTAAAGTCTTTTCTGGGCCTGCTCCAGTACCAGATGCTGTGTTAACGTAGAGTTCCGTTGGGTGACGTCTTTCTAACGGGAATAGGATATTGTGAACTTGAGAATATGGTGTCATGAACAGACTCAGCTGTGTGAATCGTACCCACGGTCATGCTCCACACTCCGCTTCTTTCGTGATAGGTTGATTTCGCACTCTTCGGAATAATCAAGCAGTAACATCACTGCTGTGTTGAACAGCATGCATGCTGCTTTTGGAGAAGACAGTTCATGCTCTATGGCGCCCCCAAGAGGAAATTCATAGTTTGCTTGCATATGTGTTTCTCAAGGTGACTATGAGTATGTCTATTCAAGCGGCACGTTCCCCCTGGCAGTAGCAAAGCACTTCATTGTGTGAAGATGAGGCAAAGTGCAAAGCTAAGCGGCAGTGAACAGGATCCCTACGCAGGTATCGAGAGTTACTGCTGCTCATGACAGCTGAAACCCCAGCAGGCAGACATGTTTCCACTTCTGTCGCACGACTGATCTCATCTATTATGTGAAATTCTGCCGAAAGCCACAACTCCATACTACATTTGTAATGCAGCTAGATCTAGAAGGCTGCTACTGGGTTAGTAATGCCCATTGCACACGATTCCACAACCTTTCAAGTCCATATACAGGCAATTTAACTGTGGACTGCAAAAGCGGGCAACTTATATAGGGAGTGATGTTCTTGCGACATGTTCATTGAAAATCCTTGCGATGTTGTTGTTGGTCAGTTTTCATTTAAACCTTTAGAACCATTTAAAACTACTGAAAATGGCATAGTGTCAATTAGCGTGTTTACAGTATGAAAGACATAGCTGGGAATGTAAGGATGTCGATGCAGATGAGGATAAAGTAAATATCACATGGTAAAGTATCCTTTTTAACTAGGGGAACTAAAGTTCTTAAAATACGAAATAGTCAATATACAACAAAAGGGGGGGATTACATCTTTTTTTTTTGTTGCTCAGCTGAGCAATTGACCTTTGATCCATTAAGAAGGCATCTGTACTTGTCATGGTATTTAGGCAGATTGGTCCCTTGACTTTACCGTCTGGTCGCCACGAAATTTAATTCATTCTTTTTTTTTCATTTTTAGATCTGTCCCTCACGCCTCCCCCTGCTTGTCCACAAGATTGTAATGACTGTCAGCCTTTCCTCCATGCCGTGTTCGTCCGTGACATTTTTAAAGGCTCTCTCTGCCAGTCCTGCCTCGCTTTGCGTGTCCTCCAGGCCTCACTCAGTAGACCATGGCTAATGAAGAAGCTTCTGTATCTTCAGTCTAGTGTAAATGCCCGAAGAGAGAGAGACAGAGAGAGTTACATTGCTAACCTGAAGGCAGACATTAGATTTTCACCTCCAGAATCATTCAGATGGTGCTGTTGGTCTGGGTGCTCCTAGAGAGAGCTAGTTAATGCGTGATCAAAAGCAGGGAGCACGACCACCAGTACATGAAACGCACTAAATTATTCACTTTAATGATTGACAGATACTGACAGATTTCATGTGCTCTTATTTAAAAATCACATTCGCATTTGTTGTGTGTAGGGATTTAACATAATTTATTATTCATTTACTCTGTTCGGTGTAACTAGCTAGTACCAGGTAGGACTAATTTTTCCTTTCAAGGGTAGATGAGTGAAATTAAATGAAATGAAATGATGAAATGAGTACACTTTATTGATCCCCGTGGGGAAATTCTCTTTTCAGCCTACCCCATTATTCTCTCTGTAGGTGATGTATTCAGAGCAGTCTTCCTGTACTCTACTGGTGTACTAAGCTATTTTAACACTCTGGCTTTCTTATTTGCTGTTATCCTCTGACCACTGTCGTTAAAAAGGTGTTTTCATCTCCATAAATGCTGCAAGATGGTTTTTTTTCATCACACCATTATCTGTGAAGTCTAGACAGCGGGTTTACAGAGAATCTCAGGAGGATGACAGTTTCTGCTATTCTAAAACCACATCATATGGCACCTACAATCACACCATATTCAAAATTGCTTGAATGAGACACCTTAACCTCTCATATCCTCTGTCGGGTTGTATGTGACCCTCTTGACTCTCTCTTTGGTGCATCTAATCGTGCTACATGGTTTAGAGTAGAATAGATACATCTAATAAACTGGCCACTGAGTGCATGGAGAAATTTGTACTGCAGTAAGACACTTAACCTTCAGTATCACATCATGGGAAGGATGGAAACAAAGGCAGGCATGGGAAGAACCAAAATGGGCTTTATTTAAACAAAACTACAAAAAGAAATAGACCACAAGGGGTCAAACAGGGTAGGAAGAACCAGGAGAGTACACAGGGCAGACTGGGGAAGCATATGCAAACCATAACATCAATGACCAGACTGGGGAGCTCTAGACAGGGAGGCACTATATACATCACTGATGAGGGAGCAAACGAGTGGCACCTGGGGATCTTCCACACGAGGGATCAAACGAGGGGCAGCGTTAAACGAGGAACAGGTGTGACTTGTTGGAGCCACACAATGGAGAGAACAAGGAGAAAGGAATGCAGGCCCTGACGGTCAGTTACATTCATATTGCTGAATATTGTGAAGACTGAGGAAAGACGTTTTCAAAAAGGAAAATTCTGAATAGTATTGAATTTTGAAATATTGAATTAATAAAAATAATATTGAATTTATTTTTCTTTTACAAGTTAATCGTAATCAGTTCAGGATTTTTATTTATAATTAATAGGACACCTGATGCTTCACCCAGATGGATTCTGAACTGAATACATTAATAGATGAATACATTTGTGTGCATGAAAGATGATCCAATGTTCATGAGCAAATGCTCAGCTGAAGATTTGGTTTAAAATTTCAATTTGAGACACAATGGAGGTGTTCCAAACACTAGGTTGAGGTGAGATGAATGCATTTAATTGCTTAATGTGCAACTATCCCTCAAATAGCATTTCTCAAGCACAGCACAAAGCACTGCGGCATGTTGGGTTGAAATGCTAATTAGGGGAGCAATCTTGGTACACAAAGCCAGGGATAATACAGCATTTACAGCGTTCCTGTAGTTTCCTTCAGTTCAGCACAGGGAACAGAACCACTATTAGGTCACATGTAGCTTATTTAATTAAACACCCTCTTCCCCCCCTCATCGGCAGAGCGGCCTTGACTCTAACACCCCCGGAAATCACATTTTGTGCTTGGCTCATTCTCTATCATTGCCTCCCCACCCCTGCCCCCATGCCTCCCATTTTATCCTACGTGTGCTACATCCTGTACCCCCGACCACCCCCATTTCCTCTTCTCTTCCCTCCTGAACTTGCGGGCCCCTATGCGTGTCACATGACCTGCTGACTTCCCCATATTGCAGTCTGAACTAGAGCAGGTCTCCGGTGTTGTATTTTATATACAATAAAGATAGCAAGCAATAAACAAACAAACAAGTAATCAAACAAATAAATAAACCATTGTGTGTGTATATGTGTGTGAAAAAGTGGTAACACTTTACTTAAAGCAGTCATCATAATGCATTATTGATACCTTCATTATAATGTATTCATAAAGTATTATAGGCATGACTATAACTATTTTAAAAGAGTAATAATACATTAAAGCCATGTTTATTATGCATATGAATGCTCTATGAAGCTCTCACCTATAATGGATTATAGATACCTTCATAATGCGTATAATGGTCAGTATATGAAATAAGAGTGTAACGGTGCATGTTTTCTTACCGAGAAATTTCGGTACAGGTGTTTCGGTTTGGTATGCATATGTATTGAACGCATACGACAAATGTGGAATGGCTTTTAATTGCTGCACCATGATGGATATTTATTTTGTTCTGTATTTTTTGAGACCATATTTCTGTTGCACAGTTCTAAGATGATAATAAGCTGAAAGCTGCTAATGTGAATGCAGTGCAGATCAGGTACTGTTAATTTTCTAAATGTGCACCTTAATGGCTATTTATTTTACTTTTATTTACTGGGGAGAAAGTTTATTTTGATTGACTTTTAAGTAAATTGTAGTGTTTTATTAGTAGGTTGCAGCAGTATTGACAGAGACTTTTTAAGACAGTCATACTTTGTTTAGTGAACACTGTTTAAAACAGAAAAAAAAGCATTTATGTTTGTATCTTTCACCCACACTGTACCGAAAACGCACCGAACCGTGATTTTTATGTATCGTTACACCTCTATTATGAAGGTATTTATAGTGCATTATAGATGAGAGCTATACTGCATTCATAATGCATTATAAATATGGCTATAATGTGTTATGCCTTATATAAATAGTTATAGCTGTGTCTATAATACGTTTTGAATGCATTGTAATGCATTAAATGGTATCTATAATGCATTTTATATGAGTGCTTTAAGTAAAGTGTAACCAAAAAAAATTATGCCAAACCATTAAATGCAGACCACCATTGGGAAGTCAGTAAAAACAGTGTGTTCTCATAATTTAATTATACTATGTTTAACATAATGAGGATGGTGGCCAAAGGTTACAGAAGGTGGATATAAGCTGTTTTAACTTTGTCAGACTCCCAGCTGAACCCAGGTCAGTTGGCTCTGCTCTAGGTCTCTGAAGTGGCAGTGAGACCCAGATTAAAAATTCACTTTTTTATTCCCTTGACTTTTCTGAAACAGGCATGTATTATTTACAAAATACAGTTATGAAACATTCAAAATAAAATAATTGATCAAAGTTAAATGAATTGAAATCTGAAGGTGTTTCAAATGTTATAGTGTACTGAAAGTTATAGGAATCTGTTCTATTGTGATAATGCTACCCATAATATATTTGAATTTGAGTTACAATTATCTATTAACTGCATTCACCAAGGGTGGTAAACCAGCTTTCACTGTGTTCTGGGAACATTTTGTGAAGCCTCTGAGTGCATTTGATCAATTATGTTTGGAGAACAATCTGTAAACTGTCAGGTTTCTCCCTCAAACAGATATTTGACATGTGAATGTTGTAGAAACCAAGAAGGTTATATCTGTCCTATAAGATGTTTAGATGTTTGAGGCTCAAGAGATGGAAATCAGTGCAGCTCTGTGTTTAGTAGCGAGGTTGGTGCAGGGAGACAGAAAGCCTCGGGCAATGTTGTGTAGCTTTGTTTAAGAAACTTTCAGGGTTATGCTGTTACATGGTCTAGCCTTTGATTTATAAAAATAGTTTGCAAATGCTTTCAATGTTGCTTTCAAAGTTTAGTGTGAGGGCAGCAAAGAATTCTGCTTCGGTGGTGAAATGCATCACTCCACAAACAGAAGTAGATTTTAGTAGCATTAGTACAACCTTCGCATCAAATATTCACATTTCTCTGAGTACAGACCGAATGTTCTAGGCCAGGCGAGGCCTGACTCATGCTGTAAACTGAGAAATGCGTGTACATATTGGAGGATCTTAAGCTGGGTAACATCTAGAAAAATATTTTTTTAACATTTCTCTTGCAACTTAAAATGATGCTGACCCCAAACACTCTGGGCCGTGCTGCTTCGTAGCAAGCTGCCAAAACTTCTCGTAACACCAGCCATGTGGTTTTCAGTATGTAACCCACATGAGAACCTGCCTCAGTCCCTGTAAACCCTGTATGCAAGTGATGAATCATGCATCATCTCCTTCCAGAGCAGCAGAGTGGCTGGCTGTGACTGGGAGGAGGACCAACAGGTATCAGGGATGTGGAGATGCTGAGATCCTGACAGATTCACCTTTATGAATGTATAAGAATGATTACCGCCGGAATAGACAAAGATAGCTCCAAAAATATGGCAAAACAGATGGAAAACATGCTTTAAAGGAGAGAGCCTTAATGTTTCTTGATGTTAATCCATTCGATCTATAGATCATGAGTGAAATCTCATTCTCGACAGAACTGGAATTTTTGAAGGTCAGATCTGCATGCGCGTTTGCCAGTCTTGTAAAGGTGATCCTCCTATTTCCTAAGGAAATGGACAGACGGCTCTGTCTCGGAGTTCGGGAGAAGTAACGTACAGTACAGCCCGAAGAACCTTGCTTCATGATTCAACTCATGATTTTCTTTTGTACACTGCCGTTTAGAATTAGTGGAGCTATTGTTGCTTATTTAACTGGTTATGGGAGAGAAGAACACATTTGTTGTTTCAAGTAGTTCAGTTAGTTTAGTTTATTGTAGCATCTACAATAGCTATGAAGGTGGAGATTTTTCATTGCTATTATCTGTGGAGCCGCAGGATTGACTTCTTGTTTTATAGATGAATGTTTGCTATTGCTTTACTGCTCATTAGAACATCCATCTGCAAAAGGCATCAGGTGTGTTGGAGCTGTACCTCTGTAAGGCAAAGGTATAAACTGTATTTAATAAATGACCAGTATGCTATATGAAATACATCTGCGCTGAGAAAGGGTTAATGTGTGCTTTACTGTAACTTTCCTTTACCATGGCCACTATACATAGCTTGCATGTTTGTACCTAAAGATGTTTTCATGTTAACAAGCGGAAAATGCATTTATTCATAGAACTGCTTTCTTCCACTAATTATTAAACATTTCGCTTAGATACAATCCAAGCCACCGTCATTAATTAGAATTTTTTTTCATTGCTGAGACCATAAGCTGGGCATTAGTTTGCAATTTCCATTTCCGCTAATTGTAAATTGTGTTCTATGTCTGGAATTTTAAGTAATGTTAATTAGAATTATTTACTGCTGTGATTCACCTGCCTGGCAAGACGTGTGCAGTTATAGAAAATTATGACCAATAAGACTCAAGCATTTAAGTGCCATGGTATAATTCGACTTAATGAATACAGTAGCAGTTTAAGAGCAGTGGTGGGGTAAAAAGCCTTTACTACATCCCATGTTAAATATAACCCCTTAGCATGTTTGCAATAGGTCCAGTGTGCTCAAGGCTAAGTGTTTGAGGCGTAAGAACATGATTTCTGAACATAATGAGGGCATTCAGTGTCCATTAATGCAATTTGAAATTGACCATTTTCTGTAATGCCCCACTGACAAGCTGACATAACACGCCCCGGTGCCTCGTTGCAGGGTTTCAGTCTTTCCTCTCTTCACGGAATGTTCATGATGTTCTTCACGCATGCAAAAGCGCCTCATTATCACCCCACTGTTTTTCTTTTGAGGGCATGACTGGTGGTTTATCTCCAAATTGAGCTTAGCTTCAATGCTTTTAGATGAAAGCTTGTTTCTCCGCAGGAGATAAAAAAAAAAAATCACCCTTTCCAGCATTGCATCCCAGAAGTAGTCTTCTGGAAGTTTTATCCATGCTATGTGCATTTTCGAATGGATGCATAGACCTCCGTTTCTGACCTAAGGGTAGCCCTTCTTATATATACAGAATAGTGTGTATTAGTAGTATTCTTCGAAAGAAAAGGTGACTGTGTAAGAGCACAACTGGCGAGTGATAATTAAATAAAAGAAGAGTTAATCAAAAATACAAATTTATACCCCGCACTAGATAAGTTCTACTGGCTTGGAAGAAACGTAGGAGTTTATTATAGACAATTACTTTGACTGTGACAACACTCCTGTGCATACGACCACAGCTTACATACAACATAACAAAACCAACATGCTTACTCAATGTTATCAGCGATACCGTGGGCTTTTCCGCACCACCACAAGCAAGCATGGTTCATACAAAGGTAAAACCTTAAAACCAACGGTAAATATAGGTCGAGGAGGGAGCAGTAAAAGTCCTCAACTTGGTCAACACTTTGTCCATTATTCGCTGTTTTTTACTGATTAAAATCTAAACATTTAGAGATCGCAAATTTCAGTGAAATGTGCCTCTTACCAAATCTGGTTTCCACTCATAACTGACAGCTCGGCAAAGCTTGCACATAAATTCTACATCCGCCTTTTTATACGTGATGGGAGGCAAAACATTATTGGCTGCTCAGGACAAGCCTCCCGGCCTATTGGCCAACCCAACTCAGTCATACGGCAGATGAAATAAAACATCAAAATAAAAATCCCCCCCAAAAAACAAATAGAAAAATACACAGCCATTCCCCACATCCCTTACAGATGTCTGTAAAATAGGACCTCAGATTGCCTGTGGATAAAATGTAAAACTTCTTGAGGTGGTGTTTCTAGCTTATGCCTGTTCTGTGTAGATATTGCGGAACAGAGCCAAGTGCTTCCATATTCCCCAGAACCAGTGGGGGCCAAATCCTCTTCTTGCCAGGATCAGCAGATCCAGAAGCTCTGGCAGAGCTGAGCTCCTCATCCAGCACGGTAGCTCTCCTTCCCGCAGATGTCGCTGTGGCTGGATAGCCCTGCAACAAGGACTTGTGTTATTTAATAGCACGTCATAATTTCCACCACACAGGTCACCTTGGACATCAATATCTGAGTGCAGTAATAGCACCAAGGGTAGTGATGCTGCAACGCCCTGGTCACTTGGATTGGTTTATTGCCGATCAGCTCCTTCACATGGCGCTAATGGAATCGCTAAAAGCATCGGGAAAACCATTTAATGCTGTGTTGTTTGTACTTCTCTGCCTGAGCTAATGAAATCCAAATATATTACAAAGGTTTAATTCGTTCTCTGGTAGTGAGGACGTGCCACTAATCTGTTCTACTAAACATATTTACTTGTTCATTGAACGTCTTAATGAGTCTGCTATTAAAACTGCAGACTTTGCATAAACCTCCTGACTGGCTGGTGTTGCAGCTTGTTGCTGATGCAATAATGCATGAGTCAAGTGCTATCTGTCTGGATGCTATGCTTATAAACAGCATGTAGGACGCAAGAGCGCCGGCAATGCAAGAATCAAGAATCAGCACCAGACATAATCACAGCACAACACGATTCGGGAGATGGCTTTTTGGTGTGTGACGTCTAAGCCCTCTCTACCTCAGCAATGGTCAAAGCTAGGCTGGCATCTGGGGAAGGTTATCCAAGTCAGGGATAGGGTAATGGTCTCCATAATCCAGTGCCGACAGGGGCAACACTGCTGCAATACTGTATTTGCCATGTGCTGGAGAAAAGTCTCAGAGCAGGACCTGTCACTCAACTGAGTATGTAGCGATAGATGCATGTAGCAACTGAGTGCAACACAATGACAGCTACATTGACATTAATTCTGTTTGACTTACCAACACATGCAATAGTCATGGGATGAGAGTAACATGATGTCTGAAGTAAAAACAGAAACGTATATTGTCTGTTTGAATGGGAAAAGCAAATTTCTCCTCTAAGAGAGTCTGTGACTCACGTATCACATTACTTTGATGTTTAGAAACATGTTCCTGAAGCTGGACAGGGGCTCTGAGGCATATACACACATAAACACTCTTTATTCCTCTTCTGGAACTGAGCAGACAATGGCAGCATTCAACATAAATCCTTTTTGATTTGAAGGAGAATGTAAGAGTTTTAAATCTCTGAAAATACTCCATCTCCATTATTACCAGCTTATTGGTTAGATGTTAGACCTGACACATATTCAATGGAATTAACTTCCTGTGGGGCTAACACAATATGGTTTTTGGGGTAAGACAAAAGGGCAACTGGTTGTCTGCAACATTTAGTTTCTATGAGCTATTTGTCTACTCAAAAAATATGTCATCAGTCAAAAAACATTCAGCCAATCAGATGTCAGTGTTGACAGCTTTGAATTATGCACACTTTACACTTGTATTTTATTTTGTTTTGTTTTGTTCAAAACTATATGCAAGTGAGGAAAGTTCAGAGTTAGCGGACAGGCTCAGTCAGCCCCCCTGAACCAACTGAGGTTAAGGATTATGCTCAATGGCCCAAAGACGATTGATTGCACTTGCAGCTACATTCCTAATTCTGTTATCCTGGAGAGACATGAGCCACAGGAAGGGGATACATTTTGTCTTGGGGTTTACTAGTATATCTCCAGGGAATTCTGGGTATCTGCCTTTTCAGCCTGGAGTGAAATGCTGTCTTATGAATACACAAAGGGGGTGAGGCATGCAGCCCTGGAAGTCCGGCACGAATCACGCAGCATGGCAGAAATTGCATGTGAAAAAAAACTATATCTGAATGTTCCATTTATCATCATGGCTTGGTATTTGGTAGGGAGGAGACTCAGGTCCTTTGGGGTATGTAGGTCCCTGTTGCAGCAGTTCCCCTAGTCTGTTATTAACGGTGCAGTCTTCTATGTCGGGGCGACAGAATCACTGCAGCGGAGGTTAATAAACTAAACTGACTAATCAGAAAGGCTGCTTCAGCACTGGGAATTGACCTGGTCGCCCCCGGAAGGAATCGCAGAGGAAAGGACAGTCAACAAACTATGTGACATGATGGACGATGCACCACACCCATTACACAATACCATGATCAAACAGAAGAGTGACAGACTTATATGGTTGGCCTGTCAGTCTGTCTGAAAGCAACAATATAAACACAGAGAATTAATGGGGCATATAAAAACTGAAGGATTTCTCCATGACCCCAGGCAGTCTGTAGACAAGTCGGTGGTTGTTTTTCTATTGTTTCGCTCATCATGCATGGAGGCAGAGGCCGACTTATATTGCATTTCCTCCTCACTGCTTCTGCCTCCAGCGCTCTCATACGCACAAAGCCCACACCCACGTGGCACTGCATGCGTTCACTTTGCTGATTTCTTACTGCCTCTGTCCTCTCATTTCTTTTGGGATGAAGAGAAGATGCTCATCACTCCCAGTTAGCCCTAGTAAAGGTCTTTTTACGGTCTGTGGGCTGATCATTTGGGTCTGTACCAAGCACCACCTGTGTGTTTCGTTCCGTCTAGGAGGAGCTCATTTCTCTGAGTCATCTTCACTTGGCACACGGGGTCTGTACCTTTAAGTGCTGAAGGTATTTCTCCTGTAATTACTGTGAGATACCATCTGTGCTGAATCTGACACAGGGAAGGTGAGCCATTGACACATATTATATATTTTTCAGGGCAGCATTATGACCAAATATAAAAAATGCTGAGTCAAGGCCTGGGGACCATAATAATCTGGCCTATTTATGGCAAATCAACCTCAGGACTTCTGCATTACTGTAAACATTTTTCTTTACGCACATCACATAAGCATAGACAGTTATTTTAATATATGCTTTAAAAGCAGATGTTTTAAAATCTTCTTTTATTTATCATACACCATCAAGGTACTGGAAGCTATGGTTCTGCTGTAAAGCGGACAGTAAACACCCACTTTCACGTCACCTTTGTTTTTCTGCTCAGCTCCCAGGTAAATGGTGAGAAAAACATGCCGGTGACTGCATCTATCTGATGCCCAGGGGGACGGAGGGGCATGTGGGCATCATGGAGCTGCTCTAAGGATCATCCGGGCCCACTTTTCTCTCAGTTTCACAGCAGTGCAGATCACAGCGAGTCTCACACAGAGCGCAGCCTCTCCTCTCTCCCCAGACCTCGGCCTGTCTCACACAGAGCGCAGCCTCTCCTCTCTCCCTAGACCGTGGCCTGTCTCACACAGAG
>JAODKF010000001.1:44643807-44654439 GCA_026779585.1 Mormyrus proboscirostris | reverse complement strand
GCAGCCTCTCCTCTCTCCCTAGACCGTGGCCTGTCTCACACAGAGAGCAGCCTCTCCTCTCTCCCTAGACCGTGGCCTGTCTCACACAGAGAGCAGCCTCTCCTCTCTCCCTAGACCGTGGCCTGTCTCACACAGAGCGCAGCCTCTCCTCTCTCCCTAGACCGTGGCCTGTCTCACACAGAGCGCAGCCTCTCCTCTCTCCCCAGACCTCGGCGAGTCTCACACAGAGCGCAGCATCTCCTCTCCCCAGAACACAGATGAGTTGCAGTCATGCTGTTCGCTGCTCTTATAATTCTTCATCCCCCAGCTACCCAGCATTAATCTGAGCTGCCCCCCCTGTTACCCAGCTTGCCCACCATTACTCCCATTTACATTTCTGATTCGTATACATGGGGTTTGGTTGTACGTTCATCTCTCCATTCCCCCTCCCCCCCCCCGCCTTCCCTCTCTTTCTCATAGGCGTAAATTATGGCGGGGGGGGGGGGGGGGGGGGGTGAGGTTCTAAGCCCCACAACAATCAAAATCAGCCAATACCACCCCCTGGATCCCCTTAAATGAGTGGAGACATCACCCCCCCCATGCTCAACCCAAAGATACACCCTTGGTCTCTCTCCCTCTCTCTTTCTCTGTGCAGTCCTCGCCCCCAAGAGGCAGGGATGGCATCAACATAACGAAAGGCGGGCATGAAACAGCTGGGCACTGAGTAGCTGCTTCTGGTCGCATTTTATTGTGTCATGTCTTTCTTTGAGGGAGGTGTGGCGAAGCAGTATTTGACATTGTTGCTTCTAGGACTGGGGTTTGACTCTCTGCCGCAGCTCTGTGTGTGTACAGTTTGCTTTTTCCCATATCATTCTGAGAGTTCCTCCAGGTTTCCCCACACAGTCCAAAAGCAGGCAAAGGATTCTGCGGTTGTCAGGTTGCCCATAGCTGCGAGCGGTGAGATCACGTTCCTTGCTTCCAGGATTGGCTCTGGGCCCCCACAACCCTGCATAGGACAGGCAGTATAGAAGACAGGGTAGATGTTCTTTCTCTGTTGTCACCTCCTTTAGTAAATTCTCATCATCTGATGCCACATGCTACTTGCAGTTCGTTTTTAAGTGGTTTGTGGCCAGTCTGTGCTTAGTTCTCATGATGTACCAGCACAGAATCATGAAATAATCACACCTTTTAATTAAACATCGGGCCCTTACACAGTCTACCGAACCGGAGCTGCTCTTCATACAGCTTTATTTTGCTCTTTAGGGACTAAAATATTTATCGAAACAAAATATGCATATTTTGATCAACTTTTGTGCATGCTTGGAAATAAAAACTGTATTTATCATGAAATACATGTTGATAGTGATCTGAATGAACAGAAATTCAAGGATGGCTTGGACATTCATGCAGACCCGTTAACTGTGGATGTCAAAATGGTATCAGTTTTGGATTCGTCAGACTCAAATTGAATAAAGGCATGACAAACATCAGTACTGGTTGCATTGTAGGTTGGGGGCAGGACTAAAGCGGAGCATCCTGGGAAAAATACAAGCGTGCCAGAGATAACCCCGAACACATAAGGAAGATTCCATGAACTGTGATAAATGTCATGAAAGTTTTATGGACAGTGACAATGTGCTTCCTGTCTCCCTACCACAGAGGTGCTACTATTCAATTGGCCAGGAGGGGATTGTAAAGCATCTTTATCCCCAGCTAACTCTTTGTTATTGCTCGCTGACGGCCTTCCTGCCAACGAGAGATCAATCCATCTTCCAACCGGGTTTCTGAAGGGAGAGGGATGTACAGAGCCTATAACATGCAGCGCAGGGTAATTAATGCGCCCGCACACACACGATCGTGCACTATGGGTAATTCACCCTCACTGCATGTCTTTGGACTGTGGGAGTTATCTGGGATACCCAGAGGAAACTCACATGGCAAGAGGAGAAAGTAGAACCTCCACACATACAGAGTGGAGGTGGGATTCAAACCCACAGGCCTGTAGATGTGAGGCAATACTGCTATGTGCTAATCTACCATTGCCCCCCATGCTAGACATCAATGATGTATAAATGTGATACATCACAAGTCTCTCAGGGCCGGCAGCACAGACCTGCATAAATCAATATGTATTAACATTCTGAATGATCCCTACAGAGTCCCAGAGACCCTCATTAATAAAAATGAGACCTTGCGAGGATTTAAGGATTCAAGCTTTAACACATTGGTTTTACGCCTTCTGTTCTAATGTCTTGGTCAGCACCTAAATAAGAATTGCCCTTTAGAGTGGTCCTAGCCTCCTATCATCCTAATAAAACATTAGTTCTCCAAAAAAAAAAAAAAAATCGAGTGCTTAAAGTGACAAAGGATATTGAATCCTACGAAGAATCACCCTTCATGTAAGAAATAAATGTTTACCACAGTAAACAGAGTATACTGAGTATTGAGTATGAAGAGTCACAGAGTACTCATCTAGTTGGTTGAAACAAAATCTTGGTCTGGATTTGTACTCTCTGGACCTGAAATCTCCACATCTGATAGCTTCCCTAAACACCTTGAGATAATAGCATGATAGGAGATTCAAGTTCACTTGTCGAAATAAGTTTCAGATTCATCTTGAGACAGGCATTTCCCTCTAAATGTACACATACTGTTCATGTATAAAAACATATTTTCTGATCTGTTCCCGAGAAGCAGGATAAGAGTTTGTTCCTGTGCTTATCTGATGCTTTCAGATAGGCTCTGCAGTAAAATATCACTCAGATACAGGAAAGAAAATGTAATTCCTGTAAAACCCATCCTGTACAGACAAGTGGAATTATATTAACTCAGTTCATTTGTGATGCATCAATTACCATCAAATGACCATCATTACTTGTGCAGTGATCCTAGCTGCAGACACCATTGACACTAAAGCACACATTTGGAGCATGCCTTCCCAGCTCTGGAGATAGAGGTGAGCTTAGTGGTGACCTGTACCCAAGGCTTTCTGAATCTCAGGGCCTTTCTGCAGAAAAATGCTTTGTGGCTGACATAACTCTCAAGCCATGGCTATCCATGATGATTGTGGATTGGGTTTGATTTGTGAAAATCACTTACAATAAAACACATCATGCTGGCTTTTACTCATGCTCCCTACAGGTTAACATTTGGTGGATTTCAAGAATTTGTGGTAGTGAGATCAGGGCTGGGCAATGTAATTAAAAAGGGGGCGTTGGGTATGCGGGTTTTCACTGCAACTCCCTCATTAGATTACTAATGAGAGGACTGATTGGCTGAAGAGTTTGAACAGCTGACCCAAAGGTTACCCCAAAAACCTGTGTGCACGCTGGCCCTTTGTGGATAAGATTGCCCACCCTTGATTTAGATCATATAAGGTCAAAAATTAACAATTTGAATGATATGCGTACCATAAACAAAGAGGCTACAACAGCAATAGTGATGATCAAATTGGTACCAGGACACATGGGAGGGGGGGCTGTAACTGTAAAAATCAAATATGGAGCGTTCAGACTCCATGATGACTTTGACCTCAAGAGGCACAGGGTAACTTCTAAGTATGTTCTCAGTATGGATGGTTTGGCTCCAGCTGCTACGAAATCTTGGCACATCAACGTTTGATAGAGAGCTTCTGTCTCTCTATATGGAGCCCAATGATGTGTTTCACTCTATATGGTGGATTCATATAATTAGCATTTCTCCGGCTCCTCACAGCTGTCAAGTAATTGTCCAGCATGGCTGGGTCGATGTTTGCTCTTTGTGTCGCTAGACTGTGTCAAGTGCAGGTTTGTGGATCTGACCTTGACTTTTAAAAGCTAATGATCGGTAACCTTTTCCTCCAGTATGTGCTCTCCTTACTCACGTCTGACATTCAATCCTAAATACTTGCCCCATTCTATTTCAGTTCTATTACAAAGTATTACACTCTTAGGTGGTTTGCGTAACATGTAAATGCATTAAAAAATGCATTAAAATAACCGAAAGCAATATTCAATGGATCTCAAAATACAAGTCAACAAAATATGTTAAAATAACATGTATTGGATCCATGTGGGTATAAAGCAATTTGTTATCTGATGACACATTTCTCACATGAAAAAAGTATTTTATTTGATTACTGCCCTTAATTTTAGTAGTGAAAATGGTTTTATTCTCTGCTCGTCTAGTACAACTTTTGCTTACTGATCTAAGCTCTTTTTAAACTTTGAATACGCATCCACCAGTTTGGTCCCAGAAAGGCTGGAAGTCAGATGGCCTCATATTGCGGTATTCTATGACACAGTGTGAGTCATCATTAGAGGACTGAAAACTCTGGGCCCGGTTTCTTTATTGTGTGCAGCTGACGTGTCGTGGCTGTGAATGGGAAGGTCTGATTAAAGCGATGGATTTGGAAGGCTGATTAATTCCTTCCTCCAGTCCGTCGGAAGATGGGGTCTAAATTAATCACAAATGTCAAGAGCCTAGCGCAAATTTTTAAAACTAAAACCATCTCTCCTAAAAGCTGACCTCCATCTGGTGTCAGTGGTCATGTGGGGTTGCATATATATACGGGTGCTGGTTCTTTACACATAAAGGAGCTCAAATGGCTAAGAGTTAGCAAGGCTTGTCAGTGCAGACCCTTAAGACCAGAGTGCCTGTTGAGCCATGGCAGGAAGCACAGGTTGAAAGCCATTCAAAAACAGCATAATAACTGTTTTCAAGTGAAGCACGGCTGTGGTACTGGAAGAGAGCTGTATACCTGCAGAGCGAACATTCAATTCAGCTTTTGTGTTGCCCATCTTCACCCTAAAGACATTTTGTCAAGCTAAACTGTAGCAGCTAGACATTCTGGCAGCTCGCAGCCCCTGAATGAAATGCAGACCGCAGGAGGGTGGTTTGGGAACAACAGCAATTCAGTCTGTTTGCAACTGGGCAATTGTGTGCACCCTGTGGAGTGAATCTGATTATGTTTAAGCACTGAGGCAAGGTATATCTAACAACCAATCTAACAGCCAATTTATCATTACTTTGTACAGAAAAATTGAGCTCAATAACTGTCACAACATATTGCAGGTATTTGTCTGTATTGAAGCCAATTCATTTTTATTTTGTAGGAGAATTATGGGGCACACTTCCTGAGATGGGCTCCCAGCCATCTGTAAAAATGTGTTAGATAAGTGGTTAGATGGATGGATGGATGGATGGATGGATGGATGGATTATGGGAATGCATCTACATTAGAGGACCATTGAGTGAGCCACTTTAAACTTTTTATAAATTCTGGCACTTAAAGTTATCTGGAGTTATTAGAATGTGTATTTAAATACAATATCCAAAAGTCCAAAAATGATTTTTACTCAACAAGTTAAAGTAAAGAAATGTATCATGTCTTGAGGTTTAATTGAATGTTCAATTTAGATTAATTTCTTTCTGAGAAAGAAAATTGAAATATACTGCATATGTGAATTAAAATGAGGAAGCTATATCATTGTGTGTGTGTGTGTGTGTGTGTGTGTGTGTGTACTTCATGTGGATGTTCACTAACAAGCCCGTCCAAAGAGTGTCCTGGTGATGGCACTGGTGACTCACTCAATGGCTTCAATGGATCCACAGAAGGAACAGAGAGAGGATCATGGACACACGACAAGCTCAGCAGGTTTATGATCTATGCACATGTCCAAAATGGTCATGAATTCAAATTTTGTTGCTGGCAGAATAATCACATCACCGTCGGGCTCAGTTAATAGCAGTTTCAAAGTCATCTGACAATTTGATCACTGTGTTCTGCACAGACTGAGAATAATTTCCCTGTAACAATTCATTTTGAATTAGCCTGAAACAAGAGACTTTATATGCCTGGGTTGGGTCCTTTCTGCCCTGGCTGCAGGGTTTCATTATTGGCAAATGTGTTCCTTCTTCTGAACATTAGGTCGCGTAATGGTTAAAATTACCAGTGGTGGGGACTTGAGTCACTGACTCGTGACTTGACTCAGACTCAAGTCACAAATTTAATGACTTGTGACTTGGCAAAAACTGATGGAAAGACTTGGATTCCACTTGGACTTGGGGGCAATGACTCGAGACTTGGACCCAATTTGGAGTCTATGACTTGAGAGGACTTGGTTGTAGTCCCCCCTCTGGATACCATTATGTTAATTTTAGAATTTCTATGCATATTAATTCTCTCCTGTCTGCATTTTTAATTCGCTGAATGTAAGGTTTCCTGAGAGTTTGCTGGAAAGATGTATCACTGCCTGCATACACACGGACATAAAAACTGTGTGATGACATTGGTGACTGGACACTCTCTTTTCAACCTATCTCTGCCTATGAAGAATGTATCTTATGAAGTGCTCTGGTGGGTTTATCATTAAATTTAATCAGTAAAGGTTAGAAAACTGACATAAATAGGAACCCAATTTACGTGACTCAACTTGAATCACAAATTTTATGACTTATGACTTGACAGCAAAAAAGATGGAAAGACTTGGACTCAAGTTAGACTTGAGAGTAAAGGATTCGAGACTTGACTCAGACATCAATGTTTTGACTTGATACTTGACTTGGATTTGTCTAGGAATGACTTGTTCCCATCCCTGAAAATTATAGGCTACAGATTAATAAACTTGGAGTGTTACATTTCAGTTCTTGCTTCTTTTGGATGTACTTGAGAAAAATAAAGGTCTTTGAAATATTATATAACAACTGTTGCAGCTTCAGGAAATCAAATATTTTTACTGTATATTCACTGATTCAGCTAAGAAGCTAAGCTAAGAAGTAGCATACTTCGTACATTCGTTTTGAACTTGTGCTTTGAGGTGTAAAATAACGAATAGCTTAAGAAAAGGACACACTAATACAATCATAGTTAGCAAATTTGTGCTGAACTTATCACCTGTGTAGCTGGCACAGTCTGTCTGCATTTGAACATTGACACGGAGCAATGGTGAGACCAGGCAGGGGGACCCAGTCTCTCATTGGTTAATGTTTCATACAAAGATTCGGAAAGCAGAATACAAGGCCTTTATTGCCTTTTTGCTTCTCTGTGCTTTTCCTTAGTAATAAATCTTTGCATAAAAATATGATGTATATAAAATTTTCATTGTACATTCACCCTGGTTTCTCATGTGTCGTTCACCTGTGACTGGTGATTCTCTCGAAATGAGCTCAGGGAAAATATGGTAGCAATGGGTTTTAAAGTGTGGATTGAATTGGAAGGCACTGTCAAAGTGAGTAATGTGATAAGTAACACTCAGAACTAACCTGACCTTTTCTACAGAACAAGGAAGCCAGAGAGCTCAACTGAACTCAACATGCCCACTAATGGTGGCCAACCAGATACACCATAACAGACCAGCTGCTATGTAAAATCCAGCTACTGCAATGATCGGAAAGGGTTGGGATCCAAATTTAGGGAGAACAAGTTAATTTCTAGAATCGAGGTCCATGGACAGGCACAGGGCTTGATAGCCAGGCCGAAGCAAACAAAGACAAACAAATCGAACTCATGATCCTAATCTCTGAACTAAACACAGAAAATCATCATAGCAAGAGTACTGGAGAAATAAGCAAAACAAAGAGGTAGAAAACCTTCAGAGTCATCGCCTGAAGGCTCAGTACTTCACAAGGGGTTAATGGAGACTTGATGCTTTTAATAATTGACACTTGATTACGGTGATGAGATAGAGCTGTGCTTCAGTAATCCTATCTTCTGAATAGGGGGGAGGGGCAATGGTTGGCTCTGTTGCCTCACACCTCAGGGAGACGGTTTCCAGAGTTTGCATGTTCACCAGAGCAGTGACAGACATGGCTGGGTGGATGCTTGGCTAGAGGTGGGTACAACAGCCACATTCAACAACAAGTGTGAACAATCATTGGTAACCAGAATACACACCATGTATAATAGTCATTAATACACATAGTCAAACAAAAGAGTCACTAAAGGTCATGAGAGTCCTTAGGACCAATCACAGTCTCTAAATTATTCTGTATAAGAAGTGTTGCAAAGGATTGCTCTTCAATAGCACTTGCTACAAAATTCGGTGTAGAAAGTCCTTTCACACAACAGTTAAATTCTTAAATGAAGCCAATGTTATGTTAAATAATATCCTAGTATTTCATTACGCGCTTATTACATCATAATTTTCAAATGGGCAAGTTTTAATAACAGTTAATATCTAACATGTACAAGCTCTCTCATGGTTTTGTCAGAAAAAAAATGTTTTCTAACAACAAAAATGTCTGTTTACTTTGATTGGTCATTTGTTTGTAATCATATTTACTGAAAATAAGGGAGAAGAGTTGTTAATTCTTTAAAATGCTGCTCTGAGATTCATTTTTGTGCTCTAAAGGGGATAGGAGATGGGTTTTCTTTTACACAGATGGCAAGAACAGCTTGACGGAAAGACTTTAGCGTTAGTTCTAGAAGTCTCATTAGGAATGATGATGGTTTTATAATGATGACAAAAATGTGTTAAGCTAGACTAATGTTCGACTGTTTCTTTTGATGCTGTTTTTGTGCTGTTTTGTTTTTTACTGATGTACTCCAGTGTCTTCCACAATTCCTAAAGCACGGTTCATAAATGTATATTGTGTTGTTCTATTTTGGGAATGAAAATGATCGAAAAGATTAATCAATCAGTTGCAATCACAATTATGAGCAATTTAAATTTAGAGTTCAATGGCAAGAAGTACATGCAACATGAACATGCAAAATCCATAAATGTGAAGTAGGAGAGGGGCTCGGACCCCCAACCCCGGGAGTATAAAGTAACATTGCTGCCGCTACCCCTCTACGGTCGAGCCCTAACGCTGAGCACCTCAAAAATAACTGGGGTTCGGGGCAGAAGTGGTTCTAGGAACACTGGACAACTCCACACAGCCACCCCCCCAGGGTAAAATTTATAAATTAATAATTGATAATTAATTTCATTCATTCATTTTCCAACCTGCTTTATCCTATTGGGCCGCGGGGGGTCTGGAGCCTATCCCAGAAGCAATGGGCACGAGGTAGGGAACAACTCTAGACAGGGGGCCAGCCCATCGCAGGGCTGATAATTAATTTAGTAAATTAATAATATCAACATGGAGAATTTAATAAAAACAATTCCTTTATTTTGAAATTACTGTGAAAAACAAAAAATAAACAAATAAAGCAGATTTGTTGCTGCAGTGTGCCCTGTAATTGGCTAAGGGGGCCACCTCCCAGCTCAGGGGCCACCTCCCAGCTCAGGGGCCCCAGGCAATTGCCTGCCATGACTGTCCTGTCCCTACACCCCTGGTTAGGAGTCGAGCTGAGAATCTCACACTGAAATTAGATGAAAACCAAACTTAACAACTAAGAGCATTTGATGGTGACTGTATGTCTTCATCTACCCAATTTATTTGATCCTCATGTTGCTCCCTAAGAGCCTGCCTTTGTGCAGGAGGGAGGCTTTGTACTTTCAGGGATAAACACATTGTGCTTCTCAATGCTGTATTGTGACTGGGCAGCTCTGCAGTGAAGACCCTTAATGGCAAAATGCTGCCAGAATGCGTGTTCCTGATGGTCACTTTACAGGGCCCATTCAGACAATGCAGCCATCCATCCATTTTCTATACCATCTGGTCCTATGCAGGGTCATGGGGCTTTGGAGCTAATCCAGAAACTATGGCAGGGAATAACCCAGGATGGGGCACCACCCCATCACAGGGCACTCACAGCATTCACACACGCAATCACACCTACGGACAATGTGGCAACTCCAGGGGGATGTTCCACGAAGCAGGAATTCTGGCTTCGGATTTAAGGTAGTCTGAGCTAAATGAATTTTATCTTCCTGTAGTTACATTTAGCCCAGACTACCTTAAATCTAACAAGTTAATAATAATAATAATAATCATCAGCCTACTTTATTGATCCCTGTGGGGAAATCCTCTTTTTGCTTACCCTGTCATGCTCTCCATGGCGCCCAGACATGTAGGTGAGAGCAAGTTTGGCGGCGAAGGGTAGCCGCCCGTAACGACGCCCATGGAGCCGGGGGTTAAGGGCCTCGCTCAAGGGCCCACAGATGTGATTACTTCACCACGGCTGGGATCTAACTGGTAACCTTCCAATCACAGACGCAAAGGCTTAGCCCACTGAGTCACACGCTGCCCATCACCTCAGCATGTTTTTGGACTGGGGGGGTGGAATCGGAGGACCTGGAGCAAACCTCACTATGATACGGGGCGAACATGCAAACGAGCCAATCACTGCAAACCGCCCCACCCCCCATTCAGAAGATAGGAACATAACGTCGTTGCCAAGGTAATACCTCGTATGTGCACATATATCTGCTTATTGAAAGTCATGTGCAAATAGCAGATCTACCCATGATCTTTGATAAGGTAAAACCTCATATGTCTGACATTAATTTTGACTTATTTTTTCCAACGGAAGTAATACCTCGCATGTTTACGTTGCCAAGGTGATTACTCGTATGTAGCACGGGCTGGTTTTTAGAATGGAAGCGCGGCGTCCTTCAATGCTTAGAGATCGCTTTCACGCAGTTCTCAAATGATTACAGCAGCATAGTCCATAAACAGTAAGTATTTTAACTATTTTCCTGTTTTATTGGTTGTTCTGGAATAAAAGTCCTGCAGCAGCTGTTTGTCAGGCGTACATGTTTAACTTTACTTTCATATTATTTATTA
>JAODKF010000001.1:44616062-44643707 GCA_026779585.1 Mormyrus proboscirostris | reverse complement strand
GGCTAAACGATGGAGGTGAGCACCATGACTCCGTCGCAGACCAGTCGGTGGCCATCAGCGGTGAACAACCACCTGCCAGAATGGACGCCGTCAGCGGTGAACAAGTAGAAATGCACGTCAAGGCGATAGAAAACGGAAGGCAGTCTATTATGGAAAAGCAGCCGCTACACAAGAGAAAAAAAGCAAGGGAATGCAGGTTTTGTGGTGAAGAGTACACTGGCTATCAGCGAGAACAAAGTGGGAAAGTAACTCAGAATGTGAGTAAGGAGAAGAAAGATTTGTGTAGTCCATCAACGATCGTCGTGACAATGGATCTGCAAAGTGTGTTATTGTGTCCTCGAGTTGAAGCTTCGGCAGTTTATTACCACATGAAGCTTCAGCTACACAACTTCACCATCTACAGGCTGAACGAGGGCGATGTGCACATGTACGTATGGCACGAGTGCAACGGTTCAGTTACAGCGAACGAGTTTTCCAGCTGCATCGTCGATTATATTGCAGGGCTGCCTCAGGAAACCGGACACGTCATACTTATTTCAGATGGATGTGAGTACCAAAACAGGAATCGTGTTCTGAGCAGCGCTCTGAGTCAGCTAGCAAAGACAAAGGGCATTACGATCGAACAGCTGATCCTAGAAAAAGGTCACACGATGATGGAGGTTGACTCCGTTCATGCTACTTTGGAGCATTTGTGGGATAAGCAGTCAGTTTGTGCTCCAGCGGATTACCTGTGCTTCATGCGACAAGCCCGAAAGAAGCAGCCATACAGTGTGAAATCAGTTGACTACACATTCTTTGAAGATTTTGAGCATCTTCCGACAACCCTGAATTCCATTCGGCCAGGAGAAACGGCTGGCGACCCAGTCGTCGGCGACATTCGAGGGTTGAAATACGAACCGTCTGGCGAAATCAAATACCGGCTGAGACATTCAGAGGAATGGAACATTCTTCCAGTACGAAGACCGTACGGCGCCGGAGATGCAATGCCAGCAAAACTGTACGCGGCACCTCTGAAAGTCAGTGCGCAAAAGTTCAAGCACTTGCAGGAATTAAAACGACTTCTGCCCTCCGACTACCACAGCTTCTATGACAATCTACCGCATAATTAAGCCAACTGAGTCTTATTGACTAATTTCTCTGTTGTCTGGGTTGATATTTGAGTCGACAGCTTTGGTATTCAGTATTATTTAAACTTTCCGTGAATGGCAAGTGTATGTTGTGGTGCTGTTGCATGAATTTTGTTTTGTGCAAGTTTACAAGAAATTAAATGCAATTTTTTTATTTTCAACGTGAGTAGACATGATGAGAGACCTAAAGATGTACAAAACTGTTGTCGATAATAAAAATTTAGCAGTGTGGTTTAAGAAATTGCCATAGTGAGTCATTGTGTAATTACTCATATGCGCACGACTTATCAGTGTAATACCTCGTATTTGTCAGTTAAGTAATAAAATAACTAATTACTTAATTAGAACGCAGAAAGTTTTACCATTTCATCCTCACACTGTGTAATCCCATTATGGCCAAATTCTGGCAGTCACCAGCTAACTATTGGAAAACATTACACCAAGCAATTCAGTTTTTTCTTGCTCCTGAAAAATTACACATTTTTCACATACGAGGTATTACCTCGGCAACGACGATAAGAAGAGACTAATACACATTGCTCTCTGTTTATGAATTCCTAATACCAACATGACTTATACATTTATGAACTCCATTTTTGTTTTATAAATACCCCTATATTTATAATAACAAAATCGTATCACTGGGACAGCACTCTACAGTATATGCATGCATGTTGAATAGTATATTCAACAAAATATGTTTCATTTTCTTGTCATACCATCCGGATCTTTTTGTTGTGTATGTTCTTATGACCAAATCACGTTTTTTTTTTCCCTTTGTTTATCATTACTTTCTGAGTTAGAAACTGTTTTCAAGGCGGCGTTTGTATTGTGTTTCAGCAGCAGGATATTCGCATGACCAATCGTCAAAAAGCATTTCATAGTCTCACCCGAAGTACCAAAGAAGTACCCCAGCTGATTTAGCACTTTCAGTACTGGAACTTTCGGTATTGATACTCAACCAGAAGTCAATGGAAAAGCGAAAGTACCAAAAGTACCGTACTTGATGCATTGGAAAAGTGGGAAAGAGACTCTCTCACCTGTCTGTGGAGGACCGGAACCCAGCCGGTCTAAGGCTTCACCACGAATTATTGTCAGGAAAATCCTTGTTAATATCCAAGGTTTTGGACAGGCCACACAGTGTTAGGTGTACTGAGTTAGATCAGGGGTGTCTAACTCCAGCCCTGGGGGGCACCCCCGAGTTAGACACCCCTGAGTTAGATGCTGAAATGTAACATATTGTCTTTATGATGAAAGCTTACAATGGAACCTGCCAAGTGAATCGACCAGCAGAGGGGTATATGCTGCATAGCCAAGGCTAACCAGAAGGGTCATGTTTTAAACATCATGAGACACTGCTCAGAACTCGGAGCTGTGCCATGTTACCACTCAGCCGGCTAACATACATCACACTGAAATGAAATATATAAAAATGTGAGAGAATGATCAATCTGCAGTGGATCTGAATGCCAGTATATTCATATAGGCCCAGGCCACCATTCTGACTCAGCCAAACCACTCCAAAGCTCCCAGTTACAGTTTATGGATGATCCACTATACGACCTCTCAGCTATTGCCACAACCGGGACATCTTTCAGTAAGATAACCTTACAGCATTAGATTCCATCATTTTCTATTGTGAACTACAACATTCCATCAATGACAAAATAATTCTGCAGATGGGACGTGCTGCTATTCAGGAGGTCTGAGGTCATCCTGCTGAGAAGGAGCGCTCTGAACTGTCGGGGTCCAAATTAGATACAGGGATGGCCCCTGAAACCAAAATAATAAATGTGGATTATTTAATTTCCCCAGAAGAGACAGGCTACGGTCTGGCCATAAATACTGGTCCCCCTTCAAAATATTCTGCAGGCAGCACAGTTTAGATGTAATTGATTCACACTCACAAACCAAATTTTAACAAATAAGCGAAGCTACAGAATATTTCCTATTCAAATGAGGGGTTCTAAGACTAAGTGACGTAAAATGTCAGGTGACCCCGCTGAAGTGGTATTCATGTCTGGAAGACCATGCTCGTCTATGTTTCTGAGGCTATTTTTCCTTGTTGGTCTTTCACATCTGTTGTAATGTGAAGCATTCTGACTAACAGGTCCTGGGACAGCATGAAGGTCAGTGACGGCCAGGAGCCCCCAGGCCCAGAGCCTTGATGTCTGCGCACTCGGATTTTTCCACACCGCTGAGATGGTGCATCTGTTCCTCAGAGCCTGGCCAGGCCATTCGATCTGAGTCTTGTTGGGTCGACTCAGCGCACAGCAGATAGATGCTACGGAGGCCCGACAAAGTGGCCTCTCTCCTGTCCTGAGTGTGTAATTGTTCTCTCAGATATAAACATTCATCACTGCCATCCAAAGCTCCTGTCTGCTTCTCTAGCTGGCACTTTCCTGTCACTGAGCAGCTGTCAACCTGTCAATCAGACCACACAACATGCCCAGTGGCCTAATTTCTCAGCAACGCTTGGCAGCATTTTACTTCTTCCTCCTCATTCACTTTTTATGTAAGTGAATTCAAGACTTGATCCTATAACCACGGTCCTATAACTGGTGTCTCGAGGTCCTTCAGCTTTTCACATGTGTCTTCTGTTACCCTGTCATGGGGCCCTGGGGGTGGATATCTGTCTTCTTAGTGGTTGTTTGTCATTGCTGCATACAGTACCAGTCAAAAGTCTGCACACGCCTGTTGAAAATGATTTCTTTTTCAACAAGACAGAAACACTAAGCACTCTTCAAGCTTATGTAGCAAGTATTATTTTGTGAACAAGGAAATAGCTTCTGCGACAGATGACCTGGCCCCCACAATCCCATTGGGATGAGTTGGACTGAAAGGTAAGGGCAAGATAGCCAACCGTGCCCAGAAGTTGTGGCAACTCCATCAGGACTGTTGGAGAGGCATTCCAGGTGGCTACATCTGGAAGCTGCTTGAAAGAATGCCAGGAGTCTGCAATGCTGTCATTGAAGGAAAAGGAGGCTTTTGAAGAGTCTAAATTTAAAAAAAAAAAAAAATGTGAGATGTCAATACTCCACATGTCATTGCAATATGGAATATGCAGTATTTCTTTGCCTTGAGGCCTTTTACTATAAGGCGAATAACATCGCTAAAGCAGAGACACATGCATTAAAATGTGTGTTCAGGTTTTGGACTGCCACTGCATATGTGTAAGAAGAGGGAAACTCAGGGAGCCAGATGAGTGCTGGACACACCGCGGTGTTTATGACTGCAGCCATACGGAGCCACATGCTGTGTATGTCGTCAGTGTTTGCGTGGATCTTTGCCAGTGTGACGCCGCCTGCTCACACTAAGCGATATTTTTATATCTGTGTACATATCACTTCAGCAGATTCATTATCCTTCCCAAAGTGGCCACATCCACATTACTGGGTGTGGGTGTGTCCATAACGCCAGCCATCCCCGCCGTCTCCGCGGCTGTCGCTCGGGTGCTGGTTACCTGGCAACGGGGGCAACCTGCGAATTAAACCCGTTGCCTACAAAGGCATAATTTTGCTCTTGTGCAGAAGACGGCCCACCATTTTTGTGATTTATGCCAGCGACTTTTCTTGTATTGTTTTCTTTTTCTGCGACCGTTTCCCCTCCTTCGTTGCTCGGCCTCCCTTCCTGCCTCTGGATGGCGGCAATTTATTCAAATGTCAAATGCCCCCCCCAAACCCCCCCCACCCCTTTGTCGATTCTCGTGGCCCTCTGGAGGGGAACTCACTGGCCACATCATCTCATGGGGGCTTCGCAATGGGGGCAGAAAGATGCAGGATATTCACAGCATTGTGCTGTTGGCTTGTTGATGGTGGTGATGAGCAGCTCTTGTCTATGTAGTACAGAGGCTCTGGCAGCCTTTATAAGAGCAGAGCAGAGGAGTCCGGTGCCTCGGTCATGGCGCCTAGATAGAAAGTTCATGTCCACCCTCTCTGAGTGCAGCTTCTGAGTGCAGAATAAGGAACTAAGGTTTTTTTTCTAACATAAATGTTATAAATATATATATTATCATCCATCAATCCTTCTATCTACTTTGGACGATGCTCATAAATGCACCTAAGCACCTCAATGTCATGCCAGAGGTTAAGACTGGGGTTAAACTGGATCCGGTTTTAAATGGATTAGACAGAACAGTCATTACCTTCCACAGAATGGAAGGAAGTAATCTTTGCTAAATAACTAGTAGAAACCTGTTGTAATATGTTAAAATACATGGAATCGGAAAATTCAATAGAAACGGTCTCTTCAACAGAAGTGAAAGAACATTTAAAATAATTCTATAATAGACTAAATGGAGTGTGTCAAAGACTATGGCTAAGAAATATTGCTGATAAAAACAACAATTAGTTCCCATAGCAACCAGGCAGCCGCTGAAGAATGCTGAAAGAAACACACAGATGGCGTCATATAGGGCGTCACGGAGGGCAACAAGGAGGGTATCATAGAGGGTGTCACGGAGGGAAACACGGAGGGCATCATAGAGGGCATCACGGAAGGCAACAAGGAGGGAATCATGAAGGGCGTCATGGAGGGCATCATAGAGGGAGTCACAGAGGACATCATAGAGGGCATCATGGAGGGCGTCACAGAAGGCAACAAGGAGGGAATCATGAAGGGCATCATAGATGGCGTCACGGAGGGAGTCACAGAGGACATCATAGAGGGCAACAAGGAGGGTGTCATGGAGGGTGTCATATAGGGTGTCACAGAAGGCAACACGGAGGGCATCATAGAGGGCATCACGGAAGGCAACAAGGAGGGAATCATGAAGGGCGTCATGGAGGGCATCATAGAGGGAGTCACAGAGGACATCATAGAGGGCATCATAGAGGGCAACAAGGAGGGTGTCATATAGGGCATCACAGAAGGCAACAAGGAGGGCATCATAGAGGACGTCATATAGGGCGTCATTGAGGGCATCATGGAGGGCGTCATAGAGGGTGTCACAGAGGAGGGCGGATGTGGGGGAACAAGTTTGGCTGGTAAAAGAGTCAAAGTTCTCTTCATTATTTCACTGCACAAGACATGATGAAGTAAATGGCTTAACATTGATGTCTAAGATCTAGCAGAGGTGACCATCATTTAACTGTAGTATAAATGTGAAGCATATGTGTATAGAGAAAGAGATTCAAAAGAACTGTGAATTTCAACTTAACATTTTACTTAATCAGTTTTATTCAAGATGCATAAGCCCTGAAATGTGTCATTATCAGATTCACTTTAATGCACAGGCTTAAAGCCCAGGGGCCTCCACTAATAAGGACCTCAACTAACCTTGTTTAATCAAATTCTCAGTGTTGTTATTTGCCAAGGAGAGAGTCAATCATAATGTTTTGGGAGGTTGATTGGTTTGTCAACTAGTTCAGATTACTGTCACCCCCCCCCCCCACCCCCATGTTAATGTGATCATGCTGAAACTGCAGAGAACTGACACACCAGTGCAGCTGTTGTTCCAAGCTGTTCATGTGCACAGAGATCACAAAAATCCAAAACAAAACACTTCATGCGATAATCTGGCCCCGATGATCTGAAGGCAACAGCATTTCCGCCACTTTATCTTACGCTTGTTTGTTTCCCAAGCCTGGAATCACCGTTTAGCTCTAAGGGACTGTTTACATCACTGTGCGGCGGCGGTTCGGCGGCCAGAGTGCATCGAAATAATGAACGCAGTAAGAAAGAGCCGCCGTTGTACCGAACAAGAAACAAGTGAAGAGTGTGTGGAATGACACGGCCGTATCTCTGCAAGCAGAAGGGCCCCTGACGAACGTGTAAATGGGATGCAGCGCTAATTAGCGGTTCGTGTCACAGTCTGTATGATTCATCTGGCTGCACGTTCTATTACTTTCTGCTGTTTGAGTTCCTCAACACATCTATGGCTTTTTAAAAGAAAGACTTGCATTTCTTATCATTTATGGTCACCAATAACATATAACAACAAAAACGGAAAATGGATGTTGATAATATTATCTCAAACAGTATGATCTCTCATCAGCTTTCTTTTCTCTCTGGACTTCTGAGTCTGATTAACTTATTCCAATTGTTTTATGTGGCTGTATTTACTCTCACTCTTCATAAAAAATGAACCTCTTAAGATTAAAGACATTTTTAAGACAATTGTGTTGTCTAAAATTGCCTCTCTCTGTATTTCTCCAGCTCTGATCTGCATGCGAGGTTTCCTGTGGCAACAAGGGGTAACAGATGCCTGGCAACAGTATGGAGATAATGTTTAAATACAGTAAGTGCATTAAAGCAGCGCAACATTATGAAAACAGATGCAATTAATGGTAAAAAGAATCTGCAATATGATTTATTCTCATATTATTTTTCTTTTTTATATTTTCTTAATTATTTTGAATGGGGAATTTGGAGTGAAAATCTACCACTGTGAAAATCACTTGACATTAAGCCTTGGCTGGTAATGAAAATGAGCTTGCTGCCACCTTCCCCACCAAATCACCACTGCAAATTTTGAAATCTGAATCTGTCTCTTTTATGTAGGTGGTGTAACAAATTTAAGTTTGTTTTTAAGGTGCCGAACCACATCCGTTCATCAGACTCCCTCTCTACCACCAAGAAATGTATAAAGGCCCATATATTCCTGTACTCACATGATACCTATTTATGTTACTTAAATTAATGCTCTTAATGTTGCATCACTGGTCATTGAATTGACTTCTCAGGTTCTTGCCTTGTTGGAAAATGTTCTTTAGTTCCTGCTTGTATACTACTCACACTTGTAGTTACTGTAGGTGTTCATTGGAAACTCAACTTAGCTACACTTAATACCTAGTCCACTCCTTGACGACATGTATGCTAAAACGTGCTATTTACCTCATTAATTCATAGCTTTGGACAAATATGTTTGCTAAATAAAGTAGAGGTAAATTTATGTACTACTACAACAACTGTACCGCTGAACGAAATGGTACAAAAAAGCAGCGTTTATCACACACAGTACTCAAAACTTGAGTGTGAGCTGAGTCACTCAACATCAGGAGAAAGTATGCATGATTCAAATCTGTGTAGGAGATGTGTTTATGTACGAGTCAAGTCTATTTTTGAGTCATGGTCATGAATGAGTCATGTCATACCGATGAAAAAAACATGTAAATGAATGCCCATCGGACATTTTTGTGTTTCTGGAACAGCCCAACTTGGACAAGGCTCCTCTGCGGAATGTTATGGTCTTTCAAATGGGTTGAGCATGAGACTCCCTGCTCTTTCAGTTCAGCGTGGTAACAGCTTTACCTGGAATGTTCCACATACATTTGGCTCAACAACCCGGTTTGATTCGTTTAATTATCACTCAGTATGAGGTGTAGGGAAAGTGTGGAGTGCCTTGATCGCAGCGCCACCAAACAGCAAATAGCTCCCTGTTCACTTGTCCTTGTCTTGCATTCCTGGTTTTAGCCCGTTTCGGCCATATTGCAGTGTCATAGGCCACTGTTTATGACATATTTAGGGCCAGATTTGCCACAGTTTACTAGGGGATATTGGGGACAATCAAGTCTGGTCTCAATTTATTCATTAATCTGTATGCTTTGAGTCTGACGTTTCATGCAATAAGCAGCAGAGTTGTTGCTTGGAGCCTTAAGCTAGCAGAAGAGGACGACCTATAGCCGGGGTTAATTTTAAGTTTTAAAAGTCCATTCAACAACTGACCCAATTCAACATCTGTACCCCCCCACCCGGTCTCCCCTATAGCTTTTTTTGGGCACTGATCTGCAGAGTATTCAGCTGAGGAGACAAGCTTTCAGTCCAAGTCACCCAGACAGCCTGATGAGCTGTATGGCGTGATTGTTTTCCATGCGAAAATAACTGTTAGAAGGCATGGTCAAGGCATGAGCATGTGACATTGCCATGTGACACTGGCTAGCCAATGGCCTGCTGTACTGTACTCTGCCAGGATAACTCCCTCCTTGAAGCTTCACTAACAACACTGAATTTGAAAAGGGTCGGCTGTCAGCTTTCATAACTCTAGACCTCGTGGAGCGAGACCCATATAATAGTGGCCCATCTGCCTCTTGTCAGATGTGAATAATGGTTCGCATAACAAATCATTTAAACGTCTGACGAATGCTGTAACTTTAGAAGCACGATGGCACCAATCGCGGCGTGGATTCTCCAGCTGCAGACAGAGCTTGATCACACCTGAAGTAGGGGATGAAGAGCAAGCCTGCCAGAGCCTAGAATCATCAAAAACCACTGCTGCTAGCCAGCTTCTGCACTGAAGACTTTCACATTGAAGCTTTGTTACAGAAATAGTCTCTTAGTGATGTGGAACTGTTAGAATATCACTGCAGATTCTAATGAGCTTTGTGGATGTTTTTGCAGAAATTTCAGTGAATACCTTCTATTTTTATATTTTTATGTTACGATATGGGGAAGCTGTGAGAGATACTTGCTCTCTGATTCTTGGTAGTTGGAAGCTGTGACTGACACTAGATCTCAGCAGTGAAAAGTGAGGAGCAATATGGGGCAAATGAACAGTAAAAAGCCTTTGTTTGAAATATTTCAAAAGGTCATACATTTGTCAGAAAATGTTTGTAAAATACTACAGATTCATTAGCACTACTTGCTCATAAAATGCAGTCTGAGCTGCAGTTAAGTCAAAAGCTGTTTTTCTGTCACTGATACAGATGAAAATAGGATTACATTTTAGAAGTGTTTAATGCACTAACCCAAATTATTCCAGAACGTTTGCAAATAAATCCCCCCACACATGTATGTAGGTTAATGTAGCAAAAAGGCAAATATTACACAAGGAATTACTAAAATATTTCCACAATACAATCGAATAAGTGTCAATGTAAGTGCCCATCTGATCATGTCCTATGTATCTTGTCACCTTTTGGCCAGCAGGTGTCACTGGTCATCTTGCTCCCCCCTTGTTTAATTTTGTTCTACTTAGACTTTTGTTCCTAGTCTTCTCTGATATTTTTAATCCTTAATGCTTGTTAAGGTTTCCTAGTTTCTGTGCTTGTTAATTATAAGTTACCATAAGTCCACCTGTTGCTGTCTATCTATGCCTTTGCTGATTGGTTGTTTTTGGTTATATTCTACACCTGACCCTTGTTATCCCTGTTATCTGTGTAGATTTAAGTGCCTGCCCTCATTCTGTTCTTTAGTCTGTCATGGTTGTTGTTAAAAAAACTTGTGGTAACTTATAATTGGAGCAGGATTCATGGAGCAGGGAAACACACTAGGGGCTGAAAGGCTACAAGACAGAGGGGAGGAAGCAGAAAGACCTGCGACACCTGCTGGCCAATAGGGGACAAGACATGTAGGGCAGGGTCGGACAGGCACTGAACCTGACAATAAACCTTAAAAAAGTGTTTATTGTTGAAGTTGCATGAATAAATATCCTCAATATTTAATTTTTCCATTATCTATTTTTTGTATGAAGTCAGATAGTAACAGTTATTAGTAAGCTATTATTCCAAACCTATTATTAATATTATTAATTTATTATTAATATTGATTTAATTAATATATGCCTGAACTCACTTGTGAGATGTACTTCCTTCAGATTCTTTAACCGAACAAATTTAATAAGGAATACTCAACTTAAGGAAAAGCGCAACCATCTGGAGACACATTAGCTAGACAGTTCCTGAAACTCTCTGTTTTCCAGATCAAAGCTAGAGATCTGTCAGGTTAAAAAGGATAAACCGAAATCCCTAGTGTGGAAATAACAACCAGCCGTCCATATCAAACATGAGACATTCACTCGCTATATGTCTTATGCTTGAATTATTTCCCAAGTCAATTAGTCAGAAATGTGCTTAAAAAATCTCCTCCTGTGTGCAGTGTAACCTTGGAGTTTCCCGCAAAAAAACTAGCATTAAATGAGCCAGTCATAAAGGCTATGCAAACCTACTTACATTTACAAAGGTGCCAAATTTAAACCTGATTAAAGTTCTTGCTTCTTCTTTTTGTGTTGGACCTTTGAGTAGGAGTAGATTTCAATATTTAAATATCTTCCACCGGAAATATATTCAAACAGAAAACGCTTTTTTTAATGTTAATGTAGTGTGCTAACGACTCTGTGTAAAATTTTTTTTTCATTATCCCAGATGTAAATAAATACTGAATCCAAATGTATATTACATTTCTGTTTCTCACATTAAATGGAAGGTTACTAGAATCCAGAGAAAGGTTTGTAAAAGTACCATTGTGATAAACATTTCCCCGGCTGTCCGTGCTCCAGAAACTGTAAGACACTTAAAAATCTGTCGTAAAAAATTCATTTAATATCACAACATGTCTTCTGAAACAGAAACAGTCGGGCTGGGGAGGGATAAATGCAGTTGGAGTCTTTAAAAAATAAAATATGCATTAGTACGTCCTCAGAGAAGGAAAGCTAAAGTGCCCATGTCACAACGAGTGGAATTATGAGATGCAGACATCAGGCCAGATCACTGTCCATGTAAACCTCTGATGCAGTAATTATCTGTCCGTTTATGACTGCTCTGTTGTAATGGATCCTTTACAAACCTCCTCCTATACACAATTACCACCCACAGCTATTGACCACAGCAGCTGTGTGACTGGTATAATTTCCCGTATGAGCACTGGTGGATGCAACAAACACATTTAAACACTCAAAGTAGCTTGCATCACACAATACAGAAACACAGCCACATTATAAACACCAAGTTACATTATAGTGAAGGCAGGTATAAATCCATGCAGCTTTGACTGGAGTATTAAACTATTCTGATATTGATTTTTGGTCCAGCTCTGAAATTAAACTGCCAAGTATTAACCACATGCCTGAGATGGTATTGATTGTTCTACAGAAAGCTTGTATTTTAGCTATAGTAAAGGTTCTCCCGTCAATAACTATGCTTATGGGAAGTTTAAATGAGCCAGATTTGATCATCTTGATAAATTAGCTCAATTAGTTAGCCGGCGATCAGTCCGTCGGGGCCCCTGCCTTTGCCTGCCACCTGATCTGCATTGCACCCGACCTCACGGCTCCCCCTGCAGGTGGTTCGGCCTGTTATCCCCTTGGGCTGTGCCAGGCCGGGCCCCGTAGATGGTTCATGAGTGAGGGATGAAGGGAGCTAGAGATTGACAGGCAGAACCATGCAGCGAAGCGGTACCGTTTTGTCGTGGTGAAGAGACCCGAGCTAAGAAGGCAAAGATTTTGATTTACCAGTCAGTCTACATTAGTGGCTAAAATCGTGGAAGCGCTTCCAATTTTTAGAGATTTAGCAGAATTTCATTCCAATTACTCCAGTTACTTATTTAATCATCCAATGTATATTTATAAACGTTCTTTGATTGCTCATAAACATTTCCACCAATATCCGTGTAGTAATTTTAAAGCATATTGCCAAAAATGCTACATATTTCCACTAGTGTGCGTTCCTACCCTCACCTATGACCACGAGCTTAAAATGTGATATCGCCAGGTGGATCGGTGCAGCTTCGGCAGTACAGTACTGTCGATCTACATTCCAGTATGAGATTGCAGATACAAGCAGCAGAAATGAATTTCCTCTGCAGGGTGTCTGGGCTCAGCCTTAGAGACAGGGTGAGGAGTGCAGACATTCAGGAGGGGGCTCAAAGAAGCACCATTGGTCCTCCACATCGAAAGGAGGCTTGTCCAACCGGGAGGAGGCCCGGGTGTCGGGGTCGGCGCCCATCCAGCCCTGCCCCTTTGTGCTCCTTCCCTGCTCTGACCAGCAGGTGGCCTGCTCATTCTGTTCTCTCTCCCATCATGTGGTCCCTTAGCCCTAGTGTGTTCTCCCTGCTCCCTGGACACCCGCATAGCTCACTGGATTGAGTGTGCCGCTCAGACTTGTCAAGTCTCCACTCATGGGTCTGAGACTGGCCAGAAACTAGCCTCACCTGTTTCGCCTGTTTATTGGTTTTCAGATTTCCCTATTGTTTGTTACTGGTACTTTGCTTCCCTGTTTTTGGTTGGTCCTGCTTGTGTCGATTTGATTTAGATTTTTTTTTCCCTCTTAGTCCTTCCTAGTATAGTCAGCTCTTTTATGTTCCCAAGTCTCTAGTGCAGGGGTGGCCAATCTTATCTGCACAGGTCCAGTGTGTACGCAGGTTTTGGGATAACCTTTAGGTCAGCTATTCAAACCCAGGTTTGTGCATTCTTCAATCAATCAGCCCTCTGATTAGCAATCTCATTAGGGAGTTGCAGCAAAAACCCACAAACACAGCGGCCCTTTCTGGATAAGATTGGCCACTTCTGCTCAAGTGCTTCCCTGTCTTGGTGATTGTTATAGTTCCTTAGTCCTTGTGCCCATTTAGTATTTCCAGTTCCACCCGTTTTTCATTGTTCCTATTCCAGTCTTGATTGGTTTATTGATTGCTAGTTGCCCCCGTTCCTTGTTTGTCCTGGTGTTCCTGTGTATTTCAGTGCTTGCCTTTGTTTTATTCCTTAGTTGTTGTTGCGTTAGATGTTACTCTGTTTCACTGTGTGTTTGAGGCGCTGCCTGACTTTTTAATGCTGCTGCCTGTTTTGCCCTGTTTTCTTGTTTGATTACTTTATGATTTTTGTAGTTAGTTCTTGTTTTCCCTGTTGGCTTTTTAACCCTTGGTTCTTTTATCTTGTGTCTTTGCCAGCATGTTCTCTTTTATGTTAATAAGCCCCTTTTGTCCTGGAGCTTCCGGGGGATCGTCACCGCCATAACACCTGGGCCAGACCCAGGACACTCTGAACAGATTATATCTCTTCTATATCTATAGAAACGGAAATGCTCGCCCTTATATTATATCTGGGTATTCCCCAATGGAGATGGAGGAGGTGGCTGGGGAGAGGAAGGTCTAGGCATCCCTGCTTGGACTGCTACCCCTGTGACCTGATGAGCGGCAGATGATGGATAGATGATAAATTAGCAAAAACCTAAAGGTTTCACAACAGGATGTACAATTATTCTAATTATCAGTATATGAATTTACTGAATGTTGAGATACCAGAGAATATAAGACTGGATTGTTGCATCTTTATTTAACTGGAAAGCTGGGCCATGCTGGGAATGGTAATGTCAGATTACTGGCTCAAATAACTGAGTTAAACACATCAAAAGAATAAAAGTTGAAAGAGACAGCTGCTTGGCCTGAGCATCAACTTACAGATGCTGAAACCGATGCTGTTAGCAATTCGCATGACAACCTTCTGCTGAAAACAATGGGAAGCCGCTGATTGTTGGGCGCTGCCAACCTAGGGCACTGCCCCGGGGGGGAGTCCGGCTGCTTAAATGTCCTGGTAACGAGCCCTGTGCAAGCCTGATATCTGTAGATGGCATTTCTGCATGTGTATATATCAGTTCACAGACCGTGGAACTGGGGCGGGGGGCGGAGGATATGTGGAATATTCCAGGTAAGAATGTACTGATGAAGTACCATGAAAAAACATTACCTATAAATAGTAATACTGATAAAACTTAATTAAAGCCTGAATTATATCTCTTTTTTTTTTAAGATGAGCTGTTCAGATGTGTTCCATGGTCCATTTGTCAATTTGAGCTGTAACGTGTTCTCAGCTCAGAAAGCTCGAAGTAGCTGTAACATCTTTGCAGAATCACAGATGCTTCAAAATTATAAATGGAAGTCAAACGACTTTAAACTTTCAACATTTTTACATTTTTTACGTTAAGTATTCAAGCAGAGCAGGATGTTCAAGCTGTTATTGAAAGGGGTGTTCAACCCCCTCCCAGTCCGCTGCCAAGAAAGAAGTATTAAAGATCAACTACCTATCAAAGGCTCCGTGTTTATTTTGGTGTTCCTCGTTTAAGGATGGTTGATACCCCCTGACCCTTGGTATGCAGTATCTGAGAGCAAATCCATCACTCAGCCCTAATATAAATATTTTCAATTGATAATCCTGCCTTTCTCCAAGCAACAACTGTATATAATATGCAAATTTAAATGTATTGTGAATATCAATAACATCTGGCTATCTCCCCCCAAGAAGGCGGAAATCTTGAGGGATCTGCAATCGCTGTTATTCTCTTGTTAAGCTCTTATGAATAAAGATTTCTTACAGCAAGAACATTTCCATTCCTTTCCACAGCACAGTAATTGAGACTTGCTTCGCTTCAACCTGAAAGGAAGAAAGATCGGGCGATAAGGACCGTTTCAGATGATTCATTTAGCACTGGGGATTGGAATCGCTTTCAAAAACCTGTTAAAGCAAAAGCACGATGATACAATAAAATACAATAAGATAATAATCCGCATGGTCTGGACCCGTGGTCAGCCCTGCCTTCACGCCTCAATGTGTGGACGTTAAATATGAAGAGGGGCTTAACTCGTCCTCCTTATCTGGGCTACAGTAAAACCCACAGAACCGCTTTTATCTGGGCCAGCATATGTGTTTGCGGCCTAACCAGGCAATGCCTTCACTGCCAGCTAAAATCCCAGGACGGGCCTTACTGTGATACCCTCGGATAAAGTAATTAACCTGAATTTGGTTAATGGTTGGTTAATTTATTATTATTATTGTTGTTGTTGTTATTATTATTATTGTTATTATTATCAACAACAACAATAATAATTGAAATCAGTTGTCATAGAACAATGTAATTGCATTTAACTTTTGCTATTAATTCCCATGCTTCATTTACCTCCTGATCTTTGTATCTTGCTATGTGTGGTTGTATGCTGTTATTTCCCATGATGCAATTTAGCTCTGGCTCATTGAACATTCTGTGTTTATTTGTTTGTTATATCTGTTTCCATTTGTACTTCTATGTGAAACGTTTATTTTACAGGATTTTTCTGCCGACTTGACCAGGACTCTTTGGAAGAAAAGATATTGTACCTCAATAGGACCTTTCAGGTTAAATAAAGTACAATCTATAACTGTAGTGATCCCTAATTATGCAGATAATGATAGTTTGTGAGTTTATGCACTGTCCCTCTGAAAACTGCCAACCAACTATAACTAACAAAACAACAAAACAGGGAACTGGTGTGAACAGCATGTAGAAGAATGCCGGAGAAAATGGTTTCTCTGAAATGCCATTAAATCATTGTGTCAAATAGCTGAAATACAATCCATAGCCTGGTGACGTGGTGTGAAATATAAAGTCCAGCAGTAGTTATTTAAATCTTCACCAGGACATCCAGAATCCATATGATAGCCAAACAGTCCCCTTGAGGATCTTTCTTCAAGGGCCAGAATGGACCCAGTAAGCCGCATTTTCTCTGTCAAAATAAGGCAGAAAGAAAAGTAAAAAATCAATCAAGACTTCCCTTTGCATGTGCGCGCTTTCTTGTCTTTTTGCAGCGACTGGTGCTTGGCTGCACCCTTCGTGGCTAAGGACAGCGCCCACGGCGCATCACCCTTGAATCCGCAAGCTGCGCGTCTGCTTCTCAACGGATGCGATGCTGCCTGTGTGGGTGTGTGTGTCTACGCTACCGTTTCAAAAATAAAAATAAATCCTCAGAATAATTTTGCCGCCGTTTTGCGACGCTAACACAACTAAAATGAATATCTGCAAACCCTCTCAGTTCATCTATAATCTAAATCAAGCGGTAATTTTGTAATTTTCCATCAGTGTTTACAGCTTCACAGCCCAGACAATCATTATCAATTATATTACCGTAGTCCAATATTAGTAATGTATAGTAGTTATTGCATTACATGAATACTATTGTGTTTATATATTGTTTCAAAAAGGGATTTAGGTTAATTAGAAATTAACCCATAATGCTATCTGTACTATTCTCCTGGCAGTTAACCAGCATTACTTTCATGAAATTGTGAAAGAAATTGTACAATTATGCAACTGTGACACATGAAATTTGCTGGTGTGTCCTTCAGTTGGCATCTTCAGATTTACAGTTGCTTCCTGGGTGATGATATACATTAAAACTGAAGAGACTCGCTATTTTAATTGCTCCTGTAGACTTAGGCAGGTGTGAGGGAATGGACCAAGAGCACTCATTTCGCTTGTGCCAGAGTTCTGGAGTGCGGAGTTGGTTATCATTAAGGAGAACTGATTACTTTTGGTCCTCAGGTGTCTGTAAGCATGGCGGTAAGCAGAGGTGATGTGGCCTCCTCTCAGAATTTTGATTCAGTCCCACAATTTATTCATGAGATGTCATGTTGTTGATTTGTGGCACTGTGACATTTTAAAATTACATCTCCGTAGCAGATCCTACCCTCAAAACATATTTACATGTCTGTTGTGTACAGTATTCTGCTGCATTGTAAATGCAGTTTGTATTTTCTAAAATGGTTTTAGCCATCAGCACATATTCAAAGGTTTTATATTTTTGACTCAAAGTAACATGTTTGCATACATAGTACACACCAAATGGACAGATTTTAATGCCTTTTAATAATCAGTACATAGGCACCTGCTGTGTGTACTACATATGAATTAGCATGGCAGCAGCTGATACAGCATCATTCCCACTGTTTTGCACTTTCGGATTAGATGCCAAATTGCATTTCGCTGTCTAAGCACTTGTCCTTTTCGTAGTGATAAGATTGAATCGAATCGAATCTAATCTTACCCTAAATCTTGACATGGTTTCTATCAAGTCTTCATCACGCGATCTCCGCAGTCATGCATGCTGCACATCACTGAATGTTGCATGTACCGCATTCAAAAAATGGCTCCACGTTCACAATAACCAGCCCTGCGCACCTGATTATTTTTATAGCGCAAACGGAAATGCTCGCCCTTCTGCTTAGCAGAGTGGCTTGGGTAGCAGTTAACTTGGGGGAGGAATGGTCATGTTACATTAATATGCTAACCCCAATTTGAAATGAATGGGTCCCTAGTGTGTGAAGTGGACTGGAATCAGATTAGAAAGAGCAGTTTCACCTGTTTTATCCACCTTGAGCAAAACCACATATCCATTAAAGAAGACTAACGTGAACAAAACTAGCATGTCCGCCCTGGGTCTCCCACGGTGCTCCCAAAGGACTCGGATGATGCCGTCTACGTTCAGAGGGCTTGTCATGGAAATATTTTGATTTTAATTAATTATTCCTTCATCTCCCCTCTGCTGGTCAATAATTGCATGCTGCCAATGAACCGCAATGTTCATTCCCATAATACTGTCCATCCTTCAGCGGCACACTGGGAAGCTTGACAGCTTGACATGCAGAGTTTCCACGCAGAGCTGCAAATGGCGCTTTCAGAACCATCAGAATAAAGTAGGCTGTAGCTACTCCGCTCACAGCAAATGAATGCAGCAGCTGCCAGAGGCTGAATGAACGCAGAAATGATGACTTCTCTGTATCACTGTACAAGGCTTTTTTTGGGGGGGGGACGTTCTTAGAATTTGGATTCCCTCCAGGCCTCACAGGAAGCATTCTTTTAATTCTGACCACCTGCCATTGTAGAATCCTGTTATTTATATCCACCACCTTCTATTTATTTTCGTTGTTAACGGATTATTCCACCTTGCTTGCACCAGAATGCCATTTAGGGCGTTCACCTTATTTAAACTGCTTGATAACCATTAAAAAAAACAATTAACAAATACAGTAGATTCCCTATGACGGGTTGCCATCCATTCCTGGATTATTCCCTGTTGTTTCACAATTTGGTCCAGACCCCAGGGATCCTAAATAGGGCAAACCAGCATGGGAAATGCAAGATGGATGTAATTACAAACAGACTTCTTAAATGACTGGATTTCTTTGTGAGATATTGATATGTGAATAATTTAGTATACTCAAAATCTTCTTCTGCTTTCACCTGGCCTTCACACCATGATTCTTGGTATAACTTGGTATGAACATGCTACCCACTGCACGGGATGCTAGTCCATCGCAGGCACATGCATAAAAAGGTGCAATCGTAGGTAACTGAATAATGTCAGTTACTGTAGCCTAACTGTATGTTTTTGGTCTACAGGAGGAAATGAGAGTATATACACTGAAGAACCCCACGCAATGTAAATTAGGGAACTCCACGCAACACATTCCAGGACCCTACACACCACGAGGAGAGCGTGACCTCCACACGCATAAAGCGGACGTGGGACCTGATGGAGACTTGAGGTGTCTAAGTCTGTTCTCTCCTTCAGATACATAACAGCTGAAGGACGCGGCAGATGAACTTACTTTCTGATGTCATTTTCTGCGATGATAGCAGAAGCTAATTACTCTCTGTTGAAGGTGGGTGTCTCAGCTGGGACAGAATATTCCCAGCTACACATAGCAATAATAAGGTTGCAAAATCTTCCGTGTTTATCCATATAATCTACCCTGTTCACAGTGCAGTTAATTAAAAGGCCAAAACCAGAATTATTGAGAATGGTGCCTATTTGGCATTAGGGTGTTTCATGGAAAAATGTTTTTAGTGGAGAAATACGGATTTTTTTTTACATTTAGACTTCACACCAAATTAAACTGAACGCTGACATATTTGTATGGTTAATTTCATCAGGTATCTTCATCTGTATCTGTATCCTCTTATGTCTAATTATTTACTCTCTCTTCCCTAGAAGAACCAGGAATACTGGCAATTCCAGAGAATGGGGAAAACTGGTTTTCAGTTCCATTTCTGCTGGATAAAGACAAGACCACTACAACATGAGGTGAAACTTATTGCATTTTTCATATTGTCATCTTTTCTCGTGAGAATCCTTACAGAAATGTCATTTTTAACTGAAAAAATAGATCTTTGCTTGCAGAAGGCTCTATTTCGGCTGGAAATATCTCAGGACTCATGACATCAATTCACCGTCTTTTTTTTTCCCCTCTCCACTGATTAAATGTCTCTGTCGCAGTCTTTTGTCACGTGACTCACTTATATCTCATTTTGAAGATTGGAATGTCTTATTTTCCCAGCCACTTTACTTAAAAAAGAGATATATTGTCCTCCCTGCCTAATAAAACAGCCTTTATTTATACAGTTTTCCAGCGGGAATCACCATGGACAGAAAGCGGCACATAAAATAACGCAGAGGCAGGTGGTGCGGCGGTTTGCGTGTTGCCTCCGTGTTTGCATGTGGTTCCTCTGAGTACTCAGGCTTTTCCTCCTGCAGCCCAGAAATGTGTGGTTAAGTGAACTGGTGTCTCTGAATCCCCAGTGTCCCAGTGTGTGTGTGTTCCCAGTGTGATGGAGTGTCATCCCATCCGGGGTGTCCCATGCCTTATGCTTACTGGGATGCATTCCAGGCTTTGCACTGGACAAGCAGTTACTGAAGATGAATCACTAACAAACACACACTAAATATTCTGCTGCATAATTGATGGGAAGAATTTTAATAATGTGAAATATTCATGAGAGACATTAAATGAGTGCCATCCGTGCCGTTGTATTAAACTAATTAGGAATTAACCTATTTTTAGTGCTTACACTCTACAGCGCGGTTTTCTAACTGGGAGCAGTGGAGCACTGAGACTGGTGTAACTAGAAAGAGTCATCAGATTTTGTTCATTGTCAGGGCACATGGATATCCACAAATTAAAGCCTGACCCAGACCACTCTTTCAGAGTTAAAGTCAGATACTATGAAAAGGGGCCAGATTGGCCACCCATCTCCTGATCACTTGACTCACACATGGTCAGAGGCCTGGAGAGCACATCAGGATCCCCACATGAAATGCCAGTACATCATAGGGCATACACACTTAATCACACTCTATGGATAATGGGGACAATGATCTACTGTCTTAGGACTGCAGAAGGAACCCCACACAGAACTAGGAGAACATGCAAAGTGTTCAGGATTTGCCCCCCCCATCCCCCCAATTTTAGCGAGTGTAACTATGCAACCCCACCTGTTAGCAGCTTCCGCATCATCCTCTAATTAACAGTCCTCTCTCTCTCTCTCTCTCTCTCTCTCTCTCTCTCTCTCTCTCAATATTCATTTGGGCATTTCAGAAAATTACTTGTAGGTATTTGTCTTGAAAATTGTTCAAAATGAATCAATTAAATACATCACAACTGCTGCAGGAAACGGATGATGTTTCCATGGAGACATAAACCGAGTACACATGTTTTAATTAGACAGATATTTAAACTGAAAACCTAAAAGGAAATACCTCATTTAAATTCTTCCTTTATAGTTTCTCTTTTAAATAATACAAATAGACTGACACTTAGTAAGGATAATAAAAGACTGCAAAATTTCCGAAAGTGCTTAATTTGAATTTATGCTGATTAAACATTAACAGGCTATTTAATTACTAAGGGTGATCAAATATTTCTGCTTCAGGAATAGGGACCACGCGCCCCTTAAATAATAACCATAAAATATTCAACACCAAATGATTCAACACCTATGTTTTTTTTTTTTTTGCACTAAAATGTGTTGTGATGCATGTTTTTCTTCATTATTCTTCCAAATCCTTTTTAATGCATTCACAAATTACATGCATATAAGTTAGTCGCCCTAATAGTTTTTTAGGTTATTTCCCTGGTCACTTTCTAGTTTGTATGATGTAAAAGGATAATTCATTTGTCATGACCTCACGCAGCACCATCCATTCACGGGCTCCCAGTCTGATCCTGCTCTGCCTCTCTCCCTTGCCTCAGTCATAGGTACATTCAGTATTGCCTCCTGCTGCTCTTTGGGCTGCAGATTTGAATGATGATTTGGATTCTTTCGAGTTCTTCCTTTTTTTTGTCTTTCTTTGCCCATACCTGGTTCCCAGCACTTTGCCTGCTCGTGGACCATTATCACAGAAAAAAACTTCTTGCTCCTGTAGTCGGATCAAATCCCCAATCATTAAGTACATAATTCAACTGGCAACTTAAATCACCTCGAAGTCTCACGTTATCTGTGTGATTTAGAACTTTAAAACTGTAACTTTGAATTATTAACACATTTCTTGTGGCTATGAAAAATCTAGATGTTGCTGTAATATTCAGATTTTTATTTCTGTATCATTACCTGTAGATTTTTAATAATTCAGGGTATGATCTTATTTGCTCTTCCTGAAGGAAGAGCGCATGAAATAGAAAAATACAAAATGGAACAAAATGTCTTAATAGGATCTTTTCGCAAGACTCCTCTCCCCCGAGAGAAACACTCATCCTTACTTTACAAATGCAATATAATATGCCTTCAGCCAACTGCTTTGATTTTGTTTGTAAGTGTTTTATTTTTATAAGCAGTTGAGAGAACAATGTATAGATTAAGTCCTCATGAATATAAAAACCTATGGAAGAGCGTTACATGAGTAAGTGTTCATGTCAGTGTAAATGCTGGCTGCTAGGGGGACGTGCACCTGCATACATGCCTTTCCTGCTTGGTACCCATATAATTTTGCTAAGTACTGACCACTGCATACCAGGAAAACCCCACAAGACCTGCTTTTACAGATGCTCTGACCCACTCGTCTAGCCAGCAGAATTTGCCCTTGTCAAAGTCACACCGGCCCTTACATTACATTTTTTTTTTTGCTTCCAACACATCAACTTCAAGAGCTGACTGTTCATTTGCCCAATGTATGATGGCACCCCTGACGGGTACCATGGTAACAGGACAATTAATGTTATTCACTTCACCTGACAGTTGTATTGATATTATGGCTAATCGGTGAAACACAAACACACACGCATACAAGTTGGTCTTCCTATCTAAATGGGGACCGTCCATTCATGTCTATGGGAAAAACCATAATCCCAATCACGACACCCTTAACCTCTACCCATCCCTAACCTTAACCATTAGTAACCAACCCAAATTTTTTGATTCATAGATTTTTATAAAACCAGGGTTATTAAACCTCAAAAGATGTCTCCAAAAGCAGGAAAATTTCAGGTTTTACTACACTTTGGGGACAATTTGGTCCTCAAATGTGATCTATGCAAACCCACACACACACACACAGATTCACATCACCGACACACGTCGGGTATACCTATCCTTATGGGGACCGCTCATTCATTCAAAATGCTAACGTTAGCTATGACAACCTTAACCCTCACCCAGCCCTAACCATAACCATAAGTAACCAAGCAAAATACAACAGTTTTTGCATTTTTAGTTTTTTAATAGCAGTCACCGATTTTTATAAAATAGAGTTTTTCCTTGTGGGGACCAGGAAACCGGTCCCCATAAGGGAAAAAAAAGGGGACATTGTGTCCCCATAAGGATGGGTATACCTGCTCACACACACACATATATATGTATATGTATATGAACCTGCACAACAGAGTGTTTTCAGTCAGAGCCTGAAGTTCTGTGGTGATAATGATCCTTGCAGGAGGTCATTCCTGCCCATGGCAGTAACCATCAATAACGACTCCTCTCTGTGCATGAACAGGAGTCTCCTTCTCTGAGGCGGTACATAATGCACAATGCACATTTACATCTTTAATACACAGGTGTTTTTTACGGTACTTTTGCATATTTGTACATTTGGCATATTTGTGCATTTAGCATGTTTGTACATATATATTTTTGCATTGTTATTTGGTGTCATGTCTAACAGTATGCCTGCCTTGTCTGTGTGTTCCTGTCATTCATGTACAGAAAATGGCTACTACAACAGAAAAAGTTCCCCTTGGGGATAAATAAAGTAATCGGCATCTGACTTTGAATGAATCGGAAGAAAGGCCAGCTTACTCTCACACCGTAGCACTTAAACTACAGCACACGGGAACAGTGAAACATGTGTCGCCATTCTACCTCTTCAGATGTAATTAGTGGTGTGTAATTAGCCACTTACTTTATGATGAATGAATACACTCTGGCAAATTCACATGCAAAGCAGTACAATAAAGACGCTCACAATAATTATGGAAAAACGATGCTGATATTTGTCAAAAGGAAAACGTTTGTCTGCTTTTCCTCCTTTGATTTTGCATTTATAAAAAGGCCGCAGCTGCATTTGCACATTGACAATGCGTCTGAATGATGACAGTCTATCCAGCAGACTGCTGCCAGAATATGCAACTTTAATAATTGCACATATGTATTGCTTCATTCCATCTCAAATAATTACATAAAAATGCAAATTACCCAAACAGGAATGAAGAGATTTCCATATAAAATGTGAGTGCTGTAACAGCAGCTAATGACTAACTACCACATGCATGTCTCCAAATTAATACTCATAAATAACAGCATAACTATTATTATGGGCAAGAACATATTTTCCAGACATGGAGCCTATTCCAGGCAGCACAGGGCACACCGCTCAGAAATAGGCAGTATATTAAATAAATGTAGCTAAAATATATATTTAAGTACTTTTGACTATTTTTTAGTTGGGCAGAAAAAAAAATGTGGCAAAATACTTTGAGAGACTGTATTTTATGTGTTTAAAATATTCAAAATATTTCATAAAATATGTCATTTTATTTATTTATTTTCTGTCATTTTAAGAACTTTCTTCACCAGGCCTACAGGCTTTTAAATATAGCCCATCGCCGTCATTGGCTAGATCAGGGTGGACAGTATTATCCAGTGTGTGCAGGTTTTCGCTGCAACTCCCTAAATAGATTATTAATTAGAGGAGTGACTGGCTGAAGAGTCTTCACACCTGGGTTTGAACAGCTGACCTAAAGGTGACCCCAGAAACCCACATACATACCGGCCCTTTGCGGATAAGACTGCCCACCCCAGGCTAGATGCATGTAAATCACGTAAGACATCCTGCTGGGATCAGCTCCTTGTGAGCTTCATTTTCCCATGATCAGTAATCCAAGGAAAGAAGCTGCTTTGGTGCTCGGCACAAATTGACTTAACATAAAGTAGTACAGAATGTAGTAAAATATACTATCAGATATTGCTGACTGAATGTCATTACAGAACAGTGAAACATGGCAATTCGCAAACAGCGGCGCTGTGCTCTAGAACCTGTGAATTAACTTACTAGCCTGCTAGTGGCATTCTAATTAATTTCAGCAGACATGCTCAGGCAGTGGCATCTTGTGGTTTGTCATATATGGAAGCCTTCATTAGCGACAAACCAGGCTAGCTACTTTTATTCCTAAGGACAAAATTAAATTTCTATCAGATAAAAGTTTTTATAGCTACTGAGCCTGTGTAAGAGGGAGAACTTATTATATGAATGGTTCCGTTTTTGTTATATCAAAAACAAATAATAAAAAAAAAAATCTTCTTTGTGTTTGAGCATGTTCAGCACCCTACTGTAACACTAAGCAGGAGTTCACGCATGATGATAATTAATTTAAGAGAGCGTTAGTGTGCCTCCTTGCACGTGAACATGCACACACCGGCAACCCGCCAGCCACCGCCGCTAACTCTGTGGGAAACACTGGGTATTAATTTAGGGTGTAGCGGTTCTGAAACCAACACCAAAACCGCGAGACAGACATTCTCGATCTCATACTGCGGAACCGCGATACAACCCCAACCCACTGCTGCAGATGTTACAGATATTGCACATTATTATTCATCTTATACTGTTACTATTTCACATGTATTTTTTGCATGTTCAAATTACAAATCTGCTTGCATTTTTATTAAATACATATATACATACAGTATTTTGTATTTTATTTCTTTAAATTTGCAAGTATTTGTCATTTGTAACAAGATCTCTTTTGATGTATTTGTGCCCATCTCTGACAAGGCTGGGGTACACCCTAGATGACGTGCCACTCTATTGCAGGGCACATATGCCCACATACTTTACGGGCAATTTTAGAGATGCCAGTTTTCCTAACTGCATGTCTTTGGACTGTGGTAGGAAACAAAAGGAAGCCTGTGAAATGGGGGAAGTAAAATGCCGGTTTCTGTGGTGATTTTTTTCAAAAGAATTTAAAATGGAGAAGAATGAGAGAAGACGGGGCACAATTACAGGGCTGAAATCAAGGGCAGGTGGTGTGTAGCCTTAGATTAGCGCTTACATTTTTGTAATTTATCACCGGAGGAGCTCTAATTAGCTTTGTAATTTTGGCTTGTAAACTTTTCCAGGCAAGTCTTTTCATGCTCTGATAACCATGTGGTGCCCATCAATTTAACACAAAACACCATCAGAACAGCATTTTATTGTCACATGTTAGAGTCATAATTATATACTTCCAGTCAGTGGTGTTCCTGAATAATTCTAAGAAGTGTTTGGTGTACACCTAACACCCAGAAAATGTACAGTTTGGGAAATGGTTTGCTGGGTAGGAAGGTTATAGGTTGGCACAGAAATAAGTTATTAAATGTCATAACTTTTACTATTTCGCTAGTGAACTCTGGCGAATCAGCAAATTTCCATCATTCACTTAGTCCATATTTTCTTGTTTTTCAGATGAGACCGCCGATGACCTGAAGTCAAGCTTCCTCGTAATATGTTTCAGTGCTGGGAACCAAAACTTATCCAGTCCTCATGTTCAAAGTTCAAAGTACTTTTAATCTCCTAGTCCACCTAGTCCACAGGAATTTTCTCCAATGTATCATGTGGACTGAGTTTTGGAGATGTGCTCTTCAATTTTTCAGTGGGGATTAGACTGATTTTCAAACCTCATAATATTAGTATTCTAGTTTTACTGCAGAGGTGCTCTGAGTAACCACAGAGGTAGCAGTAAAGCAGAGGCAGAGATTTCAGGTCCAGAAAGTACAAATCCTGACCAAGATTTTGTTTCAACCAACCAATTGAGTATAAAGAGTCACAGTCACAGAGTACACAACTGGTTAGTTGAAACAAAATCTTGGTCTGGATTTGTACTTTCTGGACCTGAAATCTCTGCCTCTGCAATAAAGTATTGTGTACTGACCAAAACAGCAAATCTACTGGTAGGATCATACTGTGGTATGGATTTATGGTAGGATCATACTGTACCACTCATTCATTCTGTATCACTAATTTTTCATCATCTAGTTCAAACAAAATTCATTCTCAAAGCAAATGTCAGGTGCTGGATGGCTGAAAAAAAAAATACAAGTACAATTTACTTTGTGATATTTTTCCATTCTCAGGTAATCATGGAGCCAGCTGTCCATCTGTGAAAAAAGTCTCTGAAATTCCATGATATTATATCTCTCCACACTGGTTCAGCACAGCAGGTAGGAACAATGATCTGTGTCGTATCTTTCATTTATTTGCCCACTGTTTTTCTCAGTGGATCGTGGGCTGTTAATGCAATCCACATCCTCCCCTATACCTCAGTTAGTAGACCTTCCTAACATAATGCAAAATCTGTGGTGAGAAAGCAGATCTGCTCACTGGCTCTCTGCCATGCTATCTTTGCGGCCTGGATGGCTGCAGTTTTATATGTGACGACATTCGCTGTTCACATCTACTGTCTATACTCACCTTCGCTCACCAGGGACATAAATGTAAGAGTCCTCACGTAAACCTTCCACTGCAAGTACAATATAGAACACAAATGGAAACAAAAAGCTCAGGAGGAAAAAACATAAGACATAATGCAACAAAATCCAGCAAGTTTCAAAAATAAGAAATGTATCACCTTGGTATAACATCATGCTTTGCTGGTACATATTTATCTGTGTACATATAAACTCAGCAAAAAAAGAAACGTCCTCTGACTTTCAACTGTTTTTACTTTCAGTAAACTTAATGTATAAATATTTGTATGAACACTAAAAGAGTCAACACCATAAGACATAAACTAAAAATGCATGCATGCATGGAAAACATT
>JAODKF010000001.1:44580449-44594135 GCA_026779585.1 Mormyrus proboscirostris | reverse complement strand
GGGGGGATGGTCCAACTCTATTCATAACGTTTTAAAAAACGTCTGTGTTTATTTCCTGCGGTACGCTTGTCTGCCCTCGTAAATCTTTCTGTTATTTACTTGCCAAAAAACCTGTAACCTAAGTCTACATTGTATCATACTGTACTCTCTCTCTCTCTCTCTCTCTCTCTCTCTCTCTCTCTATATATATATATATATATATATATATGCACAAGAATCAAATGAGTATAAAATGGTGATGCGTTGTTTGAGCATCATGTAACAATTTATAGATTCATGTAATCATATGTTTAGACATGCAGTTTGCAAAATAAACCTTTGGGTTTGTGGATAATTAGATGCATTCATTTCGTCATTCATCATGCAGATTGATATAATTTACATGTTTATTTTAGTTCTCACATGTGTATTTAACCTCAGATCTGCCAGCGAAATTTTAATATTGACTATTTTTTGTGCTTTGTATCTGACAGGACATTAAAAGTGTTTTTTAACAGATACCCAGTCAGTAAGTTCTGAAAGAGCAGCGATAAAATAAACCCCTTAACACTCAGGTCAGAAGTAAAATAGCCAAACAGCTTTCCACACTGGTAGTAGACTGGTGATTTTTTTTCCTCAGGTAAAGAGTTTAGTTCTTTGTTTCTGTTTTCATAAGAAAGTGGTACATTTTCTTGGGCTTAATTAGTTACAACTTAAGTTTTATTTTCTGTTCATTAAATATTTACTTGCATAGCTAACTGCAACCAGGACCAGCTATAATCAGAGTTCTCAAGCTCCACAGAGTGACAGTAGCTAGCAACAAGCAGAACGGCTGTTTCCAGCCCTTTTCCCCAACTGAAGCCTCACTTGCCCTTCCTGACGGAGATTAGTCTTTCCTCATTTAGTTGCTGCCTTTTGAAACAGATAGAATTACATTTTAATTTTCCATGAAAATCTAGCCACAACTCTAGTTTGTCTCCACCTTGCACAATCCCTAACAGAAGAGTAACATCCTTTAAATGTCTTTTAATGAGGATACCATAGCCGATGTAGACATTAACTGTTTTAGTACCTTCAGTCCCCTGTGCATTGGGAAACGCATAACCATAGCGCTACAGGACCTTTTGGGATACATGGTATTTTAACCACTCTAAAAATGAGTTTTCCTCCTTTTTCTCTGGAGGAATATCCCTCTTTCCTGGGGCTTGGCTTTTTTCTCTTTATGGACGTCCTTTTTTTGAAACCCTTGATGCCCCACATGCCCACTCTCCCTACCCACATAAAGCCTAAAATTAACAGGCACCTTAGAGGACAACAAGCCGCCCCCCGTCCCTACTGGCCTGCTGCTCTTCCTTCTTTTCTATCATCTCTTATATCAGTTTTTTTTCCCCCATCTGGTGTTCTCCTTTCTATATGTGCTGACCATCTTGGTACTGACTAACCTGTATGTTCACAGTGAATATGAAAGCCAGGACTAGAGCTTATGCCACTGAAGTGTTTCGAGAGCAATTGCTTTACAGTAAATATAAAAAAGAAGAAATGAGTGAAAAAGAGGAAGAAGATGGATAGATAGATAGATAGATAGATAGATAGATAGATAGATAGATAGATAGATAGATAGATAGATAGATAGATGGATGGATGGATGGTTTCTGTTTTTGGGTGTGTACCGTTTGTTGTGGTCCATGGTGTCATGGAATGAACCCTCCCACTCTCTATCTGACCACAGCTTTATTCTAATGCATAATGTTCAAATGCATCCTGTTTCTTGCCCAGCCAAATCCTAAAACAAATAACCTTGGCTGGTAGAATATGTGCCGGAGATGAAATTGGCTATAAAGTCTACAGAGAAGCATTAAACACTGCTGGAAATTGCTGTAATCCATTAGAGTCTTGTGAGCGAAGCATAATTTCATGTTTATTTGCAGCGTAATAAAGTTTCAGCAGTAATATATGTATGATGCTGGTCCTACCAGTAATACACAGGAGTTTGGGGTGGATATTTATTGTGGGACCCAAGCATAACAAAACCACAGGCACTGAACAAAAGGAAGGGATCTGTCAAGTCACTTAATGGTGTTTCCTGGTGTTTGTTTCGCCTGGCCTGGTTTCCATATTCTATTTTCTATTGGCATCCCAGGGTAGGGAAAAAAGACGGCAGCATGGCTGTTCTGTGTCTGAGTTTCAGAGACACTTCAGAGATGTCCTGAAGGCACACAGATGCCGGCAGAATATATCCCGTAAGTTTAATTAACACCTTGTCTCACGCTAAACGAGCGTGCAGAGCAGCTTCATCTCCATAACAGGAAACGCAGGTGGAGAACGCCAGCAGGAGCATGTAACATGTTTGTCTCACACCATGCCTTCTCCATGTCTCCCCCTGACCAGAGGTGCAAGTCCGCCTGTACCAGCTACACCGATGGCTTATGTCAACCAAACCCTGAACTAAGGCCTGTATACCATGGAGAAAAACAGCCATTTTAAATTTACACATAAATATCCAAATTACACTGTTTATAACTGATTTCAGGACACTTCCTGAACTCCAAAACAGGAAATAATGAAGAGGCAAGCATAGCCTCGGGCTTCTCCATACACGGCTGGTAGCCATAGAGAGGAAAACTTTTGAGAACCCTCAGTACATGTGCTTTAGGTCAAACAAAATTTGTGTGCCGTACTGATTCAGCCACTTGAACAATATTTTGTTGCTTGCCTTGAACACAACATTGTTTATCCTTAATACAAAAAAAAAACAGAAAGATCCCAAAAATTCTCTGTGAAAGGTTTTTCACCATGATTCATGATGTTCATTAATAAAGTTTGTCTAAAAAAAAGGAGGTATTTTAGAAAATATTACCCAGCAAGTATTATCAAATGAACTTGTGTGTCTTCTCTGGACGGACGGATGGACAGACGGACAGATGGATAGATAGATAGATAGATAGATAGATAGATAGATAGATAGATAGATAGATAGATAGATAGAGTTCTTTTTGAATATAAATTCCCCCCATTGTACCATCAGGTCGTCTTCTTTCTTGTTCCTAGTGACCAACTGACAGTCATGTTATACTTTAGGGAAATTTGTGCATGTGACAAACGACAACACTCACCATTCTTTTGACAACTGGGCATAGTTTATGAAGGCAAGAATTAAATCGTCCAGACAGCTGCCAAAATAACTCCCGTCTTTTGCACTGGGGAATCTCTCCCAGACTGAAACACTTCCGAGCGAGCTTCCTTATACTGCTACCCTCTGTGGACAAATACCCAAGCAGAGCTCATTCTGATGGAAGCGGGAGAAGAACAGGCGAGAGAGAGTAGAGCGGCTAAAGCTAACAAATGGTGTCACCCAGACTAGCACTCACACACGCGGGCAAATCCCTGGACACCTCTCTCTCAGGACAGGAGGGCAGAGCGACTGGGAATAAGGCTCTGCATAATAAGAAGGGTGGAGGTGTGTCAACAAAGAGGCTGGGCGGCTGAGTGACTCCAACCGAGGCTTGAACTTGATTTAAATATGCAGCATTTTTAAATCATTGCTTTGAACTTTGGTACTCACCCACAAAATTATCATAAAAGTAATAACGTATTATTGCGGCAAAATTATATTATTTCTTCGCAATGCGCTAAAGAAAGGAACAATGGGACTCTGTTGGACTCCAAAATGCAAAGAAAATTACTAAAAAAGGAACATGCAAGATTTTAGGCTATGCACAATTTCAAGTATATCCTGCAAGGAAATCCTAGCGAAGATAAATGGCATTATTATACACATACACATTTTTGCAGTTTAAGTCTTTGTAAGAAGGGAAATCTAATAGTTCCACACTACTGGTATTTCTAAAGTTGTGCCATGGCTTGCATCTGGCTGGGATGCTGGGACTTCCATTGCAGTTCAGCTGCTTTATCTAAACACCTATCTGTCCTTTTGTGAAAAGAGTGTGTTGCCTTTTTAAAAGTTCACATAAATGCTGGCGTAAATTCTTCCAGCATTCCCTCCTGTTACCACTAGGGGACACATTATCATGGTCAGAGGGCCCTGGGCTATTCGAATTTTCAGTGCCCCCCCCCCCCCAAAGGATAAAATTTGTCTACTGGGGCCCCTCTTCGGGGACCCTTCATGGGGCCCCTGCAGTTCAGCACTGGTGAACCCATGCATATTAGCGCACCCTGGTCACCACAAACAAGTGCAGTGCTCTGATGGCGTAACAGTGCTGATTATTGAGGATGTATATGGGACCAGTATAGCAAAAGCCTTTAGCCACAGAATGAGGAACTCATACTGCCATACTGATGCATAAGGAGCATCACAGTAGGAGAAAATATTTAATTGCACATTTCAACTCTAAATGTCAATACTGGCAGTATAAAGATCAAACAATGTATTTTGACATGAAGCTTAATGATCACAGACCCACACTTTTCGTTCATCTATATTTCATCTGTTTTCCGCAATGCAGTTGGGAGTCAGAGATCCATGAAAAGCGTGTACTTAGAGTAGGGGTGGAAAGCAGCACTGAAAGGAACCCATGTGAATTTCACACAGAGAGCCAGAGCGGGAATCAGGCTTACGGTGCCGGAGGTGTGAGACCACACTGCTAATCAATGTGGATTTAGGGGGGGAACCAAACAAGACAAAACAAGCACTGGAGTGAGTTATTTGCACAGACCCACAGCATAAAGAGAGTGGAGATTCTGCCGCCTACACTTTGGTTGCCATGGAATTAAATCCTAGAAACATTAACACATGCATTAGAACCATCAGCCCACAGGTCTTTATCAGATGGTGAGGATTCAGGCTGGCCAGCTGATTTCTCCTTATTGTCTAAGAGACATTTTTGTGTAATTCAGCCAAGGTCTTTATAGATAATTATGTGGCAGCTTGGCATCTTAGCAGCTTGGCTTAAACAACAGGGCTGTTGGTTAAATCCCTGTGTGTGGACTTTATTGAATGGAATTCCTTACCTGGTACCCTATGCACTCTGGGATAGGTCCATGGTACACTCATGGTACTAATCTCTACTAAGCTGCTTCACCTGTGATGGTAACAAGTTGGTAGTTATCTGAAGGTGTGTTCATGGGATGGGGTCAAGAGCTGGAAGATTCCAGAAGGCTAATGCTTCTGATTGCTCACTGGCCCCCTCTGGTGGCCTTGGCTGTACGTTGCCAAGGATGCATCAGTAATTGCTAATGATGATCATATATTAAAACACAATCCTGACGTATTAAGTGCGTTCTTGATTTTTGTCCACATGGCTTATGTCTGATTGGGACGGAAGCAGTAATCATCCTCATAATCATGGTTCCTTGACTGGAAGAGAGTTGTAACTGCATTCACCAATCAGAGGTTTGCTGCCCTCTTCTTTTAGATGGGCCAGTGAATTGAGGATTTTAATCAAATGGAGTTTACTGTATCTTTACGTATCTTTTCCTCTTACATCTAAAGTTAAAGTGCTTGTAGAGAGCTTAGAACAGTATAGTGCGTCTTAATGTACACGCTGCTGTTAAGGAATGAGTCCCTATAGGCAAGCAGCCATTAAATATTACGTATTATAATGTGCCTGAAAGACAGAATAGCACAGTGCTGCATTACATCTCACCAGCATTTTATTAGGGAGGCGATGGACTATTATGTCTCTATGGAAACCAACACAGAATACATACTTTAATTAGCTGGAGATCTGACAGGAAGATATGAAACTAATGATCATGGATGCAGGCTAACAGCAGTTTGGAAATAAATGGCTCGTCTCATTGTATCTCCTCTCCTCCAACGCCTCCAGTTCTAGATGACCTGAAATGAAGATACAAATGGAGTGAAGTGGAACCCTTCCCCAGATCTTTATTGTACAAGGCACAAGAACTGATCTGCTTGTACTATGAGTTAGTGCTTCAGTCCTTGCATATTTTCATTTGTCTTTTAAGATCCATCCATCTATCCACCCATCTTCTAATCACTTATCCTGGGGCCTGTATCACAAACCAGGATTTCTTGCTTAGCTGGATAATTTATCAGATTTAAGGTAGTCTAGGATAAATGCAAGTAAACAAATATAATACAAGTCCATTTAAACTGGGGTACCTTAAATCCAACAAGTAATCTGGGTCACAGAGAGTGTGGAGCTCATCCCAGGCAGCATGAGGGGAATACCCTGGACTGGATGCCAGTTCATCACAGGCACATACATTCACACGTCACCACACACCATCATCACATAACACTGCAGGTGTGAGGAGGCGGTGCTAACCACAGACACACAGACCCCCTACCTCACCCATCTATTATTATTATTATTATTATTATTATTATTATTATTATTATTAGCCATGACTAATGGGACAAAGGATGAAAGAGAGGGGCCGGCATGGTGGAGAAACAACAAGAAATTTATTTGAACTAAAGGGAGAAAGGCTGGAAATAACTGAGATCAAAAGGATCAAAACAGGGGAATCGGAACGAGGTAGGGCACAGGTGACAAGAATGGACGACATCAGTGACTGGACTGCAGAAACACAGGACAGGGCAGCACATATGTACAAAACTAATGAGGAAGCTAATGAGAGGTAGCTAGGAGTGATTAACATGAAGGTTAGGAACCAGAGGTAAGACAAACAAGTAACAAGCGTGGGGAGGAGACCAGAGAGTCAGGGGGAAATGGCAGGCAGGATGTGACATTATTATTATTATTATTATTATTATTATTATTATTATTATTATTAAAGCAGGGATCAAACACAAGATGACAAAATAATGGCTGTAGCACATAGTTTGTAAGAAACCTTTTGGGAAAGAGTAAATAATGGATCAGGCAGCCATACCTCATAAAGATTTACATATTTGTTTTTGTTATTATTAAATAAACTATGATCCACAAACAAGTGGTACCATGCCAGGTCAGATTAGCCCAGACCCCACTTTCCAAGGTCATAGACTCCAGCTCATTCTGGTGGATCTCCCAGCGTTTCCAAACCATCTGGGAGATATAACCCCTTCAAGCATGCCTTGGTTCTGTCCCAGGGCCACTGTCCAGTGGGCCATGCTCACAACAGCACCCTTGGGCATTGACCAGATGGCATCCTGGTGAGATGCCTGAACCATCTCAGTTGACTCCTTTTGATCAGCTCTATTTTGAGGTCCCTCTTCAACTCCTCACCCGATTCAGACCAGCAACCCTGCAGAGAAACATCATCCTTGCCGCTTGTGCTCGCAGTCCTGTTCTTTCAGCCATTACACACAGCACATGACCATTGGCAAAGACAGGGATGTATATTTAGCTGATAATAATCGCAATCCATAATTATTTGGTAAGACAATTTTTAATTTTATAATTCTTCAGCAAAAGTCCAGGTGTTATTTGTAAATGTTACAGAAACGCTGCTAAATAATGAATATGACAAAGAGTGAATTAAAAACTGGGAAACGGAAGTGATTGAGAGAAAAACCATGAATAAGGCTTCTACAATAACTGTCAAAGGATGCAGAGCAGATGAATAGAATTTGCAAACTATATTTAAACTTGCTATAGATGTTTCTGGTTGAGACTATGCTGGCGTGATTGTCACCCTCTTCTCTCTGGGGATACATTTGATTTCCAGCAAAACTGCTTCTTTTCAACATTCAGTCCCTGATGAGCTCTTTTACTTTGCCATTTTATTGTGGGTAACAACATTGATCTAGTATTTTAAATGGAAACCTGGCACACACACACTGATTACTCTTTTCTTAATGAGACTATGCCAGCTGGATACAAATACTTGAAAAAGCCGATACTCACACGCAGTTGAGGAGGCGGACTTGCTGTGCTCTGCTGAGAGTTTTCAAACTTTACTCCATCTGTGATGTTGCTTCCTGCTACTAAGACACCCGGATGCATTGATCTGAGAGTAGCAGCTGAATTTAATTTTACACTGTTCATTTTTGTCCTGCAGATCAAACAGCGGCATTTTAGAAAAAATTGCATGTCTTCTGATTTTCATAAATCTCAGTAATTAAATTAAGTCAAGTTATGAATTAAATTAAATACTTAAATTAGATTTAATTAATTAAATGTCCTTAATATTTTAAATCTCAGCTTTCATGTTGATGATGCTGAAAATACCAAGGCAGGGTACTTTACAAGGGCCCAGAATTTCTAGCCACGCCCATATCCATGGTTGTACTGGATATCCTTGATCTAGTCATTTAATTTTGGATACACTTACCTTCTGTCTGTTGTTTTGGAGTATCTGATCATAGAAATCATTAATGCCAGGCTTTGTTCAAGATGCACTCCAGTTAAACACTATAAAAAGGTCCTAACATCTCTTAGTTTTCTCAGCCTTTTCCTGTGTTTAGATGAGTGTTGCGCAGCTGGATAATTGCTATAATAACATCTTTAACTCAAGTTCTTAATTCAGTGGCCCTTGTGCAAGCTCATACTATGCTCTTCAGACAGTCCTCAGCATGGTATACGGAAGAATCCTGCCTCACAAAGAGTCAGGGATTAAGATGTGGGAACCATTAAGGAAATTAGGCTTACTGTATATTGTATGGTCTTCATGGAGTATTGGCTGCACTATTCACCTCACAGGGAATATTTTTCACTATCAATCAGTAAAACCAGGTAAAAAAAAAGCCAGTATCCACTTTTCTACTATAAAGAAGTTCTCAAATACCATTTCACCAGAAACCTCTTCTATGTGCATTGAAAAGTATCTTATCTAGACCCATCTCCCACCTTTCTTTTTACAGTCGGCTCGTCTGCTCATCTTATTGAGTTTATTACCATTTTCATTAAAAAATCTCTCATAGCTGATGAAGTCCCATCTCTGTTGAAAATAATTGCTGTCATTCCCTTACTGAAGAAATCAAATCGTCATGTCTGCTCCAGTTTTATGCCCGTCTTCAACAACACCTTAATTATTGGTAAGAAACTTGAAAAGGCAGTTGCTAATTACTGTCTCACATGAGCTTCCATAATCTAAAAATCTAAAAGGGTTTTTTTTTTCTTATCATCTAATAGACAGCAATTTGCTTCTAGTGCTGAAATTAAGCCAGATATGTCTCCTGTCACCCATGGGGTGTGTAGCTCAGGGGGTTTGTGTCCAAACCCGGAAGGCTGTCAGTTCCAATTCTGTTGCTCAATCACTTCTTCAATGGACCCTTAGCGTCGCCGTGACTGCTCTGCTAAATGAATCTATTGTAAATGTCTCCCCTAAATTTCACTCTTGGGAATCACTCTTCTTCCCGTCTACATGCTCCATCAAGGTCAGGTTCTCCATTACTGGGGTATCACTTTTTATATTTATGCAGATGACATGCATGCAGATAGACACCAAACCTGCTGCTTGGACGATACTCAGATATGCATGAACCATGGCTTCCTTGCGCTCAATAGTGACAAAACATAAATCAGTGACATTTTATGCAAGGGGACACAAATAATGTAGTATCACGAACTGATCTCGTGTTTGTTCATCATAAATGAATTGTCACATCATTCATATTAAGCAGGTACTATATTTATTACGATATCTATTCATTCTGTAAATCTTAGCAAGCTACTGAAGGAACTACTGGAGGAGCTAAGGAACTAATAAGGGAACAAGTAATGAATAACACAAGTAAAATACTTGTGTCATGTTTGTTCATCATTAATGAATCATGACACATCTTTCATCTTAAGTAGTGGCTGGGTTTGTTCATGATTTGTACTTCGGTAGTAACTAAGTAATTACTAAATATTCGTGTCTCGTCAAGTAAAATGTTAAAAAAATGTAAGTCATATTAACTGGAACCCCTGACGAGATCTCCATTTCCAGTACGAAATTTACTATAGTTGAGAATGTTATCCCTTTGTCTCAATGACCCTCTAATACCGGAATGAAGTTTGATGTCTGTCTAGTTTGTCCGAGTGCATTAAATTTGTTTCAAAAGTCCACATGATTTAACTTAAAAATATCCCATAGTTAAGGTGCTCGCTCCCCTTTTCCGGTGTTTAAAAGCTCGTCCGGGTGTTTCCTTCAGGTCTTGCTCCTTTCTGTGGCTTCCCCTTGTGTACTCACAGGAAATTACAGATGCTCCAGAATAGCTCTACTGCTTCCTATCAAAGAGAGAATGAACTCCCACCGTTCCAGCTCCTGCTGCTTCTCAAGTCTCGCAGTGGCAAAGGCCCCACTTATCATACTGACCTCCTTTCCGCTCCACCCTCCACACGTCCTTCAAGACCTGGATGGTCTAATCTGTGACACGCGACCAAATTATCTACTATGGGTGACTGTGACTTTGCTGTTTGTCCTCCTCCATCACAGATCCACCTTCTGGTTTATATTAGTCGCATTCTTGGAATCCTTAAAACTCATAGAGGCTTATTGATTGCAAGGAATCCAGGAAATTTGCTCTCATTTTGATATTCTGGGTAATGAGCATGATACATAAATATTATAATCATTACGATCTCATCTCCCACATAAGCATGGAAGCAAACTTCTGTCTATGAGCCAATAGGGGCCATACCGCTGTTTTTGTTTATGTCATTGCAAAGGAGCATCTCCGGTGCACAGGGCCGCATGAAGCCACATAAAACCAATTCGCACAACAGGGCAACTGCCAAGACATAAATATATTTTTGTTTATTCAGTTTATATAAGCAAGGAGGGAAAACTAGAACAGACTAGTGAAGGTAGTAACCTTGCTGTTACCCCAGGGCTAACTTCATGTAATTATACTTTTATAAAGCTGTAATGACAGAACACTCAAATAGTATTTGCCATAAACTATTTATCAATAAAATGTGCAGGAAAATCAGTCAGGTGGACGCAGCATGAATTTAGCTACTGAATCCAGTGAGACTTAGATCAATGTCAACAGGGTCAAAGAGGCACATTTTCTACAGCTTCATTTAAAATCATTACCACTCCGGAGGTGGGCAGTTAATACACTTTGCTGAGATGATAATGAGGTGCAGTTTATGTAGTTACCCTCACAGGGCAGAGTCAGAGCGAACACAGGCCTCCGGGGTAATGTTCACTTATACCTCTGACCTCCACTATTAGACACTTGCCTTCGAGAAACTGTAGCAAGGAACAGATACCTTTTTCTCTGTGATGTTTGGTGAAAAATAAGCAAACATTACTAATATTTATGATGATTTAACCCAGTGGGTAATCTACAGAATTCTACAAAGTGTATTTTTTTTTCTTTTCTCTACAAAACATTGTTTATTTTCTTTGGAAGGAAACTTACTAGCTCATAGTCACTCGCTGGAATATTCTGAATCTACCGTGAGCATATGAATACTCGCATCAGTTTAATTTCATTTTACATACATTGTTACTCAGAGCACGGTCCTGCAATTTGCATGGATGGCCTGAATTATTCCCACCAGCTGGGTGGTAACAGATTTCATTCAAGGGGCCAGAAGACAGATAAAGATGGAACCCTTCTGGAGGAAGCAGTGACTGAAACTCAATCTCACAATCTATGGAAAAGATGTTACATTCAAAGTTACAGTCATTCAGCCATTATGCCCTGATGTCCCAACATGACAGGCAGAATACATGTTCCAGTGATTTCTTGACAAACCAAGGCCAACAGATTTGGAATCAATATCAACAACAACCCATTTACCTTAACATTGCCTTTATAATGAATTCATAGAACATTCAGTGCACCTTCATAATACATTATTAATGCATTCACAGAACATTCATAAGCATCACATAAGTATACCTTAACATTTTAACATACCTTCTCAGCTTTAATATTAGCATTAATAACAAACATTATATAATTATAATGTTTGTCATTAATGTATATTACAATTGTCATGTATTTTTCATTGAATGTTTTATGAATGCAGTGTTTTAAGACATGTTAAGATATACTTACATACTGACTATGAATGTTCTATGAAGCCCTTACAAAATGCATTATGAAGGTGCAATGAATGTTCCTTGAATGCAGTTAATGTAAGGCGTTACCGAACGAGCTAAACCTCCCACCCATACTCTATGTCAAATGCACACGTTCAAACGTCACTGAAAAGACAATCTCAACAACACCTTTGCTTAACAGACTTTCATTCCCCTGCACCAAGATTGTATGATTGACCCTGGTATAAAAAGTAAGGACTCAGTTTTAATACTTTCTCAGCTTAAATTTGTATGCTGAATGCTCAGTGAGTGTTTGATTACCTCTGTAGGCTGCATAGGAGCCCTTAATACAGCTGGAGATTATATCGTAGCATTTAACACACTTTACTAGAAGATTGGTGATGGAGGAATAAAAAGGGATTGTGGTCTATGCTAATGCAATTGATTAGAGTTATTCCTATTGCTGTATTTAGTACATGACCAGGAAAGCAAATGCCCCATTAAAGAAAAGGTGTGTTGAGGTACATTTTGTTATCTGCAGGATTCCGGAGACAGAATCCGGGAATGGCGGGAATAGTTACGGACTGGAAATTTCATCTGATGGCATGATGTGATGTGGGCAGTGCTGGCTTGATGGTTAGGGAAGCACACTTGTAATCGAAATATTGCAGGTTTGAATCCCCCACCAGCGAGGTACCCTGAGCAAGATACTGTCCCCAAGCACTGCTCCCCGGGCACTGAATTAGCTGCCCCCTGCTATGTCACGAAAGTCACATATGGGTTAAATGCAGAGGACACATTTTGTTGTTGTTGTTGTTGTGTGGTGTGTTAACACTGATCACCAAATTCAAAAGCAGGGACAAGTGAACTGCATTGTTCCCATGCCGATGGAGAAAAGAACACTTTAATGGGTGGAGAAATCAGAGACTAACGGTCACAGTACATTTGATTGCTTCACACCATGCAAACTGTCTAGACCTGTGGTACAGAGTCAGTAGATCGTAGCCCCTGTTGCGGGTTCAGGGTTTCTGATGTACGACACTGCTGGGTTTCTGGCAGCTGGAACCCTAACTGAATGGTTCCTTTGGGCATTCAAGAAGGCAATTCTCACCTAGCCCTGTGAAGATCCCTAACATCCGCATCTGTTTGTGGGGGAGCATTGCATCTGTGAACTTGCAGAATTGTTTGCCTCTACACTGTGTGGTTGTTAATACCAAGAAGGAAAACGGGAGATTGTCAGCAGAAAAAAATGCTGAATACAGGAACGAAAAGAACAGATATTTACAGCAATACACTACGGTGGTGCAGATGCTGCAATAAAACTCATAAAGTCAACATTCAAGTGTGGGTGGCAGGCAGAGTAGGCCATTTCTAGTTTATCCAGATGATTCTTTGGAAAAATATGAACAACTTTGTAATAAACAGGTCAATTCGAACTTTGTAAATCAGCATGAACTTTGCGATCATTCACTTATACAGCACTACTGAACAAGACAAATGAAATGACTGTTTAGTAAACACAATTAACAGAAAAAAATTACAATATGTTGAAAGTTTTCCTAAACATACAACAAAAGAGATAAAGCATTTTGTTTTCCTTAGGAAAATACAGAAAATTCTGTAAAATTAAAAAATACAGAATTTCAAGTATACAGTTTTTGAATTATAAAGGATTTAAAATTGAAATATCAATAAACCTAAAACTTGGGTGTCAAACCCAGCACGCCATTCCCTCGTTTTAGCCCTCATGTGGATGATCCCCAGGTGCCTTTAATTTCAGCCCTCGTGTGGATGATCCCCAGGTGCCTCTCATTTCAGCCCTCGTGTGGATGATCCCCAGGTGCCTCTCGT
>JAODKF010000001.1:44569241-44580349 GCA_026779585.1 Mormyrus proboscirostris | reverse complement strand
CATTTCAGCCCTCATGTGGATGATCCCCAGGTGCCTCTCGTTTCAGCCCTCGTGTGGATGATCCCCAGGTGCCTCTCGTTTCAGCCCTCATGTGGATGATCCCCAGGTGCCTCTCATTTCAGCCCTCATGTGGATGATCCCCAGGTGCCTCTCGTTTCAGCCCTCGTGTGGATGATCCCCAGGTGCCTCTCATTTCAGCCCTCGTGTGGATGATCCCCAGGTGCCTCTCGTCTGTTCCTCATGTATGGTGTGTATTGTGCCTCCTCGTCCTGAGCTCCCCAGTCCGGTCATTGTAGTGTTATGTTGTGATGTTCTGCTACTGAATGCATTTACCCTGCGCCCTGTGTTTCTCCCCCGCTCTCCTTGCCTAGTTTTGACCCCTTGCAATCCATTTCCTTTTGTCTTTTGTTCCATTTAAATAAAGCCCCTTTACTTTTCCCAGACGCCTGTCTTCGCCTCCATCCTACCCGCAGTATGACACTGGGTGATGGAGCAGCCAATCAGACAATAAACACCAAGAGTTATCATACCCAGCGTGCTTTCACAACATGGACCAGTAGGAGTCAGTGCAGAGGGCACAGCTTGGCACAGGACCAAAATCCTGGCTTCATTCCCTGTGGTCCAGGCCATGTGATCCATTATTTTAGCAGCTCTTTTTTATGGTGGACTGTTGAAATCCACATACAAAACAGCATAACCTGCTTCACTGAATTTTGTGAATTTACTGACTTATGTGAATTTGTTAGTTTTAAAAATATGAAAGCACCTGATTGCTAGAGGACTTGCAAATCCCACAAAATGCACAAACAAGGGGATAAACAAGCAGAGCATGGAGGAAAGGAAATTAGCGTAGCACATCAGCCGATATTGACGGCCCATAATCCCCTCTGTGCTTTCAGCTTGGAAATTGGATAGCTAGCAAGACTGTATAATAAAATATTCCTATTTTATTTTGGTTAGATTTTATGGGATGCACAAAGCAGAACTCAAACACCGAATATGCTTTAGCATGGGTTGACATGCAGTATTGCGTTACTGCACATCACGATTCATATGCAGTGTAGTAAATTAATCTGAAATAACCATGCATTTTTCATGAAATGTGCAGTTCTTAATGTGGGAGATTTAGAATTCGTCAGATGCCTTTTCTTAAGACACTGAATGAATATCTTTATTAGTCGACTAGTAGTAAGAGGACATACCAAAATTCTCCCAAATGCTGTGCTTTTCCTGAAAGCGGGGAACAATACCCTATGGTATTCCATGCTGCTTTGAATCAGACGTCTGGAGAGTAGAACTGAGTTGCAGAACTGTCAGCTCCGGAGCCTGCTGAAAGAGCACTGAAGGTGTGGAGGCAGGCAAGAGAAGATCCATCTTATGAAAAAAGAAAAACAGAGGAATAAGGCGAGAGACACTGTGCAAGAAAGTCACCTCTGCTGTTGTCTCCCATTGCTTGTCATGATTGAAATTTTAATAGACTCTTTCTCCTTGCTTTAGTTGAAATTTTCATCCAACGTTTCGAAATGAAGACTTCCCACCTGGGCGGCCATCTGTCTGAGGCTGCACCTGGAGGAGCCTGAAAGGCAATCATCAGATGGCAGAGTAACATATGCATCAGCATGTTTTAGCCGCTTGGCCCTGGTCGACCTCCCCCACCTCATAAAGCGTGGCGTGGTTTACCCCCATGCTCGGCTGACTTACGGAGTTGTATCAGTGAGAGACTGAGGTCTTGGAAAAGTCTGTGTCTCGCTGTGCTTTCATGACACATTTCCACAAGGTCATCACTCCAGCTGCATGTCAAATGAATGGTTTATCACCGCATATATCAGACCAGGGTTAATACAAACATCTCTGATACAGCCTTGGTGTGCTGTGGCTTAGGAGACAAATAGCTTTGTATAACTGTGCCCTTATTTGACATTGTCATCATTTTGACTTTGATATTGATCCAATATCTTATGAGCCATTGATGTAGCAGGGGTTAAACAGGTGAGGTTCCTGTTTGCAATTTCTGGTGCAGTCCACACGGCCTTATACACATTGTGCATTTTTCATATATTGGGCTGGTGAAAGATAATCCCTTTTCTGTTCTCGTTCACATACTTTGGGGATTCACAAGCGTAATCCAGCAACTCTGCACAGGTCTATGTACATTTGCCATGTATCATACAAAAACATATAGATTGCCTGTCATTCACCTGAAAGTAATGGTAATTACCTACTGGTGAGAGAGTTTTTGGGGTAAGGGACCAGAACAGCATGATATGCTTGTCAGAATGGACAGTATTGAAGTAAAATATAATATGCTGGAAAATAAATGAACAATATCAATGGTTGTACTAGCAATACACACAAAGGTGTAGATTTAAGTATGGACAATAGGGACATGTCCATAGAAATATTATGGGAGCACCGTGTATTTGGGGGTCTATGTGTTTGAGGAGTTCTGGCAAGAAATATATGTATATAACTAAAGTGGTATTTTTCATGTCTCCCCAACATGATTTAGACCTTCAGAAATCCAAAAAAAACGTATCCTCAGGACACTGTGGCATGCGATGTCCACTCTCTCACTTATAAACGAGCCCTACATTGTCCCACCAGATTAATTAAGCCTTTGTTCATCTTCTAACAACCTTGAAAGCCCACTGCACACCAGACGGCCACACACTTTATTAATGACACCATTTATTTTACTATATTCATACTAATGCTGTCTCCTTTTCCACCAGGAATAATAAACGTATCGTAACACTGTCCAAGTGAAGGTCAACCAAAGCTACTAGATGACATTCTTAAAAAAATTGCTGAAACATTACATGAATTTTACATGTACCCATCCATGGACATATATTATTCACTTGAAGAAGTATTGTTATTTTATCATGCAAGAAACTAACTGAAAATATTGTTTTTGTGAATGAAGTTTTACTCATTTTATGAATTTTGCAGCTAGCTAGAGAATCGCAATATAAAATTGTGCTGCAGGGTTACTGCAGGGTTACTGCTGTGTTACGTTATACGGAGCATCTTGTGAGATGCAGTGACGCTACAGATAAATATATTCATTCTCAGTGCTTGTGCTTGAAAGGGCTCGGACGCATACACAACTTCAGCACCAGCAACTTACTTTGCAGATGAAAATGCGATGAAGAGGAAAAGGGGAAAAAATCAAAATCGAGAAAAATCAAACTGCCTGTTCGGAGGCAATAAGTTCGACAACTAGGTCATTTTTTATGTGATACACTCCAGCAAGATAAAAATCAATAAACCCTTCTGTGTCTTTTTTCTTCCTGTGAAAATGCCAGATATAGTGCCTAAACTGTCAAATCGCTCTTGACATAATTCAGAGGAAAAACCAGGCCATCTACAAGTCATGGTCCCAGTTACCTATTAAAATGGGGAGTTCTCCCATAAACACGGAGCAATGCCCTCTCCTGGTGACCCTGAGAAACATACACATTGCAAGCAGTACATGAGTAATTACAGCACAATTAGATCTTGGGAGTTGGTCGGTGGGGGGGGGGGGGGCTTTCTGTCCTAGCTGTTGCTGATGGCAGGGTTGCCAGTTTGGCCACTGGCAGAATCAGCCCTTTGCTTACTGTTGCACCCATTGTGCACCCACAATAAAAGGGCATTTTCTACCACTGATAAATGATTGAGCAGTCCAATGAGGTCGGTGTATTTATAGCTTTTTAAAATGATCTTATTCCCTTTAATCACACCCTAAAGTGTTTCAAACCAACACAAAACACAACGCCTCTTTTGCTCAATTCACTTAACTTGAAAGTGGTGCTTTCAGTTGAACCGTAGTTATGTCAAGATGGTTGCTCCTGCAAATTAAAGTGTCAGGAATTCAATTTTCATTTAGCTGGGTGTCCTTATTTTAATAAGGTCTTCCTCAGCAGACATTAGCCAAGTGAATAACTGAAGATTAATCAATAACTCAATATTACTTTAATCCCTCTTAAAGAAACATATCTTCATAAATCCAGTTAAGCTCTCTCTTCTTATTGTGAAATTCAAACCCACAATGAACTTATTAAATCCTTTAAATATAGCTTTGATTTGTCTTCTTTATTTTGTAAAGCTTTGGTCTCATTTTACCCTTAAAAGATTTCAAACAGTATGCCTCCACATTAAAATATAACCCATATTTAGACAAAAAATACATATACATGAGGGCTAAAACCTGAATAATGACATAAAACGTAGATATCAATGGTCATTTCCATTTCTAAATTAGTACCACTTACTATAACGTATATTAAAACCTGTATGTCATTGTGTATCGTAACAGACACCAGTATGATGAAATAATAATATCATGTTAGGTAGATTCTTGGAACAATGTAACGATGACAAAAAAATATCTCTAGCCAACTTCAATTTATTTAAAATCCAGTAAGATTAAGATCACCATCACACTATCACCAGAAAAAGTAGCTTGGACACTACAGATATACGGTTAGTTATCATATTATTAGCAAAACTGGAAGGAAAACAGGCTGAACTCCCAGAATCAGACCAGGAGAATAAAACCCTTAATGGAGCCAAAAGCAAACTGGCTGCTCAAATCCTCAGGGCATGTAACCTTATTTAATTTAGAAAGACATGTGAGCCGTGTGATCATTTCTCCTTCAAATAGTCTGTTCCTATGTTTGTTCCTATGTGTGTGTGTGTGTGTGTGCGTGTGTGCACACGCAGGCGGCTTGTACCTTTCTGGTGTTAGTACTACCACGTTTCAATTAAGGTGAGAAATTATCTGCTAAAACCAATTTGCACCGCTCAGCTACAATAGGGATTGTGCCAAAATAACATCTGATTTGCGCACGAGCCTCAGGCAGCGGCGCTAAAGCCGTTAAGAATATGCAGCGTTGTCTCACACTATCTACTTCACTATATGAATATATTTGTTATATTCAGCAGCAGCAGCTTTTCATTTCAATTCCAATAGCTGCCAACAAAGTAGCTGAAATGTCACGTAAACCATATTTACGTTTTACGGAATTTCTCATGTAAATCAGATGTACGTTTTGCTAATGATTTTCTTCAGTGGTTTCACAGCGGCAGAGCAGTGTGTCATCTGAGCACTGTTAGATATTTTATTAAATCACATGGACACTGTGCCACAATAAGTGCAGATTTTTCATTACACGCAGTTACTACTGTAGTGGGGCAGGTGTGCTGTTTTGGGCAGGAGAGTTAACAAGAGTCCCTCTATGCACTTTCAATATCTAAATAATTAATTACAGGTGCATGAGAAAACTCAGTTTTGACACATGCAGCAAAGTAAAAAGGCACTTGTCTGAGGGAGTCTTCTCTTTCATCGCATCTTATTCTCAACTCTCAGTAAAGTGTGAAACCGCATCAGTTCAGTCTGAAGCTGTTACAGGATATGCATGGCCCTTAACAACCAGTCCTTCTTTCAGTGTTAATCAAGTAGATTGAAAAGGAAGATGAGGAAATAAAGAATGAGTGAAGGCAGTGGATTGCGCTGACAGGATTAAGACTGGGTACATGCCGACTGCTCAGGAAAAGCAGATATGTTTTGCAGTAGAAAACACTTGAAACTGAGTTTGTTTGTTTCAATATTAAAACACAAAGACGACTGAAGGAAAGCCCAAATGAGTGCTGTTCTATCGGTTTCTGGTAGTCAGGAGACTCTACAAACTATGCAACCTGCCTGTCTCTTCCCACACATATAAGCCACAGATGAGTCATTGCTTTGTGCCACTGCTTTGTGTTGCTTTCTAGTAATAATTTTATAGGTTCCGATTGGATTAAAGCAGGTAATCCTTTCCACGGTAGATTCTGAAACAGAATTTCTCTGAACCAAAAAGAGCCTCAGAGATGTTATTTTCCAAATTTGACTCCTGTCGTACAGAGCGTGCCTGTTTACTACCTTTCCAATTTTGTCTTGGTCAGAATCCCTGCTTTGTTTCAGTCTGTTTATGCTTAAACTATAAAAACGGCTATCAATACAAAAACACATCCACCCATTTATATTCCTTTCCTGAAATGTGTTCTCTACAAGATCACAGTGAGTCTGGAGCCTATTCCCAAGAAACATAGGCCACGAGCAGGAGAAATTGTAGATGGGGGGCAATCCACTGCAGGGGACGCAGTCACATACGAGCAGTGTTGGTCAAAGCCCATGTGGAGCCCAAGACAAACGGGGCGTATCCACTGGCATACAGGAACCAAGCCGTACCCGATCCGTACCACGAAAAGACACTGGTTATGGCGCAGTTCCAACTTGCTTCATTTTTCCACTGTAGAAGGGTTGGATCGGTAAAGGCGTTAATTGGTTTGGCGCCATAAAGCCGAAGAGATGCTTATTTACTGTTCACAGATCAGCTCAGATCCGGCTCGGTTCTTGGTGGCAGTGAAAAAGCACCAAAGCTGAATTTGCCCAGCTACGCCAGTGTCCCCGCAGGAGGCGGCACCCCAGGCAACCACCAATGTCACCTGATGGGTTGACCGGCACTGAACATAATATACAAAACCCAGCATTTGTGAAAATTGTTTTACCCTTTTTCCAAAGCTTTTCAGGTCTGCAACACAGCCAACACAGTAAAAACGCTCACTGGTACCTTACAGTGCATTAAAATGCTTTAAAACACCCAGTCCTGATTTTTGGTGAAAACTTTAAATTGCTGAGAGTCTAAACTCCAGAGGCACACTGTTTGCTAATTATCCATGCTGTGCAAGAAGCAAACCTTTATACTTTTGTGTCCATGCTTTTAGGTACCATGCTGATAAAATGACGTCTAACTTCATATGCTGTATAGAACATGTTCTGCAAAAGGAGGTAATGAATAGAGAGAAAGGTGTATTCTAGTCCAACTGGATTAGATGGTTGTGGGGTCTCTCACTACTGACTAAAGAAGCATCTCTGAAAATGAAAAGAACTGCTGCCCTGTAACAACACATTATGTAATAATGTCACATTATGTAACAAGTTGACAAAATGTAACAAACTTTCATCGCATACTATGATGTTAATACATAATGTGTTGTTACACACTGTAATAACTCGTAATAATTCAAAAAAATGTAACAAACTTGTACTGTATATGACATTATGATATTATTTTTGTTATTATCATAATCATTATCGTCATTATCATCATTCAATTTGCTACATTATGTCAATTTATTACATAATGTGACATTCTGACATAATGCAACGTTATTACATAATGCGTTGTTACATGCCCACCTTTTTAGGACCATTACAAAAGATTCTGTAGGGAGGACAACAAAATGCTCTACAACAGTCACTTGAAAAATCGATGTGATTGATGCAAAGCATGTTAGCCTCCAAACAGGGCGTAAAGGAAACTGAAGAGCTGGAACAGGTGTGTATTTAGAGGAAGGGATGGTGTGCAGTTACTCTCACAGCCTGATGAGTCATCAAATCCATATCCTGGGGATAACAGTAGAAGGTTGCCAGAGACATCAACAGAGAAAGAGGAAAGTACAAATGCATGCAGGAATTGCAATACAGAGTGGCCTCACTCTCAATTCAGCTGTACCCACCTCTAATAAGAAAGTGAAACTAGAGAGTGACCTCTTGCATGTTTCAAAGGGATGGGAATTTAGCAGATCAGTGTTTTCCAAAGCAGTCCTTAGGGACCCCTAGATGGGTCATGTTTTTACTCTCTCCGAAAGATGTGGACTGGTTGGGGGCCTGGATTGAGAAACACTGTAGTAGATGACTGTAGAAATGCAGAGAATCCAAAGTTAGTGGTCATAATTGAGAGAAAGAGTCAGTCTACGTTGAGGAAGAGCTCACGTAAGGTCACGCAGGTGTCACCTGCTTTAGGCAATCCCAAATGATCAATCGAATTGTCATCCACAATCAAGGTACAGTTGATTGCAAAAGTGTGTTAGATACCGGCTTCCAGTTGAGCATCTTATATGAAAGTTGGCATAAACAATATTTAGACCATAGAACAATACATGTCTATTTGTCACTTGAGAAGTGGCTATTGTCAAATGAGCACAGAAAATAACTAGAAGACAGCATACATATGGCAACTGGGATTCTATAAACCTGTATGTATGCATAGATGGGGTCCTAATGCACTTGGATGACTTCATCATTATTGGAGGGATATTAGAAGAACTTGGAGATAGTTTGGCTCAATATGAGTTATAACTCCCTCTCGATGACTTTGAAGTTATGCCCAACACGTAGGTTTGATATGTGGGACGTGGTGTTTTTGATCACGGAAACACCTGAAGGATATAAAAGCACTTGATCAGTTTTAGAGCTGTGTAGATAATATTAAGCACTAAACTGTGGCGTATTAGTGAAACCTGAGGCTACCCTCTAATCCAAAAGAAGACGAGAATCGGATATTAAAGTTACCAAACTTTAAAAGATCAGAAACTTTTGGCGAGCACAGGACTGAAGAATGCAAAGGTGCCTTTCATGAAATTATCACTCAGCTTATAAATGCATCAACATCTTAGGCTTGGCTGATTGCTGGAAAGCTTACATCCCTGTTGGCCATTCGGGAAATGTCTGGTTTCTCTAAACGATGACGTAATATTGTTGTACCACTACTCAATGCATCCTTTAGCTATTATGATACAAAGAAAAAATAACGATCAGAAATGGGGCTCGTATCTGGCTACTTGCTCTGTACGCGCGGTATGGAAGCATGTCGACGTCTGGCTGGGTGTACTTAGTTACTTCAACCCTAACTTCTCCGTTCATCTTCTCGCCCCATCTATTGTGCACCATATGTGTCGGGACGTGGCTGGGAAGACAACTGCAAAACATCTGCTTTTCAAATAGCAGTTGACTATAAAAATGAACGTGATTGTCTAACTGCTTTTGGTAGAGGGGCACCATGTCATGTAATAGATCTGGAGGTGAGGGTGACACTCAAGCTTTATGTCAGCAAGATCAGAAGCTGCTTTCAAGCTCCAGATGACGGATGCTGGCACTGAGGAATGTCCACTTAAGAATACGGCTGCTTCACAGGGTGATGGCGTGAGAGGCTCATTGTAAAACATAGGGATGGAGGTTGGGGGGGGGGGGCATCAATTCTGATCAAACAGAGAGAGTCACCACCACAGCAAATCTCTGGAGTGTAACCCATGCGCTCTTTGTATCCATGGTAACCATGGTGGCATGGGGGCATAAAGCTCTTGAATCTTTATATCTTTCTTCACTTTTACTCTTGCGTAACTTTTTATTCATTATACAGTTTTGCTGTCTCTTACCAATCCTAATGTCTATGTCTGTCAGTCTCGTATCCACTCTGATGTAAAGTCTGGCCCCTTTTTATTGCATCACTTTTGCGTCTCGTTCAGCCACCGAAACATCTAGAATTTATATTTGTTTCTTCCTTTATCCACTGGAATGGTGTGTCCCTTTTTACGCCCACCCTTAAAATTTGATAATGCTTCTTCAGCCACGATATATAACTTAACTGATATATAACACAAAATGTTCGACTATAGGGCCTCGCGGATACCAGCTTTAAAAAGCCGATACGACAGCCGAACCTGTAGGTGAACAAAACTGCATTTTTTTTTAAAGTTTAATATGTTTATTTCTGCATTCCATTTTTGCAGCCCCCAGGGCTCGGCACGGATACCTGGAGAAGGCTGGAGAATCCCTGGGGATTCCAGGTCTCCAGAATAATTGTTGGGAATGAGAAGCAGTAGGAAAACTAACACAATACTGCAGATGACACTCGCACATTTGCGCGCACACACAAACACATACACACAGATGTCGGGTATACCTGTCCTTATGGGGACCGCTCGTTCACTTCTATGGGAAAAATGCTAACACTAACTATGACAACCTTAACCCCTACCCTGCCCTAACCATAACCAAACAAAATACAAGAGTTTTTGCATTTTTAGTTTTTTATTAGCAATCACTAATTTTTATAAAATAGATTTTTCCAGGAAACCGGTACAGTTTGGGGACATTGTGTCCTCATAAGGATAGGTGTCATGTTGTGGAGCAGGCGAGCAGGAAAACAGGCGATCTCAGCCGGACAGACAGGTAAACGGGGTTTATTCGTACAAAAAAGGGCAGGCATCTACGAACACGCACTAATGCTACTAACGACAACAATGACAGGTCTGGGGAAACTAACCGAGACACGGACTAAATACACAAGACAAGCAGAACAGAACAGGCAACAGGTGAATACAATCGGGAATTAACACGAGGTAACGAGGTGGGCGTGGCACACAGGAGGATCGGACGGAGCTGGGCGTGACAATAGGTATACCTGCTCACACACACACATGCACACGCACATACACATTTGTTGTCATATGTTTGTGGAGACCGTCCATTCATTTATATGGGAAAAACCCTAATCCCAACAATGATGACCTTAACCCCAACCCATCCCTAACCTTAACCACCCGTCCATCCATTATCATATCCGCTTAATCCCCACTGGGCGGAACCCGTCCCGGGAACAACGGGCGATGGCGGGAACCAACCCTGGGCGGGTGCCAAGACACCGCAGGGCGCACACACACACACACACACAGACACACACACAGCAGCAGCAGCAACAGCAGTTCATAAGCAGGAACTCAAGTACATATTACAACAAAGACATCACACCCACAGGGATTACTGGGACGTCTGTAACAGGAAAATGCAGAATTTTTATTTATTTGTTGTTTAAATGTTGCACAGCCTGGCCTCTGAACTGAAAAACTGCAAAGAACAGATTGTACAAAACAAGCACAAGAATGTACAGCTGTTTCAAACCATTATGTAACAAAACTAAACAAATAAGCACCACAACCATGGCACAAGTATGCGACAGTCAGCCTGACAAAGGTTTTTTTTATTTACTATTTTTTAAAGAATTTCCATGAAACAATGCAAAGGGACAGGGGAGAATCTAGTGAAAATACATCACAAAAAAATTGTCATTTTTACAAAAGAATCTTAAAAACAATTTTTGACAATGTCTTAAATATTTACACAGCCTGGTTCCTAAAAAGTGGACTCTTACGTATTCTTGTGTATAGTGTTTGTTCCTCTTTAGTTTTCTATAAACTTTAATAAGGCTGTCATAATTCATATTTCATATAGATTATATGAT
>JAODKF010000001.1:44536842-44557114 GCA_026779585.1 Mormyrus proboscirostris | reverse complement strand
CTGGGATAGCTCACACTGGACAAACGCAGTCACTGGGATAGCTCACACTGGACAAACGCAGTCACTGGGATAGCTCACACTGGACAAACGCAGTCACTGGGATAGCTCATACTGGACAAACGCAGTCACTGGGATAGCTCACATTGAAGAGTGATGTCAGACATGGTTCAGTTGCAGCTCGTGATAAAGGGAAGATATGAAAGCATGAGGATTTATGCTGGGTAATAGAATGAGTCTGCTTCTGTTTCATGTGTACAAATTACTAAAGGTGTATGTGATCCATAGGAGGACACACTTCTTTGTCTGAATTTAACGTTAAAGAAAATACTTTATATTAATATACCTTACTATTACAGTGGGCGTTTTTCCCAAAAAGATTATATTGTGATCTTTGGAACACACAATCGCAATCCATGCTCTTAATTCTGATATTTCTTCCCAATTTTGAAATGCACTGTTAAGAATACTGACTTATCTAACAGTATCATTTAAGCATTAAAAACGCATTAAAGATACTATTTTCAAAATAGTAACTAAATCCTTAGTCAAACTTTGTTTAAATATGTAACAAAGTTGTGCTGGATACTTTCTTTTAAGGTGGTTCAGTAGCTTTGTCCTATTAACTCCGAAAGTACTGACCTTGACTTTGCTTTACGAAATATACTGCATTCCATTTGAACTTGGAAGCCAAAACTGGAAATTTCAACTTTAATGTCCCCTGAAGTCAGGTGAACCTTTGCAATTCCGACCTCATAATTGAAGATGGCTGCGCCCATCATTAACAGAAACGAAGGTTGTACTGTTAATTAGCACTTACGTCTTATGTGTGGCTCAATAAACTGGTCGTACATGCAGTATTGTCCGATTGTCCACAGTGTCTATATGCGCAAAATACCATGTAATGTGTTATCAGTCGGTACTGCTAATAATGGCTAAGAATGAACCTGACTCGAACTGGGGCCTGTTTCAGAAAGCAGGATCTCTTGCTTAGCCAGATAGTTTGTTGGATTAAATGTAAGTGAACGAAGATAAAGGCCATTTAAACTGAGGCACATTAAATCTGACAAGTCATCCAGCTAAGCAAGAAATCCTGCTTTTCGAAACAATTCCCTGGTATTGCTAATCCGACTTGTACTTGTTGTTAACTTGGGTGTGATGTCATTCCCTGCTCCATCTTCTGACCTCCAAGGTAAGCGGAATACAACGATATCTGACCGTGCATGTAACCTGCTGCGTCCGAATTAAGGGGTGGCACCCTTCTAAGGTTGCATTCCGAGTCATAATGCATCACAGCAACATGACAAGGCTCCTTCAAATGCATCCGATGGATCCTTGACGGCCCAACATATCCCTAGATTCATTTCACGGAGGTAAAGTGGGCGTGTTCCAGCCAGGTGACCGTAGCAGGAACAGCTGTTGACCGCCAGACAGTCCCATTTGACAGCGCTTTCCATTCAACCTTCGAAAAACGCAGCCTACAAAGGCTATGCCTTCACAGGTCGCGTCCATCGAAGGATGCAGCCCCTGAATTATGAAACAGCTACTACAGGAGCTGAGTCACCCGTGGATTTGTGTCGCGTATGTGCTGCCGATCTCAGTCAACTGCTTTAGATATAAAAGTATTAAACTATTCAAGTAATAAAATACTTGAAACCATCTGCCAAACCTGCATCCTTACCAGTCATAGAAAGTTAAGGCCCATCTCATGTATTTACGTAAATTTTGATAAAATTGCTGATTCCCTATATTGCCTGTATTGATACTGGCAAAGTCCCTCACGTGTTTTTTTGTATTTGGCTTGCTTTTAGTTAGCTTTCAGTTGTAGTTGTTTTTTATTTGGTATTAGTTTTTAGTTGCTTATGTATTTGGCTTTCAACACTGCCACATGCGCGACTCACATCCAGTGGACTCAGATCCTGTAGTAACAGTGAATGCCCAGTTTGCACGTTGCACGTCTGCACATGCACAGCATTACACTTTACGCCATATTTTATGATAGTGCCCAAATTGTACGACATTTTCACTACCCAACTTGATCCCATATACAGTATAAATTTAACCTTTCACTACATCAGGTTTGTTCTATGGACTGCATGTGAGCGATATCCACATGCGCAGAATGGGATATTAAGCCAAATATCCTGATTTTGGATTCTTTGTGTTCTCTGTCTGTTTAATAAAAGCACTTGCACTTGTGTCTGGGTGCGTTTATGGGTCTTGTTAGATACCGTAGTTACAGCAAGGCGATCATACATGTCCCTTCAGTTCTGAGTAAACCAAAGCTGTAAGTCTAACAAAACGCATGTTGCAGGTTAGCAGCAATTTCAACTAATGTAGATATAAACTAATATTTCAGATATGGGATACTTAGGTAATAGTGCTGATCCAAAAACTGGAAATAGACAGCCGGAATGAGCACTTAAAATGACAAAGAAAGAAAACAATGTAAATACAGACAGTATAGTTTGCCGTAAAATGGCAGAACGAACAGATCAGGCAGTGCCTGGAAATGTTATAAGGTGCAAACGTGCGAGGTACAAATCGGGCAGGTGGAACAGATCAGATAGTTACACCAATCGGATCCATGCAACGTTCACAAGTCAATAGAACGACGTCCTACTAGATAGATGTGTTGATAGACCAAGTTATATCATGTATCTCTATCACAGAGTCTATTTCATGTGTACTGTATTTGAAAATGAATTCGATGTGAGCTATCGGCATGACAGGTGAAGAAGTGTGGTACAGATCAAGTAGTGACACACATTATTATTTTATGTGACATTCAAAGAACTAATTGGAGGACAGTAAAGATCACAATCTCTATGATTCACATAAAAATTGGATCATAACTGTGTTCAAGATCGATCACGGAAAAGTTATCAGATCACCCAGCCCTACTTTACTAATTACTTTATTAAGGAATTTAATACTTAAAATATACTTCAGCAAAGATTAACCAGCAAGCCAGTTGCAGCATCCCACTGCATTACTACAAATCTACTCTCTCACTACAACAGGCCTTCTCACTCACCAGCACAAATATACTCCCTCACTACCACGGGCCTTCTTACTCATCATCACATATCTACTCCCTCATTACCACAGGACTTCTCTCTCATCATCACAAATCTACTCCCTCATTAGCACAGGCCATCTTACTCATTATCACAAATCTATTCTCTCTCTACCATAAGCCTTCTTAATCATCATCACATATCTACTCCCTCATTACCACAGGCCATCTTACTCATTATTACAAATCTATTCTCTCACTACCATGGGCCTTCTTGCTCACCATCACATATCTACTCCCTCATTACCACAGGACTTCTCTCTCATCATCAAAAATCTACTCCCTCACTACCACAAGCCATCTTACTCATTATCACAAATATACTCCCTCACTACCAGGGGCCTTCTTACTCATCATCACATATCTACTCCCTCATTACCACAGGCCTTCTCACTCATCACCACAAATCTACTCCATCTTGTTAAGAGATTCTGTTCAGCATGTGAATTAATAATATAGATGAAACGGAAATGGGGCTAAATCTCCCAGTTCTTTTACAGAGTCCCTTTTCCTTCTTTGTGGATCGTCCCTCCTTTCCCTATCTGAACCCTTTCTTCGTACAAACAAGCCAGTTCGCACAGAACAACCACCCGCCTTCAAGTCCCACCTCCCCGCTTTTCATTAAGTCTACCCTCTTCCCCTCACATATACAGTCTGGTTTGTCAGTGTTTATTCTTTTCGTTTCCATGGAAGCAGTCTCATTCAGTCCACCTTTTGCTAAAAATGGGAGGATTTCATTTGCCCCTGCAATCCTTCTTTTCTCTTAAACTCTCTTGTTAGGAAAAAGAGGGAACGGAGGGCAGAGAAAGGAACAGAGCTGAGAATGAGGGGAAATGAAACAAGGTTTTCTGTGCATAACAAATCAGGCTGCATCTTGTATTATCTCTATGGCTCACTGAGCCCTCATCATTCTTCTGGGATGTGAGTATCTCTGCACCTCAGTGGTCAGGTGTTATGTTTATATAATCCCCTTACATGCTGCACCAGACTGAGATGCTGCTCCATTTAAATAAAAAATTGTCAATCTCGCCTAGTTCTTTTCTTTTTTTGAGGTTTATCAACAAAACTTCATGCAGTTCAAAGTGAAGCCAAAATGGATTTTAGATGCGAAAAATCTGCACCTTCGAAGATCGGGTCTTAAAATGCATGCGCATAACTCAGTATAACAGTACTTTTTAGCTTCTTTTCTTCATGTTTTTAGACCTTTCCACTATTGTATTTTTTTAATGAAGAAATTGGCCAGTACATGCAATAAGAATCCTATAACTTAAATCGTAGCATTCTTATCTTCAGGCTTGGCTTTATTCTGAAAGCCTATTCTCCATTAATTTTGAAAGCAAAAGCAGGGTTAAATATATTGTAATGACCATATCAACATGTTTAATCATACTCCGTGAAGATAATCAACCTAGTAATTACAGAATATTCAGTCTAAGGAGTATCATGGATTGCATTCGTTCCACTTTCACAACCCAGATAACCAGCCCGTTTAAGCAAAGCTTTTCTGCTTCAAATCAAAATATAGTATGTAAAGAAAAAAAAAAAGGTGCAATTTGTTAAGTGTGTAATCAGATAGACTGATAAAAAATGGAGATAAAGTAAAATGGGTTTCAGCATGAGAGAACATTTGACATTTAAAAAGAGAAGCTTTAGTCATCGCTGTAAGACTTTATGAGAAACATTGTCTTGCATGAACAAGTACGGCTGTGATTTCAGGAGCAGTTCTAAAAATATTTTACTTATATAATGGGATTATAAAATTATTTACTGTGCTGTCAGGTGGAAGAAGTAGAAATGCTTTTCAGATCATTTTTATAGCACGTATTCTTACAAAGACGTGGCAAAGTGATGTCTGCACAATTACACACTTAACTTGAGTCACATTCTCACCCATGATGTTCAGTGCAACCCATTTTTCTCCATCACTAATAGCCCGGAGTTGTATAGCAAAATAACCAATATAAATTTCATCAAATTTACAAGGGATATTGTTAGCTTTTTCTTTTTCATGTCATTCTTTTGAAGTTGAATCTTATATTCTCATAATCATACTCTGTAACAATGCCCTGTAAAAATGTAATAGTTCAGGTAAATTAATTTTCTTAATGATTAAAATTAATTAAAAAGCGGCTGATAACTATCAAGAAATTGATACCATACCATTACTCTCCAGACATGGCTATAACTGTCTTCATATCAATTGCCCGCAGTTGTTTGTGTAGCTAAGGCAGATGTCTAATGTTTAAGGATGGCTTTTCCAGCAGACTCTGCTGCTATTTCACAGGCAGTTTCAGAAAAATTAAAATGACAAAAACACACACAGAGAACAGGAAGACAGGCCTCTCTTCCACTTTACAGTAATAGTCACATACCCCCTTCAGTGTCTTTATACTCCTACACCTTTCATTCATCAGCCACAGTTTGTCCTGATATGACACTGGACATAAATTCGAAAAAAAGCTGAAACCATGTAATATGTTACTTTGCTATGTAGCTCTGGTGAATGGCAATGTAGAATTAGTAAATCTGGGCCAGGGTAAGAGTATACATATTTATGTGCTCTTTTGGCAAGTTTACTTGTAGAAATAAGAAGTTGAAGTTAACACGGTAATGTTTATAAGGAAGTTTAACCACGTTCGTTGTACTGGACAACATCGGCTGAAAATGTGAACAGATTCTAATTCTTGTACAATGTTGATGTTCATAAATTATACATGTAAAACTCACTGTTTTTATAGGTTACCGGAGAACACTAAATAACACTGGAAGAAGGATAGCTAGTTAGTTAATAATTTAGTTAGGCCTATTCATTTACTTTTGGTCACTATTCCTGCAAAAAAATTGTTATTCGTTTTACATTTCGTAAGCTGAACATCACTATCCGTTGTACTTTTCGCCCGAACTGTAACTATAATGACAGAAAACGACAGTTTTTTTCAATTCATTGCAAGGTTATGCCAGTTGCTGCAATGCTATAAATCCTTTAAATTTCCATATATAACGCTAACGCGTTATAAATACGCATCGGCACCGTGGGTTTATGAATTTTTATAATCGTAAAACACGCACCGAGAATCATGAGGTTGCACACTAAGTGTGTTTAATCTTACTAACGAGACATTTAAAACCATTATATGAGGTGTCTATGCCTAGGATAAAAGTTTAAAACACCAGGGAATGAAATTCGAAGTATGACACTTGGTGGACAGTGTATTTCATTGTAATGGATGTGAACGTGTGTGTGTGTGCATTTAACTGCAAAAAAGAAAAAAAAACCTTAAATCGTAAACTACTATTTCTTAAATGCATAACTGTATTAAAAATGCAGTGGAAAATAATGTGTTGGTTTAATTTTTCGTGAGCATTTTCCCTGAGTGTGCATATAAATATATTAACTATTCACAGAATTATGCGCAACTTTACATACGTTGATTTATTTTGCAATTATAAAATTCAATGTGCAAGATAAATTTGGGGTACTCCTTAAACTTACTTGGTGTTCGTTGTATTCCAATAGATAGACTCTAAAATAACTGTACTTGCCAGGTTTATCTTGTACGAAATCACGAAAACTCCAAAATAATACTTCCACAAGCCCCCCATTACTGCTTTCGCCAAAACCAAATTTAAAAGTCGCCTACAGGATGCAGGGAGGTTATCAGATTGTAATCCTGATCCAGAGATAGAGGAAATAAGAATTATATTTAAAAACAATTTCTAGTACAGAGTATCCCAAAGAAGAGAGATGTCCTGGGCTTAAGTCCCATCAAGGAAGGACAGTATTTTCTGGAGTATGGCGCAGAATTCTCCTACGCACCGGGACAGACGCAACTTTCCTCCCGAGCGTAAAAAGCAAAGCAGGTAAGAGGCAACACCGAAGACTCGCATTCAGATGACAAGGCTAACTTGCTTTCGCCGCCACATGCGAAGGGTCACATTCCTTGGAGCAGGGAATCCCTCACCGCTGCCGTAGTTTACATGTGGTAATCCCCGGTGTCCCCAGAGATAGCAAAGACATTAAGTATTCATCCGATTTCATGGGTGCTCCGTGTCTAGCAGTAAAAAGAAACTCGATAGATTTATTCCATTGGGAAGCAACACGTTTCAGGGACTAACATTATACGATGGCAAATATTAATTATAACAGATCATCAAATAAAATGAATCATTCCAAAATGACATTCCCATTGGGAAAAAACGTGCATTGTAATGAAATTATCAGTAGATTTGTTCTGCGAAACAAGACCAGTGAAATCTAACGGAGTGTGACTGGATAGGGAATATTTAAGAGCGGCTTTTCACAGTCTCCGCCCAGGCTGCTCGTCACTGGGCAAAGCTTCGCGAAAAAAAGCCCGAAAGGCCGATTTGTGATACGGCATATTACTGTGAATATAGTAAAAGATCAAACAAACGTAAACAGCTCGTAATAGACTGTTTGCAGTCAAGCTGTGTGTCACGCCGAGGTGATGGCAGACTTGTCCGTTAATAATGAGAACGTTTGTTCCGCTGTTTTAGTAATGTCAAGTTTGTTAACAAAATAACAATGATTATATGTCTTTACATCATTGCTTGACTCTGTCTCCGTTGTTATGAATTATTCATTTATTGTTACTGTTAGGACTTTTGCTTCGTCATACTCAGCTTAGTCATATGATTATAACAAATTTACTTAGACAAGCTGCCTGGAATATTTGTTTTTGCACAATAGCGTTATGTGTAAGGTTAACGTTATTCCGAAGATCGTTGTTTTACGAATAGCAACAGTGCCGACTAGGGGACATGCATTGAACAAATTTTTACTGAAACAGGCAAAGAAAGAAGAAGAGGTTATGACTATTGTTAGCAGGGCTGGACTGGGATTAAAAATCGGCTCTGGACGTTTTCCCAGACAAACCCATCATGTGTGGTTTGAGGACGGATGGGGTAGCTCGTGATAAATTTTGCCAAATATGATCCCCTGCCGGTCTACAAAAACCCATCTGCCCAGTTTGCCTGACATAGTTCTAAGAACTATATCCAGTTGAAAGTGGCCATGAAGAACAACATAAACAAAATTACCAAAAAAAAAAAAAACAATAATAATTTTATTTCTCCAGGGGAGACTGGAAGTGTTACAGACCCTTTATAAGACTTGTGGAGTGGAGCGGAGTGGTCCTTAGACATTTCTCTACTACTAAAGTAAATCTGTAAACTTGTAATCAAAAGGTTGCAGGTTCCAAGTCACCACTGATGTACCCTAACCAAGGTACCGTCCCCAAGCACTGCTCCCCGGGTGCTGAATTAGCTGCCCCCTGCCATGTCACGAAAGTCACATATGGGTTAAACGCAGAGGACACATTTTGTTGTTGCGCTGTGGTGTGTTAACAATGACCACTGATCACCTAATTCTAAATGAACGCGTCTTTGAAAAAGAGATTGATTTCATATGTTAGATAAAAATGCATTAAAATAAAGAAGACAACCGTGGAAATAAAAAATGAGCAACTGGATACAAAAGAACATAGACTAGGCGCGGGAAGACTTTTTGAACTTAGGGTGCTGGAAAGTCAGAGTGAGTAATAGATTTCTCTTCTATCATTGGTAACTATCAATAGCAAACAACTGCAGCATTTTTGGTGAAATAATCAGTCGCATCTGAGTCATTGTGAGATAACAATAAATTGTGTTTTTCTTTGATACGATAGCATGGTTGCCAGCTCTCATGCATCGGGTATGACACTCATGCTTTCACTCTCACGCTTATGGCAAACCTATATTATTACATTATAAACCTAACATTAGCTACATCAAAAGCGTTGGGGTAGTTTGCAAACCCTACAGACTATTTACAAGGCAATGAAACTGATACATACATGTAAAACTGGCCTAGCATGTGTGTGTAGACTTGTCTCGAATTGAAAATCCCACTCAGGCCAGCTGACCAAAGTTGGCTACACTGGATAAGTATGGGCAAGCGGCCCGGGGGTATTTTGACTCTGCAATATCACCAACAACCAGAGATGGTGCTAAGGAAGCAACCCTTCTTCCTGCGCTACTGCAGAACACAAACCACGCTCAAAAACAAATCTAAGTATTACAGCACACACACACAAGTGAACTGTAAGTTATTAAAGGAAGAGCCAAACAAGGGGCAAGTGGTATAGAAAACGGCACATTGTCCTGACCATGCAGAGATGCGGCTTGGAAAAAGACAGTGACACTAAAGCTAGATGGAAGAGAATGTCACGATCATTTACTGGAAGCAGATGACTTCGTCATGATTTCCTTTTCAGTTAAGCAAACTTAAAAAAAAACATGTTTTCCTAGGCTTCCAAAGTTCGCTAATGGTCTTTACCAAATCTTTACCAAGGTCTTTGCTTTGTTTACCAAAAAACTGTGAAAACCTAGGAAAATGATTGGAAAATTGAAATTAAAATTACATGATATATTAATGTTTAGTTTTTTTCGTGCTTTCATATTTGCAATTTTAGGTGTGCCAGCAGAAAACCTGAATTTCCCAGCTCTCATTGTTCACTATCCCACAAAGCAAACCAAATGATGGCATATTTTGTAAGGCTGGATCACTAGACCCTAGTATCACTGGTTCTGCACACTGCATATACATCAGACATTTACATATACACTGTATAGCTTATGCTTTGGTATAAAGTAGGGGTGTCAAACTCCAGTCCAGGGGGGCCGGAGCTCTGTGCAGCTTAGTTCTTTCCCTGTTCCACCCCAAATTATTCAGCTCAAGAACCATGTGATAATTAGCACAAGGAGTTGAATCAGGTTTGTTAAACGAGGGGAAACCCAAAAACGTGCCGGGCTGTTGCCCCCCAGGCCTGGAGTTTGACACCCCTGGCCTAAAGTGACCAAAGAGTGAGGCAAATAGTAAATTGCAAAAAAATCACACTGTCAAGGAGTCAAGCAGGCATAAGTGTTGCTAGGCAGATCTTCCAATGACTGACCAAGTACAAATGTAAGCAGTATTGGAGTAGGAGCTACACAACAAGTACACAGCTACACAATGACTTCTAACAAAGCAAGTAGCTAATAAGACTGTTCAAGGAGCAGAACTGCAACATAAGGGCTTTCAAAGAACATAAATAGGCATCGGGTTAGTAGAGGATTTCATGGAACAGATGGGTCTTGAGGTTTTTCTTGAAGGTGGAAAGGCATAGTGGTTCAATAGTTCATTCCACCATTAAGGAACCACACAAGAGAACCACCTGGAGTGACACTTCTTTCGTGATGGACAGCGCTCTAAGCTGTGTTGGTTTTCTGAAAGAAGGGAGCAAGAATGAGCATTGGTCTTGAGGAGCTTTTTGATGGATATGGGCACCTGTTCATTTATGGACCTGTAAGCCAGCTGTAAGGCCTTATAGGCGCCAATAAGGGAGTCGGTGAAGAGAAACGTGGAGCGTGACATGAGGACATTTTACGTTGAATGACTATCAGACATGCTGCTGCATTCTAGATCAACTGCAATGGTCTGCTGGCACAAGCTGGTGGACCCTCCAGTAGAGAGTTGTAGCACTCAAGTCGCGCGGTAACAAGCGCTTAGACCGGAAGTTGAGCTGCATACTCAGATGAGGGCTGGTTCTACTGTTTCCGGCGCCCTAGGCAAAGCATCACTTGGGAGGCCCCCCTACCAAGAACTGATGATCATTGTTTGCGGGCCGTATGCCAACAGTAGGTCGTGTAAATTAGGGAGATTTGCCAAGAGTGTGGGGGGGGGGGTATGTTCCTCATAAAATCTGCTGAGTGGGGGTGTTCCCAACCAAGGTATATCTGAATTTAATAAGGGGGTGCAATGCCTGCAGCCATGTCATAGTCAAGGACTGATTGACTTCCACCTGAGGAGGCACATTATTAATTTATACATTATAAATTTAAAACACCTGCAGGCCGCATGCAAACTTGACTCTGTCCCTAACGATGAAATTTGTCGAGCAGGAGGAAATCAATTCTCACAATCATAAAAATGTTGATATTGAAAGTTTACAGGGAGCACAGTGACAGGAGGGGTGGAAAACTGGGAGATCTGTTACTTCTCATTATAATTGGAGAAAGGCTGACCTTAGATTTCACTTCCTTCACTAGCTTTATATTGCATTTTCACATCTGCACTACACTGCATACATTGCACATCATCATAGCCTGTACACTTTTTATATCTATATTGTATTTATTGTATAGTATTATATTGTATTGTGTTGTTGCTGCTATACATTTATTTATTGTATTGTATGTGTGGCTACACAAGGGCTATAGTTATATTTTTTAAGAATCACAAGAAAAGCCTTTTCAAAGTCAAAACGGGGAAAACAAGTAAATAATCCCCACTGTAGCCACACACTCCAAACTAAGCACAACAGCAAACACTCTTTTGAAAACAAGCTGCCAAACGGAAGGACATCAAAGTGACTCTAGGCTTTTCTCCCACGGGATGCAAGATGAGAGAAACCCAACCAACATTCATCCAGACAAAAAAATTTGTTTTTTAAAAAAGTAAATACATTTACAATAAAGTATTATTGCACATTGGTATGACTCATACAAGTCACATTTTCAAATATAACCTCACAATATAATTAAAATTTTTATAGAATGTAGTTTATTCAAGTAGCATTTTTATTTGATTAGTAGGGGGTACAGTTGCACTCTTTGCACCGCTGGTATAATCACCTCTGCTAAGGGACAATGACCTGCATATGGAGAATACCAGAAGCATAAAGGAGTGCTGAAAAGTAAGCATCTGCTGGTAAATGTTCCCCCGAGACAAGGGCCTGAGCATTAACGAAAACAACCACAAATTGCAATGCAACAACAAATTCAACATACAGCTCTGGAAAAAATTAAGAGACCATGCTATATATATATATTTTTTAAAAAATCTGCATTTTAAAATCCTGGTTTAATTGCTGGCAGATGACTACACAGTGAGGCAGGCTGCTTGCAGGCTCAAAGTTTCTAAGGCAGCAGTAGACAAGAACAAGGTGAAGCAGGAGACACTGGCAATGACCAAAAAGCAGGCAGGTAAAGGGCAGAAGTGACTTTCTGATGCCAGAGATGCCTCATAAGTGCATTACTAGGACAGTTATGACTGCTAGGACTCCTGGAAGCCCTTAAAGACCCATAAAGCCAGGAAGAAGCTCTTCATCAATGAGGAGCAGGGAAGAGCCAGGCTGCAGTTTGCAAAATAAAAAAATGGTGCATGCCCCTAAACTGAGAAATGAATGAAACCGAAAATATTGCTGTGGTCTCTTAATTTTTTTCCAGAGCTGTATGTGATCAAACAGACAGTCGCCGGAGCCAACTCTCTCTCTCCAACAATTACATTCACAATTTTAAGAATGCATTTACAGCCAGATTAGCACAACGGACCTTTAAGAAAAACACAAGACTAAATTTACCAAGCGACAAACTTAAATGCGCTGGACTTCCTTAAAATTACAACAATGGAAACCAAGCAAAATCGGGGCTGGAGATGACAGGTAAAGAAAGAGAAAGGAATGGACTGGAAAACTAGATTCAAAATTACAAACCAGATTCAAGCAACAACGCCACTAACATTGAGAACATTGAGGTCTACAAGACAACTAGCACAGCCATCTTCTCCCGTGAAACTCAGCACTATAGATTAGCAAGCCTGGGAAATGCAGATTCCCACACTCTAACCAATGCCCCCAGCACAGATCATCATCTCTAAATTGCCCGTACATTCTAAATCGTGAGATCGTCACTCAGATTTCTCTCTGCAAGTATTGCAATTTCTTTTTGCTACCACGAAGTGGCAGCATTGCGTAACATTTTCTAAGTAGCCCTCGTTGGTAACCACAAGAAAATGGAGTTGTTTGCTCTCATAACAACGTTAAACTTTCTAAATCACCTTGAACATTGTGAGGCCAAGCAGAATAACTTGCAGTTAGTAGCATGTTTAAACTTCTCAGCGCAACCGATTAAATGGAAATCTGTCTAAATAATCAGATCCCTGTCTTTGCCAAATCAAACAGTAGTGTAGCGGGAACGTGAGACAGCTAGCTTATGAAGTTTTTTTTTTTACATGTTGATTCATCTTATCAATTATAAAATTATAATATATGAAACTTACTTGGATTTAAACAAGTTTAAAATGTTGTAATGATGAAAGTAATAAAGCAACCACTAGTGGAATGACAAGATCACCCAAGCAGAATGAAAGTATATTTTATCTGGTACAGTATATGATTTGTTTGAATTACAATATGCAAAATATTGAGAATATTGAGGTTTGTAAGGTTATGGCACATAGATTTCGTAATTGTAGGAGAAAGAAACAATGCAGATTATCCTATATGGATAAGATGACCAAAACAGAAGGAAATAGATTGAAGACCTTTATAGAAACAAGTGCATAACACTCCTAGCTTTATTTGCTGCAAGACCACAGTGGAAATTCAATGATTCTTTTTGAATAATACTCAAAGCACAATTCCACCCAGAATATAAAAACAAAGAGATCACTTAGCCACTTGCAAATGGGTTTTGTCTATTAAAAACACACACAAAACATACACTTTCTATCAACAGACAAGGTGCTGTTTGCTTTCATATCAGTAGGAGGCAGCGTAGTCACTTGCCATTGGTAGTGTTACAACTCCAACGAGTATATTTACATGAGAAAATGAAGCATAATTTAGTCTTAGTGACTTGAGATGTTTCATTAAAAATTTGTCTTGGATATTTTAGACATTGATGGCTGTCAATGGGAAAGCGCATAATCAGGAGTGACAGGGGTGTGGCTCGACAGATCGGCTGTGAGTGTAACTGTGTTTGGAAGGTCACCAGTTCGAGTCCTAGGGCCACCCAACTAATGCCACCTTTGGGCCATTGAGCAAGGCCCTTAACCGCCAATTGCTCTTGGGGCACCGGAGGTATCGGACCCCCAGTCTTACTCTCACCTGCCTGTGTGTCTCATGGAGAGAGGGATGGATTCTGAAAAAGAGAATTTCCCCATGGTGGTGAATAACACATGTCTGTTCTGTTTCAGATTTCCAAACATACCCTATGCAATAAATAAATAAATATCACAGTGACATTTTTGTATTTTGTTAAAAAAAAAAAAAAAAAAGTAACATAGTAATACACCCGCTTTCCAGATTAAAGTTTGAGGTCTTTGTCGGCATATTGCCCAGTGCATGATTAAACAAATATAACAAGCAGGTGCTAATGATCAATGACATAATGTGTAGGTTGAAGCAAACTGATTAAGTGAAGCAGAAACAGCTGTGTAGAGGAAAGAAAAATGGGCAAAGTACAGACATCCAAAAAGGGCAAGGCTGTGTGGATGTGGCAGATTAACCTTTAGATTTTACTCTGGGAGCACAGGAAAAAATACACAGCCACCTACCCACACACACACACGCACACACACACACGGTGGTCACCCTACATCAGCAAGGTCCCAAGGAGATACTTTATGGCAGACAGTTGTTTCCGAATATGCTGTCCTAGCACTTGAGCTGAAGTACAAGACAAGGATGAGAACCAGAAACACTTTAGCCGGAAATGGAGAGTGATGGATAAAATATACGTCAAGCTTAATTCCCCTTAATAATCAAAAAAGTCCAGATCTCCTATCAACTGGCAGAAACCACTGGGACCCAATTAGAGAAGTCTTAGCAGAGGTGGTCTTCGTGGAAGAGTTGCGACCAAGAAGCCATTCTCTGATTTGCAAACAAAGCTAAGCGACTCGCCTTGTGCACAAAACCACAATAACTAGTGTGTAGAAAAATGGCAGCAGGTGATCTGGACTGATGAGTCAAAACTTGAAATATTTGGCACTAACGAAATGCACTTTGTGCGCTGAAGGGCTGGAAAGCAATAGATGGATAATTGTTTGCAGGGAACAGTGAAGCACAGCACAGATTCCCTGCAGTGTTCTGCAAACAGAGTTTGCAATTTGGTCAAAATGAATGGCTCGCTCACTGCTGGGAAGTGGAAGAAGATTCTTCTCCATCACACAGTATCATCAGGGAGGCGTCTGATTGAACCCAAATTCATTCTGCGGCATGCGAATGACCCCAAACACAGGGCCAAAGTCATAAAGAACTATCTTCAGTGAAAAGAACAAGGCATCCTGCAGCATATGGTACAGCTCCCACTGAGCCCCGATCTCAACATCATCAAGCCAGTCTGGGATTATACAGCTTCTCCAGGATGCATAGGTCACCCTGCCAGCCAAGTACCTTTAAACAAAATGCATACAGATGCATTTAAGAGAAGAAATGCTGTTTAAAGGTGGTTACACCAAATATTGCTTTAATTTATTTTTTTATATGTTTACGGCGCTTTCTAGGAAGCACATAGATTAGGCTAGGGGCAGGTTTATTTCTATAGCACAGTTCAGACACGAGGCAATTCACAGTGCTTGACAGAGACACAGGGATGCATTAAAACAAAACATATTTGTCACATTGTTTTTGAAAGCATCTTCTATAGAACATTTTTTACAGGAATTTAACACATTTGCACAATAATATGTGTGGAGGGGGACCAAATGTCCTCACAGTGTGATTAAAAAAACTGTTATACTGACATTATGGGGACCATTTTTTCGGTCCTCAAAAGGAGTAATTCAAATTCATAAAAATCCTTGACTGCAATCAGAAAACTAGCAATGCCAAAAGTCTTGTATTTCGCTTGGTTTCTCATGGTTAAGGTTAGGGCTGGGTAGGGGTTAAGGGTCTTTTCCCATAGAAATGAATGGAAGATCCCCTTTTAGATAGGTGTGAATGATGGATAGTTGGATTAATGGATGTTCGATACCAAAAAGAAACTGTGACCCAGCTGGTACTCATTGTCACATGAGTTCCAACAACATTAAAATGAAGTCACGACTAACATCAGGATCTCATGATCTCTTTTCCATGTTCATTCTGTCGCACCGCCATTCATTTTCATCTAAACCATATGAGAAATACAACTTCAAAGCGAATCCAACAAATTACAGTTGAATTAACTGCAATTGTAAATTAATCGTAAATAATATTAGTATCAGTAACCCGACGAAAAGTAATACCTAACCTCACTATACGAAAATAATATAGAGACTGTCCGCATCACTGACAACTGCTAAAATTATTACGTTTATGCATTTTTCATTAGGATCGGTTTTCGAAATATTGCCTGTTCTGGCACAGATGGAATCCGCACGATAAAACGTTTGAACTAAAGATGCGGAGTAAAACAGCACATAGTTCACGTCTGTTCCAAATGTTCTTAAACTAAGACCAATATTTTAAGCAGATTTTATATCGCAGAAAATATGCATTTCACTAAAATGTAAAACTGTTGTTGATTTTGAATATGCTCGTTTTGCTTTGATGCTTTACATTAGCCTTAATGTGAACTAAATAAAATATGTAAATCGCCTCACGACTTAGACTTCATAGCAGGAAAAAAGTAAAAGATAAATATCTTCTCAGATTACCAGCATTTCTCTATTGGAACATATTGTCCGCTTTCTCTAATTTCAGCCTCCTTCGCCAAGTTTTCTGGCCAAATACTTGCTCTCTGTTAACAAGTGAAACCCGTATCTACTCGTTTAAATAATAAGAGGAACAAGCAGGCTTTTACAACCAGGTGGTTTTGGTATATTAATAGAAAGACGATCGCTTGGGTGTGGTTATCACTAACTTAACTAAGACTGAAACTCATCTCCCTTGGGTTTAAGTACCGAAGCAGTGGGCGTGTGACGGCTGGATGTAAAACGCCCCACGTACATTATGCGCAGGCGAAAGTTTCTCCAATCGGAGTTATCCCGAAAAATTAACCAAATGGAGTTTTAGTAGTCGTCTGTTGTAGTCTGCCTTTTCTGATGCTTGGTCTATTAGTTGTGAAAAACCTGATGGGGAATCTTTTGTCTGTATGCTAATAGTGCCTCCGTTGGCGGATCAGCCTTTTGTCCACGCACAGGTTTATATAGGGACAATGACCCGCTGACGTTTATCCCAGTGTGAGGAGTGCTCCGCTATATTTTTTTTACCTCCAAACTCTTGAGATACAGAAGTCCTGCCATGAGTTGTCTGGATGTTATGTATCATCAGGCTTATGGAGCCCATCAGTACTTGCCGACGACATCGGCGGCGGCGGCTTACAAGGCTGCGTATTACCGTCGCCAGCAGAAACAGCTAAAACAGCAGGTAGGTCTCGGGCTTATTGGGGAACGTTTTAAGCCGCTGTACATTTATAAGGTCGTTTGTGACTGATGCTTTTAAAAGAAACGTTTTTCCTCTGTCTCCGTCTTTGCGTCGTTTGTTACAAACTTCGCGCAAGTGTCTCGATTTGCGCTGCGTTTTTACGCATTTAACAAATCAGAGACCCTCGCCCTTTTTGTTTTTCTTAGACACCAGATTTTACAGCTGAAGAAATGTGTTAACTATAGCTTTTTTAAAAAAAATATGCCATTGTAATCATCCAAGAAAGTGTGACTGGGCTGTATGAGCGTATAAAAGTGGGTGCCTTAGCAGATCCACCAGTCGGATAGTTAACCTCGGCTGGTTTAAGGAAGATAGCCCTTGGTTCTCTGAAGCCTGATAGCCGATTTGAAAGTGCACGAATGGAATACATATCCGAAAATATTTTGAATTATCTTTGTTTTCCTAAATAAATATATTGTGTTAGTCATATACTGTATGGCAGTTGTTTCTTTTCAGTTTGACAGTACAGTAGCGTCAAGTGAGTATTCCAAATAAAACAATGCTAGTTAACAAAAAGACAACTTCAAAATGTATATTTAATTGGTATATTCCGGTCAAAATATTGCAAAAGGACTGGACAACATTTCCCCCCGTTAAGGCAGAAATAATGAGAACAGGTGTACGTGAGACAAAATGGAAAAAACTAATCGCGTTCTTGTAGAACCGTAACTTTCCCAGCACGGAAAAAACATAACAGGAAACATATTGTGTTTTTATTTCCCTAAATGCTGTGGCATGAACGTTGCGGTAAGATGAGTATGAGAGTTTATACACCAAATATATGATCAAATACCTTGATCCTTTGTGGCTCGCGAATAAATAAAAGTTATAATTTATGTAATACAGAGGGGTGCCCCCACACTTGTGATGTCACTGCCCTGATGTCATTCTCCCCTGCGATATCTTTACAGAAGAAACTCTGCTTCTACAGAAAGATGCAGGACTCTCTGGAAGTAACAGCGGAGGGAAAACAGCAGAAAGAGGAACGTGGCGGGGAGAGGGCAGGTGGAGAAGGAGAGCCGACAAAAGAGGGTCCGCCCACAGAGGCTGAGTACCTGAGCTCCAGGTGCGTCCTCTTCACCTATTTCCACGGAGACATCAGCGACGTGGTGGATGAGCATTTCTCCCGTGCCCTGAGCCAGTTCAGTGCCTTTACTGAGGACAGGAAGGCCAGTCAGACCCCTGTAGCAGGACGCTGGAAAGGTGAGTAATATTACCATAACCACCATGATTTTGAGTTTCTGTGGCAAGAATCTATTGAAACGATAGTAGACATTGTTTGTCTTTTTCTTGTGTAAAGTACAACCCAGAAATTTATTTTGAACATATGCAGGCCTAGTTTATGGACCAGAAAGTTCTTTTGCTTAAGAATGTCTATTCCGTTTAGCCCTTTGTGGAGGCCGCGTGGGAGTTATTCTGGTAATGACCCAGCATGCTTGTGTTGCAGATGGACCATCTCTCCCTGCAGGTCCCTGCACCGGATTCCCGTCGTCCCTGTGGAGCGGCAGTTACCCCCCCCAGAGTAGTCCCTGTGTCCCCACCGTCCATCCCGATTTCCCCCCAGGCACCGCTTTCCATTCTGGGGAACCCAGCACATGGGCTGGGCACAATCTCCACCAGCCTGGCCTGCCTGCCTCAGCCACCCTGTCAGAGTCTTGGCACTATGCCCTGGGGGGCCAAGGAGGCACAAGTTACCCTCACGTGCACGAGGTGTACCCGCACGTTCACGCCCATCACACGCATCCACACGCCCATCACATGCTCCACCACCCCCACAACCCAGCCCTGGACCCCCGTTTCAACCCGCTGTTGCTCACCAGCATGCGTCCAGCCTGCAACTCTACCCCGCACTGTGAAGGGACCAAGACTGTCCCAGAGACAGGCAGCGGTCCGGTACACAGCTGGCCCAGTTCATTCCATGGGTCTCTGGACATCATTGATTCAGGTGGGTGGTGAGTCACAACCACGTCCTAGAAAGTCATCTGTAGTCTACTACTAGTCTTCCTCCTTTGCTAATCAATCAGAATACATGTTAAGAAGATTTCAATAATCTAAACTGAATATGACTCCTGTCTTAAAGTCACATAACCTTTCTAACTGCAGTTGTGGATCCGGAGAAAGGAAAGCCTTCTGTTTGGTTCTGAGACGAAGGTGACGAGTGAGACGTCTAACAGACAGCTTCCTGTGCTAAGGCTGCAAGTGTGATGAATCCCCAGGGAATTCTTTCCGGAAAAGAAGCTATCTCCTTAGGGTCACGCACAGCAGCATCTATGAGGAGCATTAAAGCTTTACCAAAGCCAAAAGACTTGCCTTATCTGGGATTTTTGATGAGATTTACAAAGTGGTGTGTTTTGCCAAAGGAGAAGGTTTTCTCAGGAAGGACACCTTTGTGACAGGACCTGGATTCTAAGGTATACTTTTCTTTTTTAAAAACCTGTTATGATTTTGATTTGTTTTTTATTTTGAATCTTTGTGAGTCCCTGTACACCCTGATCGTTCTGTTTAAAGAACTGACATTGTTTGTGTACTACAGCTCAGCCTATTAGAGATGTTATATTGCTGGAAAATCCCTTTAACTAATAGTGTCATATTTTCTTTAACATAGAGTATAATATCATTCTTAGTGGTTTGTTAACTGCTTGGACACCGTTGCTGGTTCATTTCTCGGCATTTCATCTTCTCTCATCGTTTGCATGTGTACCGTGAACGTTTGCCTTTATGGTTTAAGCCCGTGTAGCCATTGATGTGAATTTATAAATTGCAAGTTCTATTGGCAAATACTCATTAGTTCCCTTTGACTGGAAAAAAAAAAAGTTTAATTGCGATATTAAATATTTTGATGTGAATCAGATGTGTGTTGGAAATATACTGTTGTCTCAAAATCAAGCTTTACTTTCAATGCAACCTTTTTTGTTCTTAAGATTGCCTGCTCCCCCCCCCCACCCCCGCCCCCATCGGATTGGAAAATCAT
>JAODKF010000001.1:44518645-44534530 GCA_026779585.1 Mormyrus proboscirostris | reverse complement strand
GGAAAAGTGGAACTCCTGCCTGGAGAATGAGAATCAAAGGCCTGGGCTTGTAACCCTGTGATTAGCATGTACTGCACTCATGTGCTAATGGAGCAGGTCTCCCGCGGGTCCCTTTCAGACACGCCACGGCCACATCCCACTCAGCATGCGGCTTTCTCTCTGCGGAACCTAGCCGATGTGCTTCAGGGTGCCGGGCAGCCAGGCCGTCGATTTCTAGGGAGCAAAACACAAACGGACCTCTTTGCTTATTCGCCAGGTTAAGTATCAGTTTAAATATTTAAATATTCGTGTTTTCACTTGGTGTAAATACACTGCGATGGATTTTTAGGTGGCACGCTGGCACCCAAAGTCCAGGTTATAACTCTCAAGCATTAGTACGTGCAGAGGTTTGAGTTTACGATATTTGGTCTGATTAAGTAGCCCAATTTAAAGCCTGAATCCGTGTGTGCATTTCCTCATCTTTAAATACATTTTTCTTTAAGTTATTACAAAAGCTTAATAACTCACTAATGCTGAAGGTTCACTTCTTCCTTGATCTATACAGATGTGGACCAAAGAGAGAGTACAGGACAAAGGCTCCGTCCCATCCTCCACAGAGAGCCAAATGGTTCGTGCACAGACCAGAGTCAATTTCGGTTTCCAAGTCCCTTCATTGCGTGTAACCAACACTTGCAGTCTGGGGTCCCTGCTGCCAAATGTTCTGTTCCGTCATAATCACTGTTTATGAAGCATCCTGGTATATAAAAGTCAAGTCAAGAGTGAAACATTATACTCAGCCACTAAATAATGCACACAATCTTTCCAATTATGCACCTGTGTATATTAAATAATTTCAAATCGCACAAGTCACTGTACATTTAACCAGACTTGATCAAACAAAGGTGGATTAAGATGAAGATGTCACAGCCAATAACACTATAGAATGACTGTTTTCTTCTGTATAAGGTGTAAGTATTAGCATGACCTAATGAGTGAAGTACAGCTTGCATTTGCCCATTGATTGACCAACAAAAGCCCTACACTGCAATGAAAGCAGCGGCCTGGCTCCTCAGCAGCAAACGCACGACATCACAAGTAAGTAGGAGGTGTAGACAAAATAAGTTGGAGGCTCAGCGTTCAGTGAAAAAACGTTCACAGTTAACAGCCAAAGATTTGAATATCAACATGACCGGATCGGTCACCCATCAAATTATTCAGTGCTCTGCAGCTAGTAAACAGTGTAGGTTACCGGGATCAAAGTACAGACGCTCCTCTACTTATGAACGAGTTACACTCCGAACAGCCATTCGTGACTTGAAATGTTCGTAAGTCGTTATTCAACATCATTTTAACGGTATACGCAAGTATAAAGAACTAGGATGCTGGGAGTACGCACGCTACGCTGCTTCGGGAGTAGTGGTCAGAAGTCGTACTAGGCGGAATTGGCGTGCAGAAAAAAAAATTGATGTTGTGGAAATGGGAGCCCAACGAACACAATTTGAACTTCGTTTGCATGTCTGATAGTGCGTAAGTCGAAAGTTCACAAGTAGAGGAACGTCTGTATTACTTTTGTCATCAGCGCTGATGTCACACTATATCGAATCTAGGAATTATCTGACTTTATGGATTTGGTTCTTCTTCTGGAGGGGAGGGAAGCAGACAGGCGAGGAAAGGGCACAGAGGTTCGTAATGTAAACCTTCCTTTCTGATCTCTCTGCTACATTCAAGGTAATTTGGTGGATGATTAGCCTAACAGTCATTAACACCATGCCTGCTGCCTGAGACCTGCATAAATAGAGAAACGTTACACTTGTCAGCAGAATACAGGAGCAATAAGCATCACTTCAGAGTCAAGCTAACTTAGCCTTTCCCATCTAGCTTTAAATTCTCTGCACAGTCCACTATATAGACTTATCTGTTCTCTAATGGCAATTAAAAATAAATTAAAAGTAGCCTCCTGCTACTATTCGGATATTAATGGCGTACATCTGTCTTGCCAATCTGCACGTGATTTTTCTCATATGACTTTAATGAAGTCATTATTGCTTGATTGGTGGTTTCATAGAATGAGTAAATACATTATAAATTACAGTTGAAGTTCTATACTTTCTTTTGGCAGATGTTAAATTTCAGCTCACCATGTCTCAGTAGAGGCAGAGTGAAGCATAGAGGTTATCTCGATATTTTAGTAGCCACATTTATGGTCGGTTTCAGTCAGCATGGGGTTTTAAACCACATGCAAAAACCCACTGGAAAAGCATTCATTACTTCACATACAAGATTTTACAACCGTCTTAAAAAGAAGCACAGCCTGCCAAATATATTCACTAAGCAGATATTACGTAATGGTTGCAGGATACGCAGGACTAGCACTTCAGATTCTTCAAATCTAAAGCAGACCGCAAATAAATCTACGTAACTAGCATGGAGTTACTCAAAATAAGCATTGCGATGTTTGGTTACAATAAACCAAAGGCATTGTGGTCCATCTTTCAAAGGCATGGCAGGTGTTTATGTGTTGCAGAACAGCTTGGGAGATGCATATTTGCATTGCATTGCTAATTTGGATCCGCCAACACTCATGTAAATGGTAGTAAAATATACAGTTAAAGACACGGGCTATGGTAATACTGATGAATGTTTATGATGTGCTGTAAGACTATCTCTCAAACATTGCACACTAATCCACCTTCACTCACCCAGCCCACCCACAAACTAATGAGGGCATGTGCTTCTCCTAACTGATGTTTCTCTTCAGTTCATCACTGTGTAATAGGATTATAATGGCACTATCAGATTTTCATCATTATAGCATATTACTTTTGCATGAAATTCCGAATTTTTCAAATGATAGCAGGCAGCAGTGTTATCTATGCAATTCCTGAATACAGCTTCTCCCCAGGTTACAATGGGGTTACGTAAACCTATCGTATGGCAAAAACATCGTAAACAACCAAAACCTAACAAACATCATAGTCTAGCCTAGTTTACCTTAAATATGCTTAGAAAACTTACATCAGCCTACAGTTGAGCAAAATCATTAAGACAAATTCTATTTTTTAGGTGTTGAATTTATTGAATAATGTACTGGAAGTCAAAAACATTCACCCATCGTGTCGAAATATCGCAACAGAGACCATCATAACCTGGGGAGCGTCTGTATTTTGCCATTTATTTTGTTTAATGTGTATAATATAATTTTATGAACGTATGTACATATTTTTGCCCACTTATTTCAGGGTCCCTGTGATGGACTAGCATCCTGTCCAGGGTGTAGCCCGTGCCCTAAGCTGCCTGAGGTTCCTAAACACCCCATGACCTTGTTCAGGACAGGTGGGTGGAAGGTGGATGCATGTGTGACTGTCACAATGGTTGCCTGCAGTCCGCTTTTGCCCCTTCCTGTCCCTCCTCAGTTTCTCCTGCTGTCTGTCCTCAGGTGACCGAAGACGGACCCTTGAGTAGCAGATTGGATTACACTGGATCAAGCTTGACGTTTATGCGGTGCATAGGACAGTTTCCGAGGCCCAATGAATAAAGGAGGATATGTTTACAGACGGAATTCCACACAGCGGTCCGTTGAGAAACAGAGGAATTTGAGGGCACTGACTATTCCGAAGTTTTTTCTTAATCTTTGTACTACACAGATTGGCATGCACATCCTCACCCCCCACCACACGGTTCTGCTGCCCATTCCAAGCACAAAGAGCACGCTTAAAGGGCATGAACTACGATCCAAAAAGACCACGACAAATCAGACTAGGATCTGGACTGACTATGTGATACATGCCCTTATTGTTCCTGTTTCCTGCTCTACAGTGCATGTGCACAGTACAAAAAAAAACTTACATCATACTTGCAAATTCATAGAAAGCATGATCAAAGTATCCTGCTCTACTTGAGATTCACGACTCAGGTTCAAAATAAGTTCTATTCTCCAAACTGCCTGGAGCTCCTTACGAAGGACTCCTAATAGGACCCACCTTGGACTGAACACAGAATGGTTATAGGACACCGCTATTTCTAATAAACTAAACAATCATAATCTCTATTATTTACAAGCAAGGATACTATGATAATGTCTGTTATGTTGGTACTAAAAGGTTTCCACAAATGACATCACCTGCAGTGAGGGTCTGCTGGGTTAAGCCTTTTTGGTAACTTAAAATATCCAGATCAAAGAATGATCAAAGATTTTGTGGTGTGCTTGACAAATGCCGATCAAACTGAAATGCAATGGATCTCTGCCATGTTTAGAGGGTGCAATGCATGTTATTTTACCTAAAAGTAATCAGACTAATTTAGGTTTTCCCAGGGCAATGTGATGAAAGTTTGAGATGTCAAAAAAGACTATATTCTCCAGCTTCTGTCCACATTCAGCCAGTCCAGACATTTTCACCGAAGCGTTAAATTCAACATATCCCTATCTTCAGATATAAGCAATAAAAGCTGCACCAGGTTCACAATCAATAGCAGAGCAGTGGTTCCTCAGTCTATGGTTTTGGTCTTGATGTTCGAAGTGCATTTTTTAAGGCTTAGAAAGTCCACCGAGTTGGATATATGAACGACAATTAGAGAAGCTGCCAAGAAAAGGGTCTGGATTTGGTCAGAATTACAGCAGAGGAAGATATGAGCAGGCCTCATTTCAGTCATAATACCAACCCAAATGTTCTCATTCCAGCCTCTAATCAGTGCCCCACTTGATTATTTGACAAATGAGGTAGGTCATTTGCCCTTTCTGTGCATGAGCCGGTGGACCAGTCACACCAAAGGAAGATGCATGGATCTAGCATCATGGCTCATTAATGCACGAATGCATCGATACCCCCGCAGTGACAAACTGTCCGACCGTCCTGCCGAGGTGCAACAGGTCTTGTTGGCAATCCTATAGGACTAACAAAGGTGTGGTTTTTATTAAAGGGACAGACACAGGCTCTGCTTTACATATGAGACCGATCAGTCATTTACTGAATAAAACGTGACTTTGGAGAAGATCTTTTGGTAAGGAGAACAAGCAGAGCTTCTTTTTCTCACTAGCTGTTTCTCCGTCTCTCCACAAAGTATCAGTCATACAGATTCCTGTTAGGTAATGCGAGCTGAGCGACCAGCCAGGGGCTGAAACAACAGTGCGCTCCTGTGCATTTCTGGCATTCCTCTCCACTTTAATAAGAGATTAGCGGGCGTGCTCCACCTGTTCACGAGGCTCAGGCCCTGGCAGCGGGCACCACATCTGCTTTGGTCATGTGACCGTGGCAATGCCACAAAGAGCACTCCCCACCCACTCGCCCCCAAACCCCCCCCCCCAACCACTCACAATGAGATCACTGTGCTCTGGCTCTAGTTGACAGGAGAAGTGGGGGTAAATGTGTTATGGGGGGTGGGGGTAGGTTGGCCATTGAAGCGAAAGAGCTGTTTTTTGCCAGAGAAAAGTAAACAAGTAGGGAATGCACATTCACATAAGCATTTGCACAACGTCGGTCTTTAGGTTGAATTTGTAGGTAAGCTGAGGAAATAATAATAAAGGATATAATAATAATAATAGCTATACAGTAATAATAAAAGTAACTACATATGATACTGTACTGTACCTTGAGCTGCCAAACCGCTGAAGCCTCACAATGTTTTCACAACTGTCGCAAAGCAGTGCTTGCGTTCGTTATTACAAACTATTGTATTTAACCCTCATTTTTAATACAACAGGTTATATGACAGTCCGTCCGTGAGTACGAGTTGTCCGTAAGTCGGACGTTCTTAACCTGGGGACTGCCTGTATTACAATTCTTTGTTGTCTATACCGCATGCCTTTCTCCAATCATATAATTTCAGACACCTGATCATTTATTCAGTCAACGTTAGTAAGTCTGGCAGCTCTCTACCAGCGACTCTTCGTTATAAGCTGTGTTTCGGAACTACGGTAACTATAGGTGAGACCAGAAGCTCGGCTTTAATGACTATTTTTTTTGTACTATGAAATTTATAAAATTTTCCACAGGAATCTCAGCTATAAATCAAAGGGACGGCCAACCTCAGCAGGAGACCACGTGTGGTGCCAACACAGAGCAGAGTACAGCACAAACTACTTCCAGAAAATGTAGCAGGCTTTATCAGTGATTCCTTCTCATATCAAAATTCAAACTTTTTCACTAGCAATGCACCATAGCGGAGGAATGTATGCAGGGGGAATGTTTTGATTGTTACCTGCATATGGAACAGACTACCATCACCAATTGACTCAAAGAGCTGAAACACCAGAGGTATGAAATTGGGTGTATCTCAAGATGCGTACTTGACGATACTTGTGTTGTGTGACTGTTTTATGTCATCTTCAATTGCCAAAGACCAATTCCAATAATAAGATGACAAGTACAGAGGATGGTAAAAATCCCCAGATGCTGCTCTTGCTCTGGCGCAAATATCAAGGATACATTGGTTGCACCCTCGGTAAACAAGACCGATCCCATGATTCATTGCATCACAAGTTCATTCTTGGAAGGCAAGTTAGCAAGACTGGTCTTACCAAGACCACAAGTTCGGTCTTTGTGTTCTTGGTATTGAGATTCACCCCGTGGTGTCATGAGCAGATTTGGGATTTTAACCCAACAAGACCAAGAAGAGCAGCACTATTGACAAGATGCTGCGAAAGATGCACAGAGTGATGGAGTGAGATACATGCACCATTAACAAAGAGCTCACACCATGTCCTACAACCACCATTCTTAATCCATATTTTTCTGAACGCACTGAGAGGGTCCTCTGACTCGTCTGCCTAATTATCAACTTCCCAGCCACTTTAGGTTTGATCCGTAGGCAGGACCTGCGGAACCGTGATGGGGTTGAGGGAAGGGCAGCTCGGTCTCCATCTCCTGCTCCTCTTGACATTTATGCTTCCTGCTCTTTCCTCAACACTCGGCTGGGTCTCCGGAGACTCACTTAATGGCCAGAGCGGGAATGGAGTGGGCTTCAGAGACGTGCATTGAAACCCTCTCGCAGCACCACCCCCATATTTGTCCCCCCCCCGCACGCTCCAGTCACTATTTTCCCAACTGTAATGCGTACACAATGTACCTGTACGCTGTTTATGCTTGAACTGGTATGTTTCAGCGGTCTGCATTAGCGCTGGGTACTTGTGCTCAAGATGCTCCAAAAAATTGCAGAGTGCTCTCACATATTCCTTTACTTGACACAAGCAGCATGTTCTGGGTACAAAGCCGTTTTTTTAGACAGCTCAGATGTCTGCAGCACATTAGCTGGGAACATCTACTGTATGAGCAGGACTAACTCTGATAGGATAAAACTGACCAACCAGAAGCAACACTGGTTCCTATAGTATTCTTTTGTTTAAATTCAATCTAAATTAGAGCGTTATAAAATCTCTTCTATCTTAACAAATCCAGCCATAACTAAACCGAGTGATAGCACATCCAAATTTGCATAAGCAGAACTATCCATGACAAACCTCACAGGACTTGAACAAACATTCTGATTCTGCTCTGACTGCTAGACTCTTAGGTTTTGCCTGGCAGAGATTGAGCCCCACCCTGACCCTGGTTGTGTCAATCAGCATACAGCCACATATACAGGATTGCTTATGAATAATCTGTACTATTTAATTAATACATCAGTCAAAGCATGCATTCTGCGGTTTTCCATTCATGATTTATACGTTTATAATTCATCTCCTGTGTCACAGTAAGTTGTTCTGGCAGCCAGGCTATGCAATTATTCTCTTCAGAAAATGAGGTTAATTAATGTGTTAATTAAAATCCACTAGATACTTTGTGGTACAGCCAGCCTGTGATGGTAATGGCAGGTCTTTCAGGCCATTCCCTGTCTTCTTGAGCTGTCCATCTCACTGCATGTTGCCTGCACAGGAATGTGACCCATGTCAAAAATGCTTGCTGCGGGGAATTCCCTGCATTCAGGGGCTACACTCGGCTGAAAGCTTATACCTGCAATGGCAGGAATGTCACTCCTGGTACCAGGGATATAGTTTAGGCAGTGACCCACAGCTCTAAAGGAGCTTTGCCTAGGTCTGGGTGAGTCCCAGCATCCTGCCATCCAGCACCACCTGTGTCTAACATCACAAAAGGCACCATGGGAAGGCGGGCGTGATGGCAGGCGGTGCCTCACAGATGTGAAGTGTCTTCTTGTCAGCCTCCCTCTGAAACATCTGTCAATCAGCCCGGGCCAGAAGCCAGGAAGGGAGGGGTGGCCAGAGCGCGGGTCTGGAGCGGGGGGGGGGAGGGGGCACAGCTGCCAGTCGGAGCCCCCGCCACTCTGAAGTCCTGCACCGTGGGGGACCCGATCCGAGGCAGCCCCGCACTGAGAGCCCCAGGCTAAGTGTGACATCCTCTCTGTGGGTAACCCTGGGCCAAAACTAATAAAGCCAAGGAGTCTCCAACGCTAAACAAAAAAGGCTCCTAATGTAATGAATCAAGCTAGACAGCTGGACAATAGTGAGAGCAGCGGTGGATAACGGAATTAGCCTCCAATTTGTATCACTTCCCCCAAGGATTGACTTGTTTTATCTAGTTAGCCTTTTTCTTCCTTTCGGGACACACTGTACCCTTTAATGCCCCGAGAGTGATAAGCAGGAGAAAGCCCTTGTTATCCTGCTCTGCTCTGAAAGAGATTACAATCTTAGCTGTCGCACAGCTCAGCGTGGTGTTCGGACGTCTCCCTTCGCTTCCCAGCGTCGACTGGCCAGCGCCTCAGAAGCTGTCATTCTTTGCGGATCCATCAAGCGTCACGTCTCCCAGTGAGGGGGGGGTTAGAGTCACCTATCCACCAGGGCTGGAGGCTGCCAGAAGCACCCTCCCCTTAAAGGTGTCCCCCCCACCACCCCCGCCGTACGAATTCTCGGTACCAGCTGGGGGCCGACATGTCCGACAAAAAGTGGCCGGGGGTGGGAGGCAAAGTGGGGGGGGGTGGAAGAGCGCAAGGATGAATGAGAGGAAGGACAGTGAATTATGCCTTATGGGACACTGATGTGGAATGCAGGGGTGATAAAGAGCCTTGGCGGGTTGCTTCTGCTCCTCTGATGCCTCAATGGTGTCTTTGACAGCTGAGAGAAGGCCGCCTTTGTACCGGCCAGGCACTGACACCACACAATGTTGTGAATGCTCCACATTGCTGCCATTCCGGCTCACGCTTTCCTCTGCGCTCCCGGCTTATCAAGAATTCCTCTTTCTTTCTGGCCTTCCATTCTTCGGGAGTGTGTGAGCATTGTGCTGGCTGGCCAAGACATTTGGGCCGAAAGCTTTCCCAGAGCCTCTGAAGTCAACTTTTGGGTGTAGGACAAAACACGCCATTTTTTTTCAAGTAGAAAATCCGGCCCATTCGAATGACGTATTTGACTGGTACATTGAGATGTATTCCTTTTAAACTATTCAGATTGTGTAAGTAGGATACCTTACATGACAAAGGGTTGGATATGATACTGGTATTTTTGTATTGAACAAACAACATTCCATATGTTCAACAGAAATATTATTCAGAACAATTAAAATTTATCATTACAAAGTAACTCAGTAGGCCGTTGTCAAGGTTACTTCTTAGAGAGTAATTCCCAAGGGTAACCTTCATGTAGAGAATGGTTTCGTAACAAATGGTTAATGGCGCACAGAGCTTAACCTTAGAAGCTATGATCCGGAAGGTCTAGGTCCTGCCAGTTTTAAAGAATGAATTTTAATGGGATTCTGGTGTTTCCAATGTCAAGCAGGTACATCCATTTTAGTGTGGAGGTCACCAAAAGCAGCAATTCAAGGTATGACCTCCTCTAAGCAATTAAGTTCTGAGGCACGATGAAGTTCAGCACATTCTGCTTAAAATTGAGTACTGCTGCTCTTGGTCTTGTTCAGAGAAGCACAGAATGAGCTCAGAGATAAAATTCTGGAAGTCTGCTTATGTATAACAGGGCAAAACATTTCATAAGACCTTTTTAAATGTCGGAGTTTTTTCAAGCTATACAATCTCAGCACAATGTGTTTATATGTGCACAGGCTAAATGAATGAACATCTTATGTCCGTGATTGTGCCTCAGCTCATGATTGCCTATTTTGCAGCGTAATTGAAATTCAACTGCAGGATGATCCTCTTTATAAGATTTTGTAGGAATACAATCATGGGAAAGCATTTATTTTCTTCCTGGGTAGAAGCAACAGCTGCTGCACTTCTGCCACTACATGGTCCGTGTCCAGCTCCATCTCCCCGTCTCTCCATTAATTCACATAATGTTTCTGTACCGTCCAATTTGTATCTGTATAGAGGCCTCCTGCATGGTGTAATAGAAGGGCTCCTCACTGAGAAACCAAGTTCCGTTCCAATAACCAGGTCGTTAAGTGAGATGGTCACCAAATGAAAATCTCAGTAGCCTAGGCGTGACCGCGACTATGCCTGCGACTTTACCTCCGCTTTCTACACTCAATTTCTTTTATCCTTTATGAACTGGACATTTTTAACATTTTGTACATTTTACTTCAAAGATCTCTCAGTCCAGCGTGCGTTGTCACTCAAGTGTACAGAAATTGAATGACTGAATTTTTTATTAACGAATACAAATTTGCAAATGGTTACTAACTGAAGTAGTCACTAAATGATGAGAGATTGTAATTCTGAACAGGGTTCTGTACTTGAAACAGCTTGCAGCTCCATGGAGGACGGTTTGGCCCGCTAGCTAGCATGGTTGCCTTGCACCTTTAGACTCTGGGCTTTGAATACAAACTCCACCGTGTGTGTAGAGTTTGCATTTTCTCCCCAAGTCACACTAGGTTTTCCCTGCAGTCCAAAGCTGTTTGGCTAGTTGGTGTCTCTAATGGGTCGATAGAGTGATGCCACTATTAGGCTCCTGAACAAGGCCATAAACCTCCAATTACTCCAGGCATTGATTCTCCCAGCCTTCTGAAGTGTATGTTGCTTACAATAAAAGCATCTGTTAAATGAATGTAGTGTAAATTGTCCATAATGTATGATTGTATATGTTCCCTGTGATGGACTGGCACCCCATCAAGGTTATAGGCCAGCCCAGTGCCTCATGCTGCTTGGGATAGGATCCTCATTACTAACCCCATATTCTGATAATCCTTTTGGTGATTATTATGTATAATGTATATTGTGACATATTGGCATATCAATATAGCAGTTAAAATCTTACCTCAAGCAGAAATGCAGTCATTATGTGCTTGACAATTAGATAGACTGTTTGGTTATGGGAATACTGTAAAGATATACTGACTGGTTGCCACCCACAAGCCAAGTTTGGGAACCACTGGCATGTAGAATCTCTATATCAGACACTCCTGAAAGAAAAGAGGAAAACAGCACAGTCTCTAAAACAATCTAACCCTTACTTATTTAGCGCTTCTCCTTGTATTGCCACCTTATCGTGGTGGAGGGGTTTGCGTGCCTCAGTGACCCTGGGAGCTATGTTGTCGGGGGCAAAAGCCCCTGGTAGGGTCTCCCAAGGCAAAAAGGTGCCAGGGGAGGGGCCAGACAAAGAGCGATCCAAAAGAACCCTATGATAAGGTATTACAACAAAGTCTCGTTTCCCTTGCCTGGACTAGGGTCACCGGGGCCCCACCCTGAAGCCAGGCCTGGGGGAGGGGCCCGTTGGCGAGCACCTAGTGGCCGGGCCTTGACCCGTGGGGCCTGGCCGGGCATAGCCTGAAAGAGGCACACGGGACTGTCTCCAGGTGGGCCCACCACCCGCAAGGGGAATGTCAGGGGTTCGGTGCATTGGATCGGGTGGCGGCCAAGGGAGGCCCTGGCAGTCCGATCCCCAGCTTGTGCGTGAGGTTGAGAGATATTGACTAGATATTGTCAGGCTCACCTCAACGCATAGCGTGGGTTCTGGAACCAATCTCCTAGAGAGGGGCTGGACGCTCTTTTCTTCAGGAGTTGCAGCAGGTGAGTGACGCCAGGCTGGGGTGGGGCTACTGCTGGCTATACAGCTCGGTGCAATAACAACGGAGTTTACCCTGGTGAACAAGAGGGCCATCTCCCTGCGCCTTCGGGGCGGGGCTAAGTATCTGACTGTCATCTGCACTTATGCGCAGTCTTCTTGGACTCCCTGAGTGATGTGCTAGTTAGTGCACCACGAGGGGATTCCATCGTTTTGCTGGGGGACTTCAACGCTCACGTGGGCAGTAACAGTGTGACCTGGAGGGGGGTGATTGGGAGGAACGACCTCCCTGATCTGAACCCGAGGGTTGTTCTGTTACTGGACTTCTGTGCAATGCATAGTCCATAATGCACACCATGTTCAAGCATAATGGTGTCCATAAGTGGACATGGTATGAACATGCCTGGCGCTACAGGTCAATGATCGATTTTATAATCGTATCATCTGACCTGCGGCCTTCTGTCTTGGATACTCGGGTAAAGAGAAGGGCAGAGCTGGTGGTGAGTTGGCTCAGGTGGCGGGGGAGGAAGTCGATCAGACTTGGTAGGCCCAAGCTTATAGTGAGGGTCTGCTGGGAACATCTGGCAGAGGCTCCTGTTCGCCGGAGCTTTAACTCACACCTCCGGCAGAATTCCAACTGCATAACGGGGGAGGTTGGGGACATTGAGTCTGAATGGACACTATTCTGGACCTCCACTGTGGAAGCGGCTGTACAGAGTTGTGGCTGCAGGGTGGTCGGTGCCAGTTGTGGCGATAACCCCCGTACCCAATAGTGGACACCAGAGGTGAGGGGAGCTGTCAAGCTAAAAAAGGAGGCCTACTGGGAATTATTAGCCCGGGGGTCTCCGGAGGCAGCTGATGGGTACTGGCAGGCCAGGCAGAACGCAGCTTGGGCAGTCACAGAAGCAAAAACCCGGGTGTGGGAAGAGTTCGGTGAGGCCATGGAAAGTGACTTTCGGTTGGCCTCAAAAAGGTTCAGGCAAACCATCCGGAATATCAGGAGATCGAAGCAGTTCCTGGTTCCCACTTATAGTGGGGAGGGGGTGCTGTTGACCTCACCTGGGGACATCACCCGTGGTCGAAGGAATACTTTGAGGACCTCCTCAACCCTGCCTCAGATACATGTATGCACATTGCCTTTGAGACATCTGAGGGCACAGAGCCCGGGGGTGCTGGGGGGGGCTTGCCCATCACTGGGGCTGAGGTGGCCCAGGTGGTTAAAGAGCTACGTGGTGGCTGGGCCCCGGGGCTGGATGAGATCCGCCCGGAGTACCTTAAGGCTCCGGTTGTTGTGGGGCTGTTCTTGGCTGACACACCTTCTCAACAGCGCGTGGAGGTCAGGGAAGGTGCCACTGGATTGGCAGACTGGGGTGGTGGTCCCCTTATTTAAGAAAGGGGACCGGAGGGTGTGTTCCAACTACAGGGGGATCACACTTCTCAGCCTTCCTGGGAAAGTCTATTCCGGGGTACTGGAGAGGAGGGTGAGATCGATAGTCGAATCTCGGATTCAGGAGGAACAATGCGGTTTTCGTCCTGGCCGTGGAACACTAGACCAGCTTTATACTCTTGCAAGGGTACTGGAGGGGGCCTGGGAGTTTGCCTATCCAGTCTACATGTGTTTTGTGGATTTAGAAAAGGCTTACGACCGGGTTCCCCGAGGTGCTCTGTGGGGGGTGCTTCGGGAGCATGGGGTCCGGGGCTCACTGTTATGGGCGATTTGGTCCCTGTATGAACAGAGCAGAAGCTTGGTCCGCATTGCCGGTAATAAGTCGGACGTGTTCCCAGTGTGGGTTGGGCTACGCCAGGGCTGCCCTTTGTCATCAGTCCTGTTTATAATATTTATGGACAGGATTTCTAGACGCAGCCAGGGTGTTGAGGGCGTCCAGTATGGTGGCCTCAGGATTGTCTCGCTGCTTTTTGCAGACGATGTCGTCCTGTTGGCTGGGGATCTCCAATGTGCTCTGGGGCGGTTCACGGCCGAGTGCGAAGCAGCGGGGATGAGGATTAGCTCCTCCAACTCCAAGACCACGGTTCTCAGCCGGAAACGGGTGGATTGCCCTCTTCAGGTCAGGGAAGAGGGTACTGCCTCAAGTGGAGGAGTTCAAGTATCTCAGGGTCTTGTTCACAAGTAAGGGTAGGCGAGATCGGGAGCTGGACAGACGAATCAGAGCGGCATCTACAGTTTTGCAGGCACTTAACCGGTTTGTCGTGGCTAAGAAAGAACTGAGCCAGAAGGCAAAGCTCTCGATCTATTAGTCCATCTTTGTCGCTACCCTCACCTATGGTCATGAGCTATGGGTAATGACCGAAAGAACAAGATCGCGAATACAGGTGGCTGAAATGAGGTTTCTCCGCAGGGTGTCTGGGTTCTCTCTCCCATAGGGATAAGATGATGTGATAGACTGAGAAGTTTGGATATCCGGGAGGGTCTCAGAGTAGAACTGCTGCTTCTCCGCGTCGAAAGAAGCCAGTTGAGGTGGTTTGGACATCTGGTGCGGATGCCTCCTGGGCGGCTACCCAGAGAGGTTTTCCGTGCATGTCCCACAGGGAGGAGGCCCCGGGGCAGACCCAGGACATGCTGGAGGGATTATATCTCTCAGCAGGCCTGGAAACCCCTCAGCATCCTCCCCAAGGAGCTGGTAGAGGTAGCTGGGGAGAGGGAGGTCTGCGTATCTCTTCTGAAGCTGCTGCCCCCGTGACCTGAACTCCGGACAAGCAGTAGGTAATGGATGGATGGATGAATGGACTTATTTAGCAGATACTTGTATTCAAAGTGACATACAGTTGAGAAGGCAGAGTCAGACAGTAACTGGAGCTTAAGGATCTTGTTCAGAGGCCCAGTGGTGACATCATTGAGTCAACCTTGGGATTCAAAGCAGCAATCCCTGATCATATACACAGGCACCCAACTCACTGAGCCAGACAGTATAATACAGCAACAGAACTCGTGACACACATTCACTCTCAGAAAAAAGGGCACCAGTTTGTACCTTTGCTTGTCACTGGGGTTGTAACCTTAAGGGTGGGCAAATTTACCCTTAGCTGTAGGTAACTGTACCTTATAAGGTACAAAACTGGACTATGAGGAACATCTTTGTACCATAAGGGGCACAATAATGTTGTTGAGGAGAGTCCATTTCTGTACCTTAAAAGGAATACAAATGTATGGTACAGCCCCAGTGACAACCAAAGATGCCCTTTTTTCTGAGTGTTTGGCAATTTGATTTAATGTTTAATCACTGTTTCTCTGACTGTTAGTTTCTTCATCATGTCTGATGACTCTTAATCCACATCAAATAAAGCAATGTTACCAGGATGGAATTAAGTGGCTTTGCTGCCTTTTACCAAGGAGGGGAAAAACTTGGGATGTCTTTCAAGGAAACCATTGCTTGAAATGTTCTCTTTCTCTTATGAACGAAACACAACGACGGCTGGGCTGTGTGGAGGCCATTTGCAGCCTGTTTCACACAAATGGGCAAGCATGCAAAAAGACAAAGCAGACATACATATAGGTATGACATATTTACACAGGTATGACACATACACACAGGTATGACACATACACACAAAGACGAGGCATACTATCAAACACACAAAAAAAGTACAACATAAAAACACAGAGGTACAGTCACACACATACAAACAAAAAATATATTCATATATAGAAAGTGCAAAGATGAAAAAATGCCTGCAAATGCACAAAGATATCATACATCACGGGATGAGTAAATACCAGAGACAAAAGCCAGAAACATGCACACAAGGGCCCTTATATAATGTTTCCTGGCAGTTGGCATGTGCAGGATAGAGGAATTGTACATCCATCCATCCATCCATTTTCCAACCCGCTTAATCCTATTGGGTCGCGGGGGGTCCGGAGCCTTTCCCGGAAGCAAAGGGCACGAGGCAGGGTACAACTCTGCACAGGGGGCTAGCCCATCGCAGGGCACACTCACACACCATTCACGCACACATGCACTCCTATGGGCAATTTATCAACTCCAATTAGC
>JAODKF010000001.1:44495657-44508056 GCA_026779585.1 Mormyrus proboscirostris | reverse complement strand
TTGTGGAAAAGTGCAAGTAATAATAAATATCAACTATTTTACTACTACAGCTACAATTTACTATGCAGGTAGTGGGTTTTGGCATGTACATATACACACCCGTACAATGCACATACATCCATACATACATGCATCCATACAATTATATACAGATATACATAAATATACATCTACATATATGTACACTGAATATGCATAACCATATACATGCACATGCCCATATCTCTATAGGGTGCGTTGTGTATGAAGTGGTAAGTAATAGTGACTGTAGAGGTAAGTATCTGGGTGACTAATGACATCATGTTGTGTTATAGAGTCTATTGCTAGATGGAATGAAGAATAACAGATTGTGACTGTATAAGTATGATGCAGTGCCTATGCAAAGTTAATAGTGAATGATTTTTCCATTATCGATGCTCTGGGGATGACGGCATCATTGACCGCGTACAATTCTCATGTATTTCGGTCTATATCTCGCTGAAATCTTTAAGTGGAATCATGGAGAAAAACTGATTATCATCCGTGATGCGTCTTTTCAAAACTTCCATTGTCGGAAGTATTAGTTTTTAAAATTAGGTTAGATGGGTGCAAACCACGTCACCTTTCTTTGTTTTACCCGCATGGGGGGCGTGTGGTGACACTGTCACCTAAAGATCGCTATTCACATTCTAAATAGCCGTATTACCACATATTCAAATCGCATTCACATGTGAATGCACAGCGCTGAAATGAACACGGGTATGAGATTTGCTGCTCAATGTGGCGACACTGGGGCAAAGCTTCAGCAACAGAGACGTATGCGTGTGCTATATTGTAGCCGATCAGTGTGAACGCTACCCAGACGTGTGCTCTTGTTTATTTGAGTGTGTTTCACTCTTGTTCTTTTTATTCGTATCACGAAGATGTAAAAATATATTTAGTTTCTACCTATATAGATTTGAAAAGTAGACCGTCCAAGGTTTCTGGTGGTCTTTTTTTAATGTGTATATGACAAAAACTCGCAGTGTTATTTAAATGGTTTGGCGAATTATCTGTCAGATCCCGCCAGTGGGACGGGCGACTGACCAGATATTTTGTTCAGTTAATGGGAATATATAAATAGTTTATCCAGTTCTGTATTTAGTAATGACTGTAAGAGCCTTCCTGTACTGGGAACCATTTGTTTTTGGTATCTGCTTTTGACAGTGTATAATGCTTCTGTGTCACAACAGGCTCAAGGCAAAGCTGGAGGAGACCAACCCAGACAGAGTGAAGCCCTTCATGGCTGGTGTACAGGAGGAAATCAAAAAGATCATGGGTAACATGAAGAACTTCCAGGTAAGCAGAGTCCCTGTCCCTTCTGGTTTTCAAAGATGTGCTGTGATGATCATCTTAGGACACCTTTGAAGGTCTAGGCCTGTGAAAAGGAACTTGATCTGAGCATGATGACCAGTGACCATGTCTGTCCTCTGGTGGGAGCAGCAAATAATTTCTGTCCCCTGGTTTAGTTTTTCACAGGAGAGTCCATGAACCCAGAGGGCATGGTTGGTCTGCTGGACTTCCGTGAGGATGGCATCACCCCCTTTATGACCTTTTTCAAGGATGGTCTGGAAATTGAGAAATGTGTAAGTTGATGTGAACGTCTTCAGTTGTTACCTCTGACCGCTGCCTTCTGACTAAAGCCGTTGAGCGATAAGTACGTTCGCCCTTATCTTTGCTCCTAGGCCTTGCGTTACGTGGGTGGTGGAATGATACTTTACATTCCGTTAAATGTGTTTAGCGTGACTCGTTGCTCTGCGACCCCAAAGGTTGACTCTTTGCATTCCGCTTGGTTGCAGTGACATCTCTGAAGACCGTTTTGCCTCCACTGGCTGCTTCGTTTCATCAGTACTGACCCAAGATGAGGACCCTGGCTGCTCACATGTGCTCCTTATTTGGAATGGAAGCATTATTTTAAATGTCAGGTTACATGTTTGTCCCCAGCCCAAAGTCAGCCTTTACGGGTTTCCAGTGTCAAATGCTATTGGGGATAGATAATGGCAGTATTGTATTTGACCCCCCACCCACCCACAAACCTCCAGGCCGCAATTAGGTCATTCTTGCAGGACTTGCCACTTGCTCTGCATTCGGTTGTGTGAAATAAAACGCCCGCTTCCTTAAAGAATCATTTTGATTTCCTGAGCTGTAAGATATCTAATAAACTACTGGACAAATCTTCATGTGCTATATGGTCATCCTGTTTGTCCAAAGTTCTTGGCTATATTAACGACAAACCAGATCTGCTTTTAGAGGATATTGGCATTTGAATAAACAATAAATGGGTGGTCTGTAGCACTACACAAGCAGCAGTGATTCAGTCATCTGCATTGGGGTATTTTTCTCCCACAAGATGATTTTTTTTTTTTTTGTCTGCCCTGATTATGGTTCAGTGCTGGCTTACATCTGTGTGGCGTGTTGCTGCCAGGAGATCGTTTGAATGCTCAGGGCAGTATGCTAGAAAAGTAGTCTTGTATGTTTTCTTTTTTCCTAAGTGCCTAAATATGAATATTAAGTTTCTTCCCTTCATCCCTTTTGTGTAGGTGTAGTACTATGGTTTGAACTCCCATGTTGGCCTGTCAATGCCCTGGATGCTGTTTTCAATTCCAAACAGAATTATCTTTCTTATTTAAATGCTTGGGGGCTACATGTTTCCTAACAGTGCAGCTTTAAGGCCAAGAAGTCTGAGTCTCCAATACTGCTGTGGAGGAATAACAAGTCCTCCCTAAAAAATACCGAGCTCCTTGCGTTGCACACACACCTTTCTAAGTGCATGTTTTTAAATGCTATCCTTTTCTTGTGATTTGACAACTTGGCCACTAGGTGTCAGGAGTGTTGGCGCAATAAGATTGCAAGGAACTTGACAAAGTATATCCCACTCAGATCTATTGAAAAAGCTTCCATGTTTGCATAATTTCATGATTTCCGAGTTCTGTAAGACCATCATTTCGAAGGGGATATTATGTATAGCACGTATTGTTTATATGGTGTGTGGGTGATTTAACTGCAGGGCGTTTGTAATTTGTAGGTGAAGAGACCTAATCACTTTTGCTAATGAAAGGCAGCACATGAATCACAGGTTGAGTACTTAACCCTCTTTTGTCTGTCTTTCTTACTTTGCTTGTTATGCTAATCCTTCTGTATCTTCTTATGCTTTACTAATGTGATCTGCAGATTGGTTAGCCCACGCTAGCTGACAATCTTCCATCTTATGATTTTCAGCATGCATTAGAACCACCATCTTATTAGCTAGCTAACCCTGCTAATAACTCACAATTCTTGACGTGCATAATAAAATCAGCCTCTAGCTCATGATAATTACATTCCTCAGGAAATGGTGTATTGAAACCGCTATTGTTTCCCATTGTTATAATTTATACAGACGTGATTGGATCAGGGTATGTGGTCTGTGGATACAATAGGCTGCATTTTGTAACATCTACTGGTCTGTTTTTACCGTGCTGGGATGGATGACATGAAGATGGTGGCACTGACAGCAAATTAAAAGCAATTCCAAGAGAAAGAATATGATGACAGCATGCTCTTTTAGCAAAACCCTTAACCTTTAGAGGAAAGAAAATCCTTAAGTTCCATCTGTCTATTTTCTATACTTTTTATCTTAAGCAGCGTCACAGGAGTTTGGATCTACAGGCGGGGACTAACCGAGGATAGTGCTCCTATCCATCACAGGGCATACACACACAATTTGGCAACTCCAATTCGACTTACCATGGTTTTGGTCTGTGGAGGATAACTTCAGAACCCAAAGGAAATGCTATAATGGCACGGGGAGACGACAGATTCAAACACCGGTCCTGGAGGTGTGAGGCAACAGCAGGGTCGTCAGCTCTCACGCATCTGTAGACTATTTACAAGATAATAAATCTGCATCTAAACACGTGTGCAGACTTTTGCCAGATTGAAAATCTCACTCAAACCAGGTGACCAAGTCTAGCAACCCTGCCACAGTGCTGACCACACTCTTAAATTATTCTTATGAATTGTCCAGAATTTTTTTATTTTTTTTTAAATCTGCAGATATGTCTTTAATTTACTCATCGTTAGCCTCAGCGCTGCCTTCAGATCGCTGGACCGCCGATCTGTAGAAATGAAACCAAAGATCATTCACCTGGTTCTTCAAGTGACTCAGATCGAATGAAGAAAGGCTCCTAAGTAGGCATTTGTCAACACATTCGTCAGCAAAGCTGTCTGACGTGATTTCTTGCCCTCCGTGGTCAATTGTTACATCCGGCCTGGCCAAGATTGAGAAATCAAGAGACGTCCACTAAATGCTAATAGGCCTTTCACTTGAAGGAACCCTCCAAAAAACTATATTAAATCAACTTGACATTTGAAATGATTCACCTATCACTTCTCTCTCCTTCTGTCCAGAAATACATGCCTTTTTGTTAAAGCTGTGTAATAGTTCTTTCAATCTATTGAGGATTTCATTAAGTCAATCAATGCAGTTAAGCCATAATTGTTCCGTAACAATTTTTAATATACATCGCGAAGGTCAAGAGTGCAAGTTTTGGTTGGCTGATGTCACTTAGCAAATGGGCGCCGGCTCCCAAGCACAACATAATAACAGTTTTGATAATGGACACAATTATCTGTAATTATCACACGATGAGTGCCTGTGCTGTTTGATATAATAACTCCATAAACACGCCCACACTACGGTTTCAAAACCGCCAGGCAGCGCTGAAGCATCCACTTGCTTCGCAATTACCCAGAAGGCAAAAGCCGGGATCAGGACCGGGGCCACTAACAGTTAACATCCCAGTTTTGGGTTTACAACAAACAGGCCGTCGTTCTCTGAAAACAAAAGTTATGCGGTCCACTGCCTGCTCCGAGCCTCCGGGTTGCATAATGCTGATAACATTTCCATAATATTATTGAGGAGCCGTAAGCAGCCTGCCAAGGTGGTGGCGGGGGGGATGTGGAGGTGCGGAAGGAGAAGGAGGGCCCAGGGCTCTGTTGCTTCAGGCCCCGATGCCAGTGTAGGTGGTTTCGGAGAGGTCGGTCAGCCGCCCCCTCACACAGCCTCCTCGCAGCCCCCAAAGGCTGCTCTCTGAGGATTAGCCCGGTTCCTCTAAGCGGTGCGGCGCATATCCGCCCCTGCTGGGGCCAAAGGGGTCCCATGTTCACCACGGCCCCTGCATCTATGTTCATTTTAGCTCCCCCTGGAAGGACGAGGCCTGTTCCATGCCTAACCCCTAACCTCACCCTGCATCTTGCCTTGAATCATCTTCAGAAACGTGGGGAGACGGAGGGATGGTGAGCACAGCCGGCGCCGAACCGAAACCCGATCGGGATCAGATCCACCAAACTGAGCCCAGAGCCCCGCCTGGGAGGTGACAGCCCCGTATTGCCTTGCAGGTGTTGTCAGGGAAAGTGAAATGCATTTCAGTTTCACTGGATGACAGAGCAAAGGCTCTGCCTCCCCCATTCTGTGGAATGATTAAATATTAAACATACTGCTTCTGAGACATCAAAGATCTTTCAATTGCCAGGACACCAAGGAGATGCAAAAAGACAAACTGCGTTATTACCTCTTTCTCTGCAGGATTGTAAATGGTTCCCAGTACAGGGCGGCTCTTACAGTCATTACTAAATACAGATCTGGAAAAATTCGATATTTATACATTCCCATTAACTGAACAGAATATCTGGTCATTAATATAAAGGAACTGTTTCGAGTAACAGCTACTTAAAAGCATGCAGTACTCAGATCAAATTAAATTCATGCTAGACAAGAAAATATAATTAATGTAAACAAATATATAAACATATAGCTCATCATATACATAAATAACTGCATACATAAAAAATGTCCCTCAAAAATTATTCCTTGTTATGCAGTCAGAAAAAACTACAGCCAGACAGTCCAGCCAAGACTATGGATCTCCAGAAATGAGACATCTCTCTCATCAGGGCCCTCTGCCATGTGTGATATAGCATCACCTCAAGGTTCCCAGAAACAGATTGAACATCACATACTCATTTCTACAAGCACTGCTTACATATACATTCAAAGTCTAGACTGTCATGGTCTTGCCTCATGAATAAAATAAGCCACACTGTGAAGCACGATTACAGAGTCTCATTTTGTGCCGGGAACCGGGTCTGTCAGCCCTGGCTGCTTGTCAGTCATCCAGTCACCCTCAGGGACAGGCTCTCTCAGATGTCAACTTGTTATTTTGTAATTACTTCGCACAGTTTCCCAGCACACATTTCGGCAGCTGTCTTTATGGAGCCAGTCTCCCTGCTGACATATAAGTCAAGGCCCAAGTGTCACTGTCTGCCCGGATTGACAGAGTACTATATTAGGCATGTCTGGTTGAACCATAGCCTCAGAGGTTATTGACACAACAGTCCTGTCCTATATTGTGTTTGGTATTGTGACAGGGTACCATGGCCACACCCTTACGGTACAACGTTGGCCCAGGGGAACCATAGAGCCAATTACACGCCGGATCCCGTGTGCATTAATATAGGACGACACAAAGGAATTTGTCCAACTCCCTCATCCATTGCAGTTAATTAGGCCAGCTCTTCCCCGAGAACGTGACGGAGTATTAAAAACACCACAGTCAGGCTGGGTACCGATTCTCCCCAGTCACAGCATCTGAGAGAATCACAACAATTGTGAATCGTCGCAGATCCTATCTTCTTATGCTTAGGGACGCAGCGGTTGCCGAACGATCAGGAAATACAATGTTGAGGACCAAAGTCCGGGGGCTTGAAATGTCAAGCTTCGCTTCGGCTAAGTGCAAACACACAATGAGCCCATTTATAAATACATGTCCCCACCCCCCACCCCCCCACTTGTTGCAGATTATAAGCTCGCTTCCCTGACACTGCCTCCCCCTCCTGTCAGCTCACGTGCCGCTGTCCAGCTGAGGACGCTTTTCATCTGAGGGAGCGGCGCTAATTGCCGAGCGCGTCAGCGGCAGTGAGCGCATGGAGCGGAGGGGTGATTAAATCATGCCTTCTGAATGGAGGCCAGGCAAGCGGCTTCGTTTCTCCGCCCCCCGCCCCCTCACCGAGCCCACCCTGTCTCCTCCGCCGCACGGCAGTGAGAGGCCAGGCTCCAGAGCCAGTCTCGGCAGCTCGCGCTCCATGCCAGCGCCACTCGGCTGCGCCGACGCTCCCGCTCGCTCACGCCACAGACCGCGCGCCTCAGCATGGACTGGAACCTCCGGAGGATGGACAGCGAGCTGAGGGAGATCAATCCGGACCTGCTGCAGCCCAGCAAGAGCTTCAAGAAGTCGTCCTCGGCCACCGTCACCCTCAACGTGGGGGGCTACCTGTACGCCACTCAGAGACAGACGCTGGCCAGGCACCCCGGCTCGCTGCTGGAGGAGGTCGCCAGCGGCAAAAGGCCTGTCCAGCATGTGGACTCCATGGGCAATGCCTTCATAGACCGGGACGGCCCCATCTTCCGCCACATCCTCAACTTCCTGCGCCTAGGCGAGCTACTGCTGCCCGAGGACTTCAAAGAAGCTGAGCTCATGAAGCGCGAGGCCCAGTTCTACCGCTTGGATGACCTGGCCCAGGCGGTGGCGGACTGGGAGCAGCGGCAGGTCGTCCAGCAGGAGACCGCCTTCCTGGAGGTGACCGACAGCCACGAGCGATCCCAGGGCCTCAAAGTCTACTGCAGTGACCCCACGTTCATCGAGGCAGTCAAAGGCCGCCTGGTGCAGGTGTCCAAGAGCCGTCTGGACAGTTTCCCCGAGGAATTCGAGGTCTCGTCTAACATCATCCAGTTCCGCCATTTCATCAAGTCGGAGATGGGCTCTCGGCTCGTGCTGAAGGAAGACAGCACCTTCCTGTGCAAGCTGGAGTGCCTGAAGCTGGAGATCGTCTTGCTGGCTCTCAGGGGCGGCTACCGGCTCCTCACCAACCTGGACAGCAGCAGGGGGTCAGTGGTGCAGTGCGAGGCCCTGCACTTTGTCAAATGACCTGTCGGGAGTGTTTGTCTGGGCTTCTCAACTGAAAGGCTGGCTCCGCCAAGAAAGATCAAGGTTCTTCTTTTCCTCTTAAGAGAAAACACTTTATAATTTCTAGCTTTTCTTTGCTGTTACTCCCCCAAAAGCCTCAGCATACAAGAATTAATGAGTATTGTGTACCTTCTGCCTGCATTCAGATTCGTTTATGTCGCGCGCGCTCTTAGATTTTAACTTCCAGCTTCCACCTTCCCGCTGAGAACAGGCATGAGGCTTTGTGCAACAGGCTGCTCAGAAAATGTTGTTACTTACGGCAACCTTCCTGGCTCTTTTCCCTTACGATAAAACCTCCAAAGTACTCAATGATCTTGATATCATAAAACAGTATATGAAAAAATTTACTGGTAATATTCGTTGTATTCGTTTTCCAAATCCAGGTGCAGGTCGAAAAAACAGTACGGTCGAATTATAAATAATGCATGCTTGTATAAAAGTGGTTGTTCTAACTGGAGCGATCTTATGATTTGTATTGTGAAGTGATTTACGATCTGTGCGCTTCTGTATCTGTGATTAGATTTTCCAGAAAAAATAAAAGGTGTAGTATTATGGATGCTATTATAGCTTGTTTGAATGCTGCAGAAATGTCTAGAAACTGCCGCTCCACGACCTGCTATTGTGAGTGTGCGAAAGGTTAGGGAATGAAGGAATGTAAATTTGGTTTCGAACCATTTTCACCAGGTAGGGTGAGAGAGCGAGTTGCTGATTTTGGCGTTTGGGCTTTCACACTGATTTCAATGTACGGAGGTTGCCGTAGGCTTTTGCTTAGCTGGGATTGGCTGACCGTGTGAAAACTAAAACGATTCTATTCATTTACAATTCTCATAGTAGCGTATATTCAAATCAGAGAGGTAGGACTATTTATGCCTCTTGTCTAAGAGTATATAGTATACAAATGAGCAGTAATAAATGTGGCTATGCGTTGTTTATGCCTGTGTTGCTCACTAGAATCAGATCATTTTCAACGTGAATCGTTTTCTTACGCACATAAGCCATGTACGTGCATCTGGCTCATAATTCAGCTTCATTCTATCATAACATATAATCAGCCTTCTTTCCATCATGTCGTTTAAGTTAATAGTGCTTGCGATCCAAAAAACGCATGTGTGAATTGAAAGCTGTTTGGAACGCTGACTATGTATCTGCATGGAAAACATGTACGATAGTAAACATTTTAAACGCGCCTTCATCGATCTTTTCTCCGAACGTGGAAAAAGCATTTCCCTCTTCCTTCAGCAAATGCCCTTTGGGGAACGGCGAACTAAATAGATGCTGTCAACTGAAAAATTGCCTTATTTATCAAACGGATTATCAGGGAAAGCACCACACCCCTAAATTAAAGACTAAAACTGATCAAGTCTGCGTGTTTGAAGTTTATTCACAACTCAGAAAGCTTGTCAGCTCTTTGGTTCCCTCTGGGTAAAACACGTTGTAATGAAACACATTTTAATTCGAGTTTAAATATTCCTCTTTGTGCAAATTATAAATTATTTTGCCAAATGGATTAGTACGGTTCTTCTTTGCTGCTGTATACTATTCACTCATACCTTTCTTAATACTCGCACTAATACGCATTAATGTGGTTTTTCCCTATTTCATGTATTTTACAAATACAACATTTAAAAATGTCAACCGATTGTGATCGCCAAAATTGATATATGATGGAGTGGATAATGTAGTGACGGCTTAGAAAATGTCAATGAGCGGTTTAATTCATTTGATGTCTTGGACTTCACTCAAAGTACAGCGCTAATGCAACAGCTTGTGACCTCAAACCACCTTTAGTGGATTTTTTTTTTTCATTTTGGGATCAGATTTCCAATGTTATGAGACTGTTGAAGTTATGAGATGATGAAAATACAATTAAATAAAAATAGGTTTCTAGTTCTCCCTGTTAATTAGCCCAATAAGGGGAAAAAAATTAGATGGTACCCAGAGGTAGGAAGGCTAGTGGAAGAATCCGCCCAATTAAATGTCTGGGATGTTCAGATGGACAAACACATGCACATATTTCGCATACGGTAACTCCCACCACAGAGCAGACTACAGCCCCACACAGAAGAAACAATCTGCTTCGGTTAACTGGCATCCGCTTATCAGCAATCACATGAATCAGAAGGGCACCCATTTCATCAAGGCACCAGGTCATCCCCCGTCCAAGTCCACTTCATGCTGCATCTCTCCAGAACAGCTGCCCCACTGGTTTTTGATCGGGGAATGTGGTACCAAAGAGACACCGATTCCTGTCGCGTGACGATGAAGTGGGGAGATGGACAGCACTCCTTCCTACAGGAGACACGAGTTTTCTGTCTGCAGGTTCATCGGCCGGCTCTGCATTCATTTATTACCGACACCTCAAATCGCTCACACGTTAGTAGTTTGGCTGTTTTTTTCTCCTTCCTGCATGATTTCTTATTGAATCCATCTGCCACAACACAAGCGAGAGCACGGACCGACCAACAGGGGACTTCATTAGCCAATGCTCATCGTGTGTCTCTCCTGACTGTCCTGTTAAGGGGGACTTTTCCACTGTCGCTGTATCGGCCCACTCTTTAAGCCATGCATCTCACATTCTCACAGTGGCGTTAATGAATTGACCTGAGGGGGCTGATGTGTGAGCCAACCCGGCAAAAATTCACCTCAAAATTCACAAAAATCTATACACGCTTCTATCTACAGTGCTGCTGACAAATAGGACTGTGTGCACAAATATCCTTTCGCCATTTGCTTCTGGGGCTACTTCTGCATACCCATTCACCCATAGCACACTTATCTCTAGTTTATATATATATATATAAAAAAAAAACTTCAGATGCAACACCAGGCAGTCTATGGCGGTCATATGCATGTTGCGCACTAATAAGCTTCCCATCTTGCACCTAGGAAATATGCATCACATTAAGAGACCAGTAGGTGGCGCAGTGGTTTGGGAGCTGTTGTTGCCTTATACCTCCAGGGAGGGCACTGCTTTGTGTGTGTAACTTACATGTTCATTTTGTGTTTTGTGGATTCCATATAAGGAATCTTTTCCTCAGTCCAAAAAGTCTTTGTGTTCTGAGCCCCCTTAGGGGAAGCTTATTCCCTAAGCTGTTGGTAGATTACTGGATGCATTTAGATATAAAAGCATGTTTTTTTTTCATGCTGTGGTCACAATCAGTTAAAAATGTGACCAAGACAAATTTCACACATTTGATATTTTTTCCCTCCAAACAGGCTGTGTACTCACTTCAAATGCATGTTATCGAAACCATTCTGCAGCTCTCAGGCGAACTGGGGACCCGAAGGTCTTGCACAGATGGGATTCTTGCACACAAAAGGATGAATGTGCTGGGGGTATTTCTCCTCTACAGCAGGGACCCACATTCACAACACGCTTTGCATCACAGATTCAAAGATTTGCGATCTACAAAGAGTGTGTCCCTGCCATTCACAAAGGTAAGACACAAAAGATAGCATTTTCAATGCGCTATGCCTTTAAGAAAGGCCGCACGATCGAAGTGAATTGACCACAATGTCAGTGGCACGCAGTATAGGATTGATTCTGCAAAGCGAATTGCCACTTAATCACAAAAGGATGCGATGAACACGGCTATTGAGAAAGATGAAAAGCAGGCGGTAATGTGTTTTTTTTTTCCTTTCTTGAAAATGACGGTTACTGTGTTGGCCAACCAGATTTGCAACAAAAAAAAAGGTTTGTGTTCCTCTAGCAGTGCTGATGGTATACACCTGAGGTGATAGTCTACCTGAATTACTTCAATAAGATGCAACCTTTTTAGAATCATACGTTTGTAATGTTTACCCAATTGTAGAAATGGTTAGACACCAAGTTAAGCTGAAAGAAAGCAATACTGTTAGCTAAATATTGGCTTCAAAACAATGTGGCAGAGCTGAAATCTTTGTCATTAATTCATGTACATTTCTGGCAGCCAAACTTCATAAATTACTAATCCAAAAATGTAACAATTTATCAAACCAGTCAAAATTTTTGCTCTCCTCTCATCGGGTTATTTACGAACACTCCAACAAGTACCTATCACATTAATATTGCGAAGTTAATAAAAAGCGGCACTGATTCTAAATAGCCTTTATCTTCATGTCAGGTCAGCAGCTCAGGTACCAAGCCTGATAACACCCGGAACGTCGGATAGTGCTTTTCACACGACTCATTAGCGGTCAGGAAATAAGCCCACAGCAGTTGACGAAAATCGGCACCAGCGCGGAGGGGCTGCAACAGCACGACGCCCCTCCCAGAGCCTGCATTCACCGCCAACTTCTGTGGCGAAACCTGTTGCTTAGCAACTACTTAATCAGTACCTGCGGCTCGTGAAAGCTTGGCAGAAAGCAGGGGCCAAAAAGGGGGGGGGGGGGGGGGGGC
>JAODKF010000001.1:44467109-44487055 GCA_026779585.1 Mormyrus proboscirostris | reverse complement strand
TCATTCATTCATTCATTCATTCATTTGTTCGTTTGGAGAGTTATGTTGGGAAAAAAAATTCCATTATGAGCTTTTGATTTTATATATTGTCAGAAAAGTACCTTTTAAGGGTATTTTCCTGTGTCAGGCACACAGAACTCGGTGTGTGCTCTGATCCAGTCCGATCCATTCATTATTTATATCTGCCGAATCTGAGTCCCAGTTTCGACCTTTTTAAGAAATATTTTAATATTCATACACGTATAATAGGCATCAGTGCATAGTCTGAGAACATGTCAGTTTTACAGTGTTCTTCTTTATGATGTTTCTTTAAGTATATAATTTGATTTGTTGTATTCAATGATGCCGTGTTGCTGCCTCCTCTCAAAAGGGTGGCATCGCAAGTTGCTGTTGGGCTGCCTACAGTTTCCAGTTTAAAGAATTTCCACGCTAGTTTGTAGTTCCAAGGCCTCAGGCTCGCTGCAGCTTGCAACGGAACTTTACGATCTGCACAGCGGACGTACATTGGGCGCACGCGGGAAATTAAATAGATCGGGTTCTGAAAGCCGATACCATTCAATTAAAAATCGTCTGGGTCGGGCCCGATTCTGATCTTTAATATCAGCCTGGGATATCACTGCATAGATGACTCCTGCAAGCCCTGTTCCTCAATGACAGTGCACTTTGCTGACTTTGGAAAGGTCTCATGCTGCATGGAAAAGGTCTTCATGCGATAGACCAGATCAGGTGGCAGTGTAGCTAAAAGAGTGGGCAGCTTGTCACCGGTGCCACCCGGGAAACTGCTTTGCAAATGGGCACAATAGTATGTTGTTAGGCAGGTGACATTAGCGAAGTAATAAAAGAAATTGTAACAATTATTACTCCAGATTTTATCATTTTAATTTTAGTCCTATGGATCAGACATGCTGTCACTGGGAGACATTGCTGCTTGTTTCTGTTGTTAAAAGCTCTCAATCCGTTGAGAACAACAACTTTGTTTTGTTTTAAAAACCCAGCGAAATACTTGGAAGGAAAGCTTATTTATTTAAGGGAAGGTAATGATTAGTTGAATCATGTGGTTGAGTGCCTAGCTAAAGCAAAAGCCTGTAAACAGCAATGCCCACCCCCCACCCCTAGAAGCGAGCTCGAGTAACTGTCCGTTGGGGCAGCGGGCTCGACGCCTTTCCCAGACCCCTCCGGCGGTGACCTCATCGACGGCGTCGGCCAACTAAAGTTTGCTGACAGCAGATGCGAGCGCAGTTTCTATACCAGGAGTGGCTTCGGTCATTGAGCGGCATAGAAAGGGATGCCGAGGGCGGCGTGCTGAATGTACGCACTCAATGGGGTTGCCAGGCTACCGGCCCCTCGGGGGCAATTCCAGTGAGCTAACCCCGGCTGGAGAAAGGAATTTGTATTCACATAAGAAGATTTGTGGGTGAACGGGACGGGATAATGTGGTTTAGTACCATTCATTTCGACTTACGATTCATAAACTCAATTGGTACACAACACCACACTAGTAGCCTAGTTCAAAAACAAACTGAACTATCCATTATGTTTTATTGCTTGTTTTTTAAATAAGCAATTGATTTATGTGCCCATATGACATACTTTGGGTAAATGTATGTGCAAATAATTTTAAGGGAACATATTTTGTAATTTGGTAATACCTTTTTTATGGATACTCTATGGCTGTAATTGTAATCACCCGACAAATTATGACGAATATAAAGTACTTCATAAACGGGGGGGGGGGGGGCTTTTTTTTGTCCAGTTTAGTTTATTTCCTAAGCGATGGCAGTTTAAGAAGAAATGAATCCTCACATGGGTTTTTAGGCAGCTGAAATGACTGAAGGGCGATCTTTTGAGTTAGAGTCTTCATTGTGTCCCCATAGCTGCTGGCCCCGGAGATTCGCCATGAGAGGAATGTGCTCCTGCAGTGCGTCCGCTTTGTCGTTCAGAACGCTTTCTTCGGGCTGGACGACCAAGCTGAGGAGGACGCGGCAGTGGACAGTAGTTCGGTCACCGTCTTTGATGGAAAGCGCCGACCATGGACCGGAAGTGGAGAAGCCACATCTGATGGAAACCACCAGGATGGGCTTGACCTTTCTGAGCGGAATGTTGGGGTTGGTAGAGGCCAGCATGCCTCCGAAGCTCGCAGCCTAGATGGGTCCACCCAAGACCGTGGGCAGGACTCCGGCAAACCTGGATCGTTAACAGAGAAAACGTCAGCATCTGCAGGCCACTGTCCAACAGGAAGTGACAAAAACAGTCAGCTGCCTATAGAACTTGAGGATGACATGGAGAATAAGTTAGCTGAGGAGCAGGAGGTTGATGGAGATGTGCGGCACTCTGAGGACAGACAGCCCAGTGGGAATACTCAGCATGGAGGTCTTGGCTCACCAAGGGATGATTCCGGTACACGTGAAGAGCAGAATGACCAACCAACTATTCCTGTGGTGGATGAGGATGTTTGGGAAATCTCTGAAGCGTATACTCAGAACATCTGAAAGTATATCTCCATGAATCAATACATTTTCCTGAATGTATGAATGAATTCTGACAACTTAAAATCTAAGCCCAATTAAATTCTGCAAATTATTATGAAAGTCCAGTTCTTTTCTAGCTTTTACGAGCCATTAATTGTCAGTGAAGAAGACTGGTTACCCCACCAAATACTGCAAGTGATGTAAGCCTGGTTAATAAATAAGTCCTGACATTGGCTTCCATACATTTGTAGCTGTGCTGTGTGTGACTTGTCGCTCCCTGGACTTGAGCCGTGCCCGTGTGCTGAGCGCTTTCTCAGTTGCCTGCTGTACTGCTCGTCCTGCACATGCTTGGAGCAAAATGCCGGCCTTGCCGGCCAGTCTCTGCAGTCTGAGACGTACAATGGCTCTATAAAACTGCCTAAAAAGAAGTATTTTGTGTTCGTTTTACTCCTTTTTAATATGCGTATGTTTGCATAAATTGAGTGATTATTAAGGCTGACTTTTTTTTTTTTAAATTGTGTGGCTCTTTTTTGTTTTATAACAACACACATGGCAATTGTAAATGTACTGACCACAAAAAGCCTTCGGTTTGTTTCATGTCAGCGAGTAATAAAGTTATTTCACCTCTGAAGAATCGTACTGATTAAAATCTGTTTTACTCATGCTCAGTATTTTTACAACTATTGATTTAATAATTCTGACAGTTACTGACTGACATTTCGCCTTTGTTTTGTTTCTCTTTTGGGCTCACGCAGTGGTAGTTAAGGTGTTAGAAAACATGAGCAGTTTAGACTTCAGAACTTCCTTAGGGATGGTTAGGTCTAGATGATCTTCTTCCCTCGCCGCTTTCCCGTTTACGTGTAGTAGTGTGACCTTGGAGACGGCAAACATGCCTTTTCATGGCCGCCTTCTGCTCTCCTGCATATCTGTCGTCGTCCTCACTTGTCAGCCAGCTCAGGTTTTCTCCTTGGGCATGGGAGGGGACAGGGAAGCTGTCAGGTGCTGCATTGGTAATTGATGTCAGTGCCACGTAAGCGTTAATATGCACACCTGTTGCAGACATGTTGTCCTGCCTGGAAGCTGGAGAGCACTGAATGTCTTGTATCCTGTTTGTACTCAGTCAATGGGGTTGCATTATTAGAATAGCCTTCCTAAATTAAAATTGCTGTCTTTGCATTTTCTTCAACATGTTCTCTTCCAGTTATTATCCGAGTCATATTCTCAAATTTGAGCAATTAACTAATAACTAAAAATTGAAAATGCTAGTGGTCGTATGTGGGGTTTCTGAACTGGCCAATTGACAAATATCCTGTGATATGATGTGGAACATCAGGGAGGGGGGCTGCCTGATTTATCCATGCAGACCTGCTGCTTTGGTGTGTGATCATGTTTGTTCTTGAATGGGGTCCAAAAAACACAGGTAGTTCATTGCAACTTTATACTGTTGAATAATTTGACCTTATTTGACCTGCACCTGTTCATAATGGTGCTCCTCAGGCAGGTCTTTTGGTCCCTCAGTAAGGACTAGGAAGGATTTTGTTTTAAAAAGACTTACATCACAATCCACCTAAATCTGATCCATAAGCTTTCATTTCCTGATCTAGAACAGACCGGTTCTTTCGCAAACGTCCAGCCATATCCTGCAGTAAGCAGGTGACCCAATAAAGGAGAATCTGGTCAATGGAAGGAACAGTGCATTATCAAATGTTCAATGAGCCCTGCCTTGTAAATTATCTGGGTCTTTTTGAAGGATGTTTCGAATGAACGGGGGTTACTGTGATGATGTTTTTAACTTAACTTTACAGATTAGCTTCATCACATAAACAGCCCAGAACTGTAAGGTGAGTTTAAGTCACCCCGTATCTATAGTGCTGCTGCAAGGCCTCCACACTAGCTCTTGCTTTTTAAATGTTCTTTTTAAAGACTATTATAAAGACTATACTGTATAACAGTCTTTCCCAGTCCAGTCTTCAGGGACCCACAGACAGTCCACATTTTTGCTTCCTGCTAGCTCCCAATGGGGAGCTAGGATGGAGCAAAAATATCTACTGTCTGAGAAGAAGCAAACACTTGAACCATCTTGCGGGTCCCCAAGGACCAAGTTGAAGAGAAACACTGTTCTATAAAGACTATGCTATACAAAAATCGATCGATTTGAATTAAAGGAACAAAGAGAAGCACAGCTAAGAGTCAAGTCACTTTATCGTTATTTCACACACATGAAACCAAAGCGAGATTCTTCAGAGCATCAGACAGCTGGGACCAAGAATAGCTGAACAATTTAAAAAAATAGCCAAAAACAACTCACAACAGTATACGGCAACAAGAACAACAACTCAGTGGAAGTAATACGAGTAAACAGCAGTGCAAAATAACACAAAAATATTGCAGTGCAAAGGGGTTTGGTGTGTGAGGGGGTCAGTTACAGATGTCCAACATGATGGCTCTGCATTCATGAGTCCCACACCACTTGTAATAAATGATCGTTGAACGGGTAACTGTGCTGAGTACAAATAGCAAATACAATTGTGTAGAGAATCTACTTCAAAAACTTTAACACTATGGAAAGGCGGAATTGGCTGGCCAGCGATATTTGTAATGGAAGTTAAATAATGACAGGGCAACAAGTGGTAGAGCATATAATTGAGTGGAGGACTGGAGGGGGTACGGCTGGAGTATCCCTGGGCTAAGTACGTAAGCTGATCTACTTTATTAAAACTCCATGCTTTATAGTGTCATGGTGTACATGTAATGAACTGAACAGTGCTTCACTAGAACTTGAAAACATAGTTCCTTACCTCCCTCCTACTGTGAAAGACTATTTACATTAGTTAAAAGTCCAGAACAATCTATGAAGGAACAATTCATCACAATATTGTGATGAATGTTTATTATGTCAAATCATTTGTTAAAACTGCGGGAAGTATTTTGTTGACTCTACAGGAACCATAATATGAAGAAAATGAAAAGCTGATGTTCTAATTTGAATGGTTTAAATGGTTCATGACTTCACATGAATTGAAATCACATGCCTGTGGCTGCAGTTGGCCGGATGAGAAGAAAAGTGCATGAGTCAGTGTGGCCTGATCTAGAGTATTTAACAATAAGGTACAGCAAAACCCGATCAGCTGCTCAGTGGCCTGTCTAACTAAAATAAACCTGTAGCTCTGTGCCAAGAGGCAGTTCTACCCAACTGGCTCCAACTCCAGGCAGCAGGGAAGAGCGGATGACAAGCTCTAAAGGCCCTCAGACTGGATGCCAGGCCAACCCCCCCCCCCCGATTACAGGTCTCTGATAATGGGTTCCATTTGGAACATCAATTCAGGTTCTAAAGGTTCTTTTTTTTCATTGCTTTCTTTGTCAAACATAATCCCTTTTGTTGTACCTAGACTATTCTCTTGTGCCTAAATTATTGTTTTAAGCCTCATGATACATGTGCAGTACAACAACTAACTCTGGATAATTGATATTAATGTGGCATTGCAGAATAAATCTAAGACGGAACGCAATGTTTTATCATTGGTAATTAATTGACAAAAGTGGTTCATTAAAGAAACCCATGTTGTATTAATTGCCTGTTATTGTTCGATACCACAATAGCTGTCTGCGCTTTTTTGTTCTCGAGTGCCAGTGTGATGTAAACCTGCTGACGTCAGCAGACGCTTACATTGCAATCAGACCTTGGTGGCTCTCCCCCATCCTAACCCTCCACAACCAGCCCTGCCATTGGTATGGATGGGAACGGGCTTTCAGGCAGCTATCAGTCAAAGCAGACATCTCCCCTCTCCATTGGGTAAGGTGATGGGGGTATTTCCACATTAAAATGCAGGACGGATTGCATTTGGCTCTAATAAAGACTGGTCCAGTCTTACATGTGCAAATGACATGGCAGCAGTTAAATCTTCAGGCTCTAGTTTATGAGCTCATTCTTAAACCACATTTTCAAATATGCAAGGATGGCGGTATAGCACTGGCGATTCTAGGGTTTGAATATTGAAAAGGACAACTGACACTGAACTGTAAAACTCTGGAGTTAATAAGAATGTTTTTGAAGAAATTAAATATCTCTGGTAATGAAACCTAGCAATCACTAATGGAATTGAGCATCTTTTTAGGGTTTAAATGGGGTCAGCTGGCTGGACAGGAGAGAGATGCCCATTTGATATGCTAGTATTTCAGTATAATGATGGCTGTTTCTTGCACGCCGCTGTTCGCTAAGAAACTTGTTCACGCTCTGTTTACAGTGCTATATTTGTACAGCAGGGAAGTAAACTTTACATTTACAATGTCTTTGCGACTCATACTGAGCACTCACGTTTTTCATTTCTCCTGCTGTCGTACTTTGTTGTGAAAGTTATAAAAATAATTAAACCATGGCAGTTGTACAACTGAGAACTCTATAAAATATCATTTCTGTGTTTGTTTGAGAGCAACATCATGAGGAAGTTATTGCTACATTTACAATGGATCCAGAGTATCATCGGCTGCCTCACGTGCAATAAATTAACACCACTGGCTCCTGTAATATTTTAATAAAATTGGTCCCCCAGTATGTTAAGCCTTGACCATGAATGATAATTGTAATGCCATATCTGTCAGGCATCCACATTACCAGTGTATTACGGCTTTTAGGGATTTGCTACAAGCAAGCTAACCACTCATGGTGCACCTGATTCAGAGCAGTTAGCTATTAATCTGTATTGGTCAGGTTTTGTTTTATTTTAAAAAAGAAACACTATGCACATTTTTTTCTGAGGGATATGTGCTCACAGTTTAAAAATACATTTTAATGAATATATAAGTTACTCTTCTGGGATATGCAAAACACTGAGGATGAATGCTGTTGTTCTGAAATGCTCATTTCATAACAGGTCTCATGGACCCTTCATCATGTGAGTTCAGTCAGGGAAACAGAGCTGGGGCAAAATGAATGGGCCGAGGTTATGCGACACACACACACACACACACACACACACACATACTATATATTATTTAATACATATAAGGTAATAGATAAGCCACTTTTTAATGTGGTTCCTTAATTTACTTACTTCAGCAGAAATGTTTTCAAGTTGCTTAGAATTAATTTCGGATTCAGTATAAAATAATTCGTATGGTTGCAATATGTATGGACAATGTAGACATTCATTTCTGTATTACTTTATTATTACGCTTAATATATTTGGAGGATGATCTTATCTTGAGCAACGCATAAGCCACACATAAATACGCACAATGTATTTAAATTGAAATATTCAGTGTAGATCATAAAATAAATTTCTGCTTAGAAAGCATGCAGTTTTACTTGCAATAAGGAGACGGGAGGCGATTATTCGTGGTGCATTTTATTGGGAACTGGAATGCATTTGACTGTATATATTAATTCATTAATCGTGTATCATGTACTCGGATCGTGCTGTTAAATGCTAGTCACCGTTTTCTACATTCAGGGTAAAAACGGTTTAAAATACTTCGCATTTCGTTTTCTTTTTGCAAAACACTTTTCGCGATGTTTCGGCGTCGTATAATTTACTTTTGTTTCACTAATCTAAAATACTATTTACGTCCAATATTGTTTACAATTCAGCCGCAAATTACCAAATATTTATTAAGTCCAATTAAACTGTATTTTTAGAGGGTGATCATTAAAAAAAATGAGTTAGATAAGTCTCCTGTGTTTTATTATCTGTACGTTTACCTGACTTGTACACCGCGAATCTCATAATTTGCTAGCATCTTCTTTTACTTTTAAATTCATATAATGCGCAAAGATCTGGCAACGCCCATGTCGTTAGAAAGAAATTGTTGCCAGCAGTTCACCCTTCAGCTGCAATGCTCCTAAATTAGAACAATACGTGAAACTGAATGTGAAACACAATGAGCGACACTGTTTCATGAACAAGAAAAAAAGCTGAATTAAAAAATATATATCATTGTTTCTTTCGGCCAAAGCGGTTCCGGCTTTTATGTCATTAAGAAGTAATTGTGATCAGTTTATCGTCTCACACTCTTAACTCAGATATATTATTAGCGAAACTATTGCACCGATCTGGTGTCAGTTGGAAGGCGTAGCCGGCAGCTCGTCCTCTGTATGATCGTAACATTTCGTCAAAGACTCGTTTCTGTTCGGGTACAGCTTCCGGAATTTCTCGGCACTTGCCGGCCGGCTAACCGAAGCTCAGTTTTTGTTCGCTTCTCCGCGTCCCCTCCTCACCCTCCGCCTCTCCCCAGACTGGCTTTATGTCTGGCGGCTTTGCGGCGTTAGCGCGCATGCGCCGTCGCCATGTTAGCGAGCCCTCCTCCCCCTTGTCTCGTCACAGAGAGAAACAGCTACATTACGAGAAGGTGGCTACGGTGGGGAGACGGCGAAAGGGTGATACAGCAAACATTGGATTTAAAAACAAAGACATGACAGGATGGAGTAAACAAGCGTTGTGATCGACGAAAAGGGGATTTTCCAATAAGAAGAATCTTACGTCGCTCACGGATTGTTTAATTTAGCTAACGTTGTTAGCTATTTTCAAATTATGCGACTCAGCGGCTGGCAGTGATGGAGATGGTCTCTTGTTGCCCAAGAAGTGATAGATGTATACTAATAACTAGCTATATTTTTGTCTTGTGTATATGTACTTAAATTGTCTTATAAAGATAAAAAATAAAGAGATGAACTGAGTTTAAGACACGCAAGTACAAGCGCGTCTGTATAGATCGCTAGCTGCATAGTTAGCTAACCTAGCTATCACAGTGAGAGCTCCCGATTGGCTAGCGTTATATCACTGGGGGGAAATTTTACACCGACGGAAAGTTAAACTAGTTACGCCATAAAATAATATCAGTGACGGATGTTATTTTTTTCGATTATTACTTACCGAATAAAGTCTGCTCTCGGCTAAGGCTTTGTTGACTCAGTCCTACCTGCTATCTTTTGAAAACGTGTCTATTTATTAGTCTGTGAACTAGCGTTACTCCTGGAAATTCACGAAATGCATCATCCGGAGTCTTCAGGAGATTCCGCTAGCACTAGAAAGATGGCGCACCCGGCGATATTTCCTCGCAGAGGTAGTATTTCGGCATTGACAACGGCGACGAGTACTAGCGTTAGCAATAATGTTATTTCTGCTGAAGATTATCAATCTCCCTTGTTGATACAACCCCCACCTCCGGTTGGCTCTTCCTCCTCGGGGCCACAACATCCTCCTCAGAGCCTTAACCTCCTTTCCCAGTCCCAGCCTCTCCCATCGGTCGGTGCTCAGATGAAGAAGAAAAGTGGCTTCCAGATCACTAGCGTTACGCCGGCTCAGGTATCCGTAAGCACCAACAATAGCATTGCAGAGGACACTGAGAGTTACGATGATCTGGATGAATCGCACACAGAGGATTTGTCTTCATCTGAGATCCTGGATGTGTCTCTGTCCCGGGCCACCGATATGGGAGGTCCGTTGAGGAGCTCCTCCGAAGAGACTCTGAACAACTTTCATGAGGCAGAGACCCCTGGTGCGGTCTCTCCTAATCAGCCCCACCTTTCCAGCAAGCCATCACACCACCTACCCCAGACTCATCAGCAAGGCACTATAGTGAATGGGACTGTACACCATCAACATCACCACCACCATGGGCAACACCATCAAGTGCATGTCGCTCAGCCTGCGGCCGCTCCCCCACCTGCAGTGGCCTCTAGTGGGCCGTCTTGGACACCAGAGGGGGGAGGCATTTCTGCCTCTGCTACCTCCACCACTGGGGTTTTATCAAGCATTTCCCAGGTGATACCTGCTACTGCTGGCACCGGCAGTGTCACGGCCCCACCGTTAGCTAACATCATTCCGGGAATGCTTTCTGGCGCGGCTGGAGCCCCAATAAGTGGCGTAAACACCTTGACGAGCAACGTCAGCAATGTGAGTAGACTGAGTGCCGCAAGCACCTCGGTGCTTGGGATGGCCAATACCAAAACCAGCAGCGCCGGTGTTGCCCCAGGACCTGTAAGTGGCGGAACTGGTATCATAGGAAGTGGAAGCAAGAATATAAACTTGGCACAAAAGCAAGGTGTCACTACAACCGGCAGCGTCGCCATGACTACTGCCACCCTGACCAGTGGCTCCAGTGCAGCGGGGACCGGCACGCCCAGTATGGGCCAGTCAGCCTCGTCTGCCCCACACAGCCAGACTCAGCAGCCGGTCCAGGTTCCCGCCGGTTCCCGCTTTCGGGTAGTGAAACTAGATTCCAGTTCTGAGTCGTTCCGGAAGGGACGTTGGACATGTACCGATTATTATGACAAAGAGGCACCTCCTGCCACCGTCATTGTGGCTTCTGCCACGGACACCATGCCTAGCCACCGGCCGGTGGAGAGCAGCATGGCGGTAGAGCGGGAGGCTGTGGTCAGTGAAGAGGCATCGGGACCTGCTGCCATGCAGGCTTTTCAACCAGCCCAACACCAACCTTCTGCCCCTCAGCTGCAAGACTATGGCACCCATCCAGGGCTGCAGCCCTCCCATCCTAGCCTTGCTCAGAGTGTGCCCCAACCTCTAGGACACCCCCAGGACATGGTGCATCCTCTCCTAAAGACCAGTGCGCCTCCCCCTGTGCCCGCTAGCATGGGTCCCATCCGGCAGCCAGCTATGGTGACTCCTGGAAGTCTTCCCCAGTCAGTGGTGCATTCCACCCCAGCTGTGCCCCCACAGGGTTTACCGGGGGTGGCCCAACAGATGGGTTACCCTCCCACACAGTCCGCTCCCACCCAAGCCGTTCACGCTTTGCCAACAAGCCAAGGAGGTGGCTTGCCACCTGAGTTCTCCCAACATCAGCCGATCCTCCAGGCCCCGGTGGTGACACAGCCTTTGCCACCTATGCCTGCCAGCCTGCCCCCAGTGGCGGCAGGTGCCCCATCTGGGGCTTCCCCAGTGATAGCTGCGGGTCAGCAGCCTGTGGTGAGTCTGTCTGCATCCGTGTCTCAGCCTCTTCACCAGGGCCTCCTGCCACAGCAGACCTCGTCAGTCCTGGTCCCTCAGGCGTCCCAGGGTGCCATCGCCACTCAGATGCTCCCAGGTGCAGCGCAGGTGGCTGCCCAACAACTGATCCAGGCCCAGCCACTCCCACCCGAGCCTCAGCAACCGGCCCCGACTCCTGCTATGGCCTCGAGTCAGGTCGCGCCGACGGTGCCTCCCAGCGTCCCGGCTGACTCCCAGCCCAGCCTTTCCCAGAGCTCTCCGCCCATGCCGAGCGGGGCCCAATCGAGCCTCGTGCCGGGCCAGGGCTCGCAGCCACCTGCCGGGGCCCAATACATCAGCCCACCCTCTGTGACCGCCACGCAGTTGGAGGACGCCCAGCGCCTTCTCTTTCAGCACCATTCCCTGCTTTCTCTCCCCAAGATGGCCGCTGGAGACGCTTCTTCAGAGGCTGGTGCCTCTCTGGGGGCAGAGGGGAGCAGCGGTGCAAATGCCTTAACTGCCTCAGCGGGCCTGTTTCCTCTGAAGAGCCTGCCTGTGGACGGAGAGGATGATGGGTAAGCCTGTCTGGGGTTCCGTCTGACCTGCCACCGATAAAATCTGATGGGCTTCTTTGGAGTGCATCTGTAGAAAACCTGAGTCCATTTTAGCAATGGAAGAGCTCACATTTGTTTCTGTTTGTTTATTGGATCTTGTAATTCAGTTCGTTTTTTTTTTCTTCTCTCGATCGTTCATACGTGGGACCTAGAAATACATTAGAAACCAGCCTCTGTGCAGTGCAGGGATTCTAAATATAGCCTGGATCACAATAGCAAGCCCATTTGAGGAGGAGAGGAAATATTTATCACACACAGACCTTCACAAGAGCCTCTATTTGTTTCTGCTTTTTAGTCTGAGGCCGAATTGTGGACTGACGTTGAGCTATTTTTTTCTAATGCTTCCCTGGCAGCAGTGTATTTTTCTGTATAGATTTCAATGCTTTTGAAATACGAAGGACAAGTTACATGTTGTAATGGTGATTCTGTTGGAAGAACAGTGGCCTGGTTCTTCACTGGTTGTGACCTTGCAGTTCAGCCGTCTGTGCTGCTGCAGTCCATATATATATATATATATATATTTTTTTTTCTGCAATGTCACAGAGGATGGCGAACACACCCAGTGGGCACGAGTGCCATCCAGGCGGCCGGTTGCTATGGCCTTCAGCTTGTGGGGCCTTGCGAGGCGCGGGATTGGACAGATCTCGGTCGCCGTGGCAGCTCTTTTGTGACTGATGCCACACGGATTCCTCAGTGTTGTCCAGGAGTCTGGCGTACACAGTGTTCGCCGCTGCAGCTCACCAGACAACCGGTGCAGGCCTCTGTCCGGACGTGACGTGTTCGATTTGATGTGCGATTACTCCAGTGGAATGACCAGGCATTCCTTGGGAAATAATAAGTCTTGTGATTGTTGGAATGAAGCACATCTGTGTCTCTGATAGTATGAATAATATTCTCTCCCGGCTAATGTATATATTTTTTAACTAATATACTTGATGCGTTTTGCTGCTTTTTCGTAAAAGCTCTTCAGCTCCTCCATGACCCCTCAGAGGTTTGTTTGTCCATTGACTCGGACATGTGTTTCTCATTATTTCAAACTTTTTAGGGCTTTTCAGTCAGTCATAGGCTTGTAAATCTCACAATGTTCCAGCTAAAGTGAAAAACATCTTTTTCTATATTCAGTTGCACCTGAACCTTTTTCAGAGGAGTATATATTTTGAAACAGCTGGTTTCTCTCGAAATATGCTTACTAGCTGGAACGTTCTACATGTGGAAAGTCATATATATATTATATGTGAATGTAATACACACACACTCTTAAATAGAAGTTGAAGTAGGTATGGAAATTTGGTGAGGAACTTTGAGGGACAGAAAGACTTGGTTATCCTGTTGAAGCTTACGAGCTTTTTTTTTATAGTATTAAAAGCCTGTGACAGCTGTTTGAGCTTTCAGTGCTGGTCATAAGTACTTAGCAAAGATGATTTGCTCTTGTAATCAGTTTTAATGTTTGTTTCTGGTGAAGGGTTTGTCGCCGCAGGAACTACATGTTAATAATCCTTGGGATGTTAGTGCCGTTTTTTGTTTACCGATAAAGCTCTTAAATGCTCAGCAGACTGTTACAGAATTACCCCCTGTAATCATTTCATGTCATTCCCATAGAGCACATTCTCATTTAAGTTGCTGTCTGAACTTTGGGATGGGGGGGGGTTCCTAGTAAGTTTCCACCTTCCGTGCTACGATTCTGTCTGCGCTTTACGTCTCTCCGTTTAAGACAGCCCAACCTTAGTTTCAGGCTGTGGCTTGCATTTCTCAATGTTTTGTTTACAAGGTTTTGCAAGAAGTTAAATTGATCATTTTGTGTTGGGGGAGATTGCAGACATCAGTCTTCTGACCACCTACCCTGATCATAGGAGAGCGTGAGTTATATCCACATCGGTGTAGAACACGTTGCAGGGGAACACTTTGGCCAGGGTACCTGTCCATCGCAGGGCAGACATACAATTGCAGAGAAGCATTAAGTTGGGTGGCTCTGCGAGACTTTCCTCTGATTTTTAGTGAGAACAAAAAGATATTTGAAATGTTGAAAAAGCAACAAATGGTATCGAAAGTCAGACAAGCTTTCACCCGGATAAATGAGAAGTGCAGATTAGTCACATGGGCTGGCGTTTGGTGAAGTCGCATGGTAGATCGCCTGGCAGGAAAGCCGCACACAAAGCAGAAGTGCGTGTGTGTGTTTTTTTTTTTTTTAATTTAATTTAATTTAATATTATTATTTTGAATTGGCCTCATACACATAGAAGCTGAGTGTGGATCTTATGCCTGCAGCATGAAAAACCTCAAATAGGGCTGCCCTGCAGTTCACCTTCGAAAAGGCCGACCTGGTTTGCGAGCATCGAATTCTCCTGCTGATGCAGAACAGGCATGAGCTTATATCGGGATGCGATATCGAGTAATAATTTTGCTCAGCCAGTAACAGGGGATTCGCTGATAATGCGAAGTGTGCTGCTCTGTCTAGTAACCCAGGATATTGCACGATCAGGAATCTCAGATCCTGACAGCTAAGAAACGACCTCTCTGTTTCAGGTAGAAGTACGTTTAAAAAAAAAAAAAAAATCCCACAGCATCAGTCATGGTGCTGACTGACAAAAAATAAGGAACACCATCCCCTTCGCTGGCGGCTCTTCAAGAAAGGTTCAGACCTAAATATTCCTGTCTGCCTGAATAGAGATTTTTCCTGCCATGAATGGATGCGATAATTTAATAAATTATGAATTAGCCTTTTGTTTATTATTAACTACTGAAGTTGTTATAAAGCAGTTTAATTAGTGCCTGATTTACACCTAAAACAGCAGGGAACCTGTTATTCAATTAATCATTTTAATAAAGACAATGTGAATGAGGAAGGTTGAATGAAAGAATGAAACAGCTTGTGGCCCTCATGGGCTGGTTTTGGCACCTGTGGGTTTTGGGTGTTTTTTTTTTTTTTTTTTTTTGCTGACCCAAAACATTCGTAGACAGAATGTTGCTGTCAGCAAGATGCCTCTTTTGAATTTCTAATCAGGTGAGCTAATTTGGTATCAGTTTATTACAGCCATTCCCTGTGATGCCGGTGTAAAGCAGTTGGGCTGATTTGAGGACGATTGATGTCCGTGGTCCAGCTGACGTCTGTGTCACTGCGGAGGAGGGGGGGGGGGTGGTGGTTGGCTCTGCTTCCCATCTGTGGGACCTGGCTGAACCCTGCTTTGTGAGCCCGGCCTTTGGGACCCTCTTCATAAAAGCCCTGGGTCAGTCGCTGATGGATCGTCCCCTTTCATTAGCAGTTGACGTTAAGCTTTGCTTAGCTAAAGCTGCTGATTTGCCACCCCCAATGTATGCATTATAATATTCTATAGTCTATTATAATATTTTCAAATATGAACAGTATCAGTATATGTTGTTTGAGTAAAAAGACATGAATCCTCCTAAAGGGGACATTATTTCCGTTTAAGGTATAAATAATCACACGTTTCTCCTGTATTTTTTGCAGACATTTTCTTTTTTCCTGCCTTGCGCACGTAGCTTCTGGGGCTCCGGGCCCATCTGACCCTGCGTAGAACATGGGTGTTGAAGATGGATGGATGGATATACCATCTAATATTAAGCTCTGACTATTTTTCTGCAGGGTACAACAGAATGTCCCTGTCTGAGGCTTGTATTTCATTGACCCAAACCACTTTTCCAATTTATATGAAAATAACCTTGAAAGCCCACTGCAGTTAATCTGTAGTTTGTAGCTTTATAGCCCGTCGTCACGGGAGACCCGCAGCCTTGAACGAGGCACATAATCTCAATGGCTTCAGTGCGACGACAAGCTGTGTAAAGGGTGGGCCAGAGTGTTACGGCAGATCGACGCACCACCTGATTTTCATGAAGGTAAATGTGAGTTGCATAGCGTGCGCTGTATGTAAATGGCTGGCAGTTTTACATTTTTTTTCTCGCACGTCTGAATTTTCTGGTTGAGTTTCCTGTTTGGCAGAGAGGCAGGCCCGTCCTCGCTGCCCTCCGCATGTCGTGGCCCTGCCTCGCGCTTCCTAATCCGCGGCGGCCTTCTTGCTGATTCGCACGCCCGGGTTTTGGATATTTGGCTGCAAAGTGTATCGGTTATGCTCTGTCATGAAGTGCGTGGTTTCTCTAGTAGCCTGATGCCTCTTTACAGTCCCTGAATGTTCTTAAGGTTGCATTCTGCTCATTGAGTGAGTGGCTCACCGGCCTAAGTCTCTGTGCCTGTGATTAGAAGATCGACGGTTCGGGTTCTGGCCTCGGCGGAACAGTCACATGTCCATGGGCCCTCGGGAAGGGCCCTTAACCCCCAGATCCAGGGGCGCCACCGGTTGGTTGACCCTGCACTGTGGCTCCCAAGCTAGCAGAGCAAGTTGGGTTAGGTGAAGAGAAACATTCCACTGTAATTGTACTTGGGCAATTAAAAGCATTTATCTTATTATTTATACCACGTATTAGGATCAAGGGATACAGATGTGTCATATTTACCTGCTGTTTTAATTTACAGGTATTTATTGTTATAGACATTTCGTTTGCTCGCTACAGTTAACGCTTGGCTACCTGCATGTCAAGTATACAGCCTTCGGTGCATATGTATAACAAGCAGTGACGGTTGTATGGGAATTGCATGTGTTATGTGGCTCAGAATGTGTTGATATAATAAATGGTAGAGCAGCTTTTGTTTGGGCTGATCTGATCAAACTCCTGGCTGGGTATGGATTCATTCACAGCTCACCGTACACTTTGGTGTTCAACTCTAAAAATAACACAAAGGGCTCTTTGGTGTAGCTTCACAAAGCTATAATTATTTCCTTGCTGAATTGTGACCAGATTGGCACTGTGCATTTGGGCTTGGGTACTTTAACAAGATTTTAAAATCCATTGTTTTTGAGTAGCGCGATTAGTTTTAGTCCTGTGCTCAACCTGCCACAGTGAGAATGATTTTTCTTTTTTCAGAAATGCAAAAAAGCTTAAATGTAATAAGTATGAGGAATTTTCAACATTGACTTGAAAGACCGGTGTTTGTATATTCGCAGTAGCGTTTTTGCTCTGAAAACGTTATTTTGCCACACGTTTTGTCAGTTACTGAAATCTGTCGTAATCATGTCACGATGTAATCGTGATTATCAGACACATGCGAAATAATCAGCAGGGCTTTAGGTGATGACCCTGGGCGAAGCATTTGTCCGGACACCAGCTTTTCGGTGCTTTACGGACATTTATTAACGTCCAGAATTTGGAAATCGGATTAGTAGTTTGCCTAAGATATTAATGAGATGCGTATTGTGATGCCCAAAAGCCAGTAGTCTAAATTCAGCGTAACCTTATGAGTATTACATTGTTACCGGAGCACGCCATATGCTATTGTTTTAATAAATCATGGTAACGATAAGTGCTGAGGTGGCAGTGAGGAATAAGACAGCAAGCAGTCATAGCAACTTTTGAAAGAGGAGGTATTGTGGATAAACCAGGTCTGACACTTATAAACGTACAAATACGCTGAATGTATACAGATCACTAACTTTTGGGCATCACAATACGCATCTTATTAATATTTTAAGCACATTACTAATCCGTTTACCAAAACGGTGAGTGTAAGCAAACGTCCGTCTAGTTCCGAAAAGTCCGTGTCCCAACAAATGTTTCACCCGTCACCCAATGCCCTCTTGGTGATTGCCATATAATCACCGTTGCATCATGATGTGATCGCGACAGCCCTTATTCTGTGTTTTTACGTACGTTTCTAGTACTGGCAGGGATTGTTGTGCTAGTGCATTGTTTGAAAACCATTGACTGACAGATGCTAATTTTAAGAATGCCTAGAGAGGTTTTGAAAAAAAAAAAAAAGTACTGCTGCCAGATCTAGAGAATTATTTTTAATCGCGTGTCCTTACCTGCCGTTGTATATTTACAAAGTCTGTTATTATGTTGTCAAAGGAGATATTGTAAGGTCTTTGCGTTTTATGTGATTTATTCTGTTTATATGGCATTAGTACTGCAGGAAGCAGAACCATGGCTTTGCATGCTGTCCTTAGTCTGCAAATATAGGAAGACGATTATCTTGTGTTTGTCCGTAGGAATGCAGTCTGCTCTCGAAAGTGCCGGGCTACGGGCGAGTATCACTCTTTCTGCGTCGAGCGAGTCGATTTATCTCTGCGATTAGTGAACTGAGCAAGGAGGCGGGAGCAGGCAGTGATTCGTACTCGCCGACTTTAACTAGAGCAATATGAAGCTCAGTGGGATTTCTCTCTCCCCCCCAACATCCACTGTGACCGGAGAATAAATTCACACTCACTCCCTTGTACGCCTGAATACATTCAAAAGGTATCAATTTTCAAATTTTTTTTTAATGGAAAATTTGTAGCCATTATTCAATCAAATTCCTGGAATTAGTAACATGTGCATGTTTATCTGACACTTTTGTTTCAAAACGGCATACAAGTGAGGGAATTGGCACATTACAAACATCCGTGCTGTCATGGAGTCAAGTGTAGCGAGGCTGAGTTACAAGTATAAGCAACAAGTATAAGCAGGACTGGAGCTGGAGCTACACAACAGCTTCTAACTAAGCAACAACCTAATAAGAGAATAGAAGTATTTTAATACATGATCTTTGTGTTCATACAAATATCTCTGTGTGCCCAAGCCTGACTTGTATCCTGTTGGAAATCTGCAAAGTTAAATGACGACCATAAACCATCCTGGATGAGCGTTCCTCCCACTCAGTGCATTGTCGTCAGTGCGAAAACAACACCAAGAGTTAAGCAATGGCTACTGGGCGTGTTTCCATCAAATATCCAGTCAAATATTGAACCTGGAATCCCTATGGCTCATACTGAACATCTGTTGTCCCAGGGTTGTGTTTCAGCTTTGCATGGATTCCAGATTTACTTGATTTGCTCACCAGGATTAACCCTGGCTTTTTGCTGGCTTCGCCAGGCTCAAAATAACTTTTTGCTGAATGCCCAGCCAGTCTCATGCTAAAGGATAAAAGGAGGCGGGCATTTTCATTTATTTAGCCAATCAGAGAGCTCCATCTTTTTTTCCTCTGTTGCATCATGATGTCCCGTGATGTACAGTCCACCTCCGCAGTCGATCACTTTTAGCATCAGTCTGCCCCATTAGCTATCTGTAAAAGGAGAATAAGTGACTATGTTTCTAATAACATTCTTGAAAGCTTCTGTCCGGCAGCCTCAGGCATGGGGGTTATAACTGCAGTCAGCAATATGGACTCCCTTGTCTGAATAATCCGATCATTTCTCTGCAGTTGTCCTCCATCAATTTATACTTTTTCTTCTTCTGTGCTTCTAACCAGAACTTCTGGATGACTTGCAATGTTGTGTTTTAGTGTTATAGTTTTAGTTCATTCCTGAAGTTCCTTTAACAGTTCTTAAGAAGGACATTTGAAGACCCCTGTATCTGAAAACCCTTTGTCCTGTCGGTGAAGTGGAATTTCCAGTAACTTGAATCTGGAGTTAGTTGGATTCTTGGTTGTAAATTCTGTTTGATGGCAAATCCGATAGAAAATTGGAACTCGACCATCAAATGGCTCAGTTTTTGTTTTTTGTTTTTTTTTTTTTTTTTTACTTGTATCTTGACCAAACTCTTCCCGCTAAAACTTGTATGTGATGCATTCAACTCCTACCAAATTGGACCTTGAATGGGCCAGTTGAGAGAAATCGATCCACGACTCAACCAAAAACTTGGAACATGACAAATCAAAACAGACCCGCTAAAACTTGTATGGATCGAGATGATATGTGACTATGATGATGTCTGTGGGCTAAAAGAAAGCCAAGCAGACCTACTGGGATGCTTATGCCTGTGAATCGCTCTCAATCTCATGGTACCTCTGGAACAAGTTCAGTGTGATGTTTTTTCTGTGCTTTATTTACAGCACATTGAGGGATACGGTAATCATGGCCCCTAAGAAAGTGAGCAGTGATAGCAGCAGCCCAAAGAGG
>JAODKF010000001.1:44438893-44467009 GCA_026779585.1 Mormyrus proboscirostris | reverse complement strand
TTATTTACAGCACATTGAGGGATACGGTAATCATGGCCCCTAAGAAAGTGAGCAGTGATAGCAGCAGCCCAAAGAGGAGAGTAGCTGTAGAACTTTAAAAAGGCATTTACAGTGAGACTTGAAGGTCGTGCACGTGTGTCTGCTATCGCTTCTGAGTGTGGGATTGTCATTTATTTCATGTTAATTGCTTTTGTATGTGTGATTTTTCATATGTCATATGGGTCTCGAACGGAATAAGTTCATTTACATTATTTCTTATGGTGAAATTCGATTTGGAATTCGACCAAATCGCAACTCAACCTGCCTTCTGGAACAAATTTAGTTAATTGGTCCCATTCTGTTGGGAAAACAAAGGGCTGGGCAAGTGAGATGTGACCCTCTTGCCCCCGGTCAGTTTCCAAAATCCTGTACAGCAGACCTTTTTGGGGGGAGTCGTCTTGTTTTGATTGTAAAGCATAACCACATGTCAGTATTTGTTGTATCGTGTTTTGATCATCTATGTGCGTCTGTCCCCCCCCCCTCCCCTCCCCCCCACCTCTTACCATCACACACAAAGCAGGCCAGAGAAATCCAGAACATTGGCCTGATTTATCCCCTCCAGACACCGAGCTAACCAGTCTGTCCACCCATTCCACTGTCCTCTCCGTTAGTCAGGGGGGGCGGGGGGGGGGGGGGGAGTCGCAAGTGCTGAGAACCAGAGTGAAACAGCTCACAGCCAATGCCTGTCTCCACTGTTGTCCCCCCTCCCCCTGCCACTAGCACACTAATATGGTCAAATGTGTTTAAATGAACCATTAGAGCCGACAGGAGATTGCTGGTGGGGTTTAAAACAATGTTGTGTTTTTTTTTTTCTCTCTCTTTGTCAAAATGTGTTTTGAGTGCTTTCAGTGCTGAGCTGGAAACGCCTGATCTGAGCGCTGTGGCGCTGCAGTTTTCGTCATCAGAATTGCCATTGAGAAGAGTTGGTCTTACAGCTGATGACGCTGTTTTGGGTGTAAATGAATAGATGGTTCTGCAGTGACCTGTCATTTCTCCAGTTGCTATCAAGGTTCCAGAATAGCCTTTTATCATTTGCATCCTCCGCCCCCGTTGTTCGGTCGCGCTGAGCTGCCCGTCCTTCGCATGTCACGTCTCACAGCTGCGTGGTCGTGCTAGCATTCAGTCTGACACATGCTAACCAGTAAGTGACTGACATAATTGTTTGGTGTTCAGATTAATTACCAACGTTAATTAGCAACGTTGTTGCGTTTACATTTATTATACACTCTACTTTTCAATAAGATGACTATACAATAAAATCCCGTTATATTGGACTCGCTTATAACGGAATAACGTCTATAACAGACGAGGTCCGCTGGTCCCGGCCATGTGTCTTTAAGAACATGCAGAAAAGGCATCGGATATAGCGGACTCGCATATAACAGAATTTCGCTTATAACAAACAACAACTTTTGGTCCCCAGGGCTGCTTTTAGCTGTAGTTTCTTTCGCTATAACGGACATACAGGCTCCGTCTACATGGCGCATGGCGTGCCGGTGATATCCAGCGCAGATATGTGGTCGGGATTATCAATAGTCACGCATCTGGTCAGGTAAAGTTGGATTACTACATGTATAATATAATAATCTATACCCTATAATCTGTTCTTTATTGCATTACGTGCAGCCTGATTAGGTGGCGGCACTTAAAAAAACAACATAAAAAATAGTGAGTTTTGGAAATCTGCTCTTCAGTTGGTTTTGGTTGAGTGCCAAACATGATGTACAGAACATCGCCGAATAGTATAAACAAACCCGAAGTACACAATAGAAATGACAAATGTACAGGAAAAGCATGCAAAGACGTTGTAAATAAGTTTGCACACGCGTTTCATTTGTAAATAACTGCCAAGTGCAAGGGAAACGGCTAAGAGCAATGTGCCAATTTCACAGACACAGAGTAGAGCAATAACCTGAAGTAATGAGAAAACAAAGGCTCACTGTAGTACAGATTAACTAACTGATGTAGGGGCAAATGGACAATGGAGAGAAATGTCTAGACATGGGAAGAGGGTAATTCCGGCCTGCTCAGCTGCCATCTGCACTGCAGCCTGGCTATACCCCTTGTTCAGATGGTAGTCTGAATATCCCAATCTAGAGCCCTATGAAATCAGTTTTTTTTCCCCGCCAAATTCCATTTTTTCAAATTTATCCTGATCTATTTTGGATTCGAAGGTTTTATAAGCTAGTGAACTGGAAAAAAAATAACCTTTAAGGAGACAAGTCTAGTAGTTTTCAAAGTATGACAGTTGGCGCTCTGTCTCTATTGCCTGTATGCACTTTAGTCTCCTTAAAGGCTGTATTTCTTCTCAGTCTGTATGTGTATTTATTCTCGTTCGCCGTTTTACCGCTGTCTTAAAGCTATTTTTTCAAGCACCACACTGTAAAAGAGCCGCTAAAAACTGAGCTTTCCTGTCTGCATGATGATGTCTTTGCCACTCTAGCGCTTCAATATTTTATTTATTCAACCCGCAACATACTTATGTATTATTCAACTTGGCGAGCAGATTGTTCTATGTAGAACTGTGTATTTAGAAACTGGTCATTTTTGGACTTGTATGTGTATTGTTCAGGCTAGCAGAATGGTATTGGTAGCAGTTGGGGTGCAAGACTTTGCAGATTTTCAGAATGGTGGGGATCTGCTGCCCCTAACTTCACAAATGTGAAGAGGTTACAGCCATATATCTGTATATCCGTTAGAGGAATTGCTCGGAAGTAAAAATGAAGGGGATCTCCAGGCAGTACAATGTCCAGGCTTTTATCCTACAAACATGTGGGTGACTGATGCACGGAAGGGTGTCTGTCAGCAGTGCATGCGGCGGATCTGGGAGCCTGACACCGCCGTCTGTATTAAGTCATAATTCCTGCTGCAGGGCCCTTTAAATGAGAAAGGGAGGGGAACTGCAGGTAGCCTGCCTGTTATCCTCAGTGGTCAGTCAGTCCCCTGTACTGCATGAATTCCCTCCTCCCATTCCTTTTTTTGCGGGTTTATGGTGCAAGGTTGTGGCCAGGAGATCTTGGCTTGGGATGAAATATCGATCTTCAGAGAGGAGTATCCTACTCAATCATGGATCTTGTGAAAATGTGAAATCGTAAAGCTCTCTGTTAGTAGCGTGGAGCGTCGTAGGGTGGATGTGACCTTAAGAGGTGCGTGCTGCTCCTTTTCTTAAGCTTCTCCCTGCGCTGCTGTTCTCAGGCAGGGTGAAGGACGTGGAGATAATTTGACGTGAAAAGCAGACACTTGTTGTCACCCTGGGTCACGCCTGGGTAACACCAGCCTTGGTTGTGCACCAAGTCTGTATGTGTGAGAGATTTCTTTTTTCATGTTATTTATTTATTTAGACAGGGACATTGCACAATAAAAGATTAACCTTGTACAAAACAAGGAAAGACGCATCATACCAGGTTTTAGTAAGTATTGCTATTTTCCGCCCATAGTCCCTGAGCAGGTAGATGGGACATTAAATTAAAGACAGACCGCGATGTAAATGGAGTGTGCAATACAAGCCAAAAAAATCATACAAACACTTTAATGTCCATATCCCACTCCATCAAATCACGACAATTTGCAAAGTTTTGGTCTCAAAAGTTGCAACAACAACAATTTTTTAAAGGCACGATCATTCCCGTATTGCAAAACTAGTTTGCTCACCCCAGCTCTCACAAATATCCACCAATACTGCATATCCTGAATCTGGAAACGCACACACACCAGTGCATAAATGTGTGCAAGTTTGCGTTTGACAGTATCCAACTCTTTGTTAAGCAGGAAAAGGAGAGAAAGTTTGTAGGTTGAATCAGTTCTGCTGGAAGTGAATTCCAATGATTTACTGAGAGATGATTTCCTGGATGAGATTTTGCGTGGTGGTGTGCTGCATTCTCCCCTTATAGCCAATCGAGTTGCTCACATTGTTTTTCAGAGCAGAGTGTGACAATTTTTTTCAGAGGAGGAACAGCAGCATTTTAAAGAGTAAGCAGACATTTGAGTACGTTATCATAATTTTCAAAATTTAAAATATGTTAAGTTTATGACAATGGTGATATTGATGTGTGTTTTTTTTTGTCATGGATCTTAAGCTGCTTTTTCTATAATGATTTTATTTCGGCGTGAGCACATAACCTCAGGCAAGCAAGGCATTGCTATCTGAGGGCAGGCCTCCCACGGAGACCCACAGCTCTGCTTCGTCACGCCTCCGGTATCTCCTGTGCCACGCTGCTCACCAGTTACATGTCTGTCTAACTCAGGGCTCGACTTGCCGTGCCACGTTGCATAAGGCTCAGTCGGCCTCTCGGCAGATGCTTCTGCCTAAAGCTACTTGCTTAGTGAGCGTTTTGCATTTTGCCCATTTACTCTGTATTTTCTACTATTCTTAAGGTTAACTGGTGCTCTGTAGGGTCCCTTTTGTGGGACACATTTAGACTTATCTCCGAGCTGTGAGTCCAGCCTCGAAAATACCTTCTGCTAACAGATGACTCGCTGATTAGTCTTTTGGCTTGAAATAGCTTAATCTCTTGCTTAATTAATTCAGAATATGAATGTTTTTTAGAGGTGTGATCTCTGTAACAGCAGATATCAAAAGTGCTTAATGACCTGTAACTCTTGGTTCACATCCCAAGAGGTATTATGCTGTTGTACCTTTTTGATGAGGAACTTGAAGTCTAATAATACTCAGATGTGTATGTATAAGAATTGTACAGTTATGAACTTTTAACCCACTTTTTTATAATAGCTTGAACTAAGCAAATAAAATGTAAGTCTGTATGCAAGTTCTTCATTGTGCTGAACTTGTTTGGTTGGTTTAAAGAGGAGATTTTTTTTATTATTATTTTGTTATATGGCTCGTAGTTCCCTCTGTTTGAAATTCGTGCACCATGAAAGTCATTAACCAGTCTTTCCCCCTGACGGTTTCTCCCGGTTAAGGCACTGACCAGTATCTCCCACTGACCACTGTGCTTTGTCCCGTGGTGTCAGGGCAAAGACAGTAGCACCCTGCTCTCTTTCGAGCTCCCATAGTGCTTTTTGCTTAACTTGATACCACTGAGGTTAATGAGTCAGGCGAGAAATTTCTAGGATTACATGCCGAAGCCCGTTTTCAGTCGACTGGAGGCTGACTCTGCCAGGCTCACCGCAGAAAGCACAAGATTTAGAGGTTGGCTCTCAGGCCAAGAACGACCCTCTTAAGTTTCCTGGACAGTCAGTGCTGTGAGTGCTGTTGTACAACTTGATGGATCGATGTAGTACAGCCCTGTGTATCAAAGCACATATTTAGATCAAATCAGTGTCGACACCTGGGTGTGCGAATTCATATGTAATAGTCCTTCGTCGATGAGTCTCTGAAATGGTGTTGAGTGTCACTTTTGTCATCCTCATGCTGGTGTATGTTTCGTTTACAGAGAATAAAAGTCATTGTCATTGTGGTGTTGAGGTTCTCTTTGCAGGTTATGTAGCAGCTCAGTGTTAAGCTGACTGTGCAGAGGATTGGTCAAGTTCTTCATGCATCTAGGTGGTTTTATGCAGAGCTTTTGTTTTAGTGAATTTCCTGGCTGTATAGAATGTCTCCTCGCCCCAGCCAGCCCTCCTCCCCCTCCATGCACCTGGTGACCCCCTGGCTTTTATTCTCTCATATATCCATCTTCCTTTGAAGTCTGTGGATCCTCCAGACTGACAGACTGACTTATGGGTGCTTTCATGAAGGTGATTCCCCGATAGGCTTTTAAGTATGAGGTCCAACTGTGCTCAGACCCTCCCCACAGCTGCTTAGTTTTGTCCACTCCTCCTGTCTTGCTAGTTGCCGTTTAACCCGATCTGTCTTGTTACCTTCTTAACGAAAACTTTGGGGTTTTTAATGTTACCGATGACACTGGAGAGATTGAATGTCGCCAATATCTATAAAATGCTGATGCGCCTTATATCATGTTGGCTTTGCTTCTCGGTTGATTGGTTGATTTTTCTGTACATATTTACATATGATATACATTCTGTCCCCGCCCACATCTGTTCCGGTCCCCATAACACCAGTCTGTTTCTGTTTGCTCCAGTGATGGACATCTGGGCATGCGGTGTCCTTTCTGGTCTGGTGGCTCGGATAGTTTAGTCTGGGAGGCAGCTACGTTCCAGGAACAGAGTGAACATGTTTCCTGAGACATTCAGTCTTCGGCTCGGATGTACACCGCGGTCGTGAAGTGGAAAAACTCTGGTTATGGCCCGCAAACGACTCCGCCACAACGAAGACCTCCCGCCTGGAGAGGAGAAATCGCTAGTCAGCTGTCAGCCTTTCCGTTTGATTTCCCATGCAAAGCTGCTGGTCATTTTACCACTCGGATTGTGTGTCTAGCCACCGTCAATGCGGTTGTTGGGAGCTGAGAAGCTTTTTCAGGGGGAGCTGGAGACAGCGGTTAGTGTGTAGCCGGTGTCCTCAAACGCCCGGTCGTTGCTGGTTCCTTTGCTGGAAGACGGCTGTTGGTGCGAGCCGCTGGGCTATTTTCTGGGTCAGCTGCTTCTGCTGATGGGGTGTAGCTGAGGAAGAGCCGACCCGGCCACCGCTATGCTGTCCTCAGTTGACTTCTTGGGCCATCTGGGGTATCAGGACATGTAGCTAAATTGTTCGACCTTCTCCGGAGACCTAATTCGGCAGCAGTGGGGAGAATGCAGTTAGAGCTCGACTGTCAGGATTAGGGTAGGGAGAACACAGGATGAGCTGTTCCAGACTGAAGTGTGGAGAACACAGACCGAGCTCTGCCACTCTGGAATAGAGGAGGGAGGTTACAGGAAAAGCCTCCTTACACTGGAGTAGAGGAGGGAGGTTACAGGAAAGGCCTCCTTACACTGGAGTAGAGGAGGGGGGTTACAGGAAAAGCCTTCTTACACTGGAGTAGAGGAGGGAGGTTAAAGGAAAAGCCTCCTTACACTGGAGTAGAGGAGGGAGGTTACAGGAAAAGCCTCCTTACACTGGAGTAGAGGAGGGAGGTTACAGGAAAAGCCTTCTTACACTGGAGTAGAGGAGGGAGGTTACAGGAAAAGCCTCCTTACACTGGAGTAGAGGAGGGAGGTTACAGGAAAAGCCTTCTTACACTGGAGTAGAGGAGGGAGGTTACAGCAAGAGCTCTTCCACTCTGGAATTTGAAGAATGCACAAATAGTGCTGGTAACAAATAGATCTAATGTAACTAGTCATTTTTTATTGATGAGCTTTTGATGTTGACCTGTGATGCCATGTAAGACCTCCACTCAGAAGGCTGACATGAGGCCAAACCGTCCTCCTTTAGAGCTCCGTGAAGGACCGTTTGCCCCTGCCTTTGGGGCGCCCGGATACCTGGCTAGAGGTAGTCTTTTGGGTCAAGGCACGCCCAGGTCTGCATTCCCCGAAGCCCTTCTTCCGAGGGCCGGGCGGGGTGGAAATGCTCTTGGTGACCGTTGAGCTGAGCCATCCCTGTACATGGCGCCTCCCAGCCTGTTCAGATCCAGGCCCAGACATGGTTATCTGCCGGTAATGGCTGCTGCTGTCATAGTGCCTCCGTGCCTGAGGCCGGTTTTATGCAGCTGAAATGCAGGTGTGATAGTCTTGAAAGGTGTCATTAACTATTCTGTGCACATGATCAAAGAATCTTATGACGGGACTCGTTGTTTAATCGTTTCAGTCATGTAATTACTTTCAATTGTTTATCCCTTCGCAACTGCATATAGTTACTCTATGGTTGTGTAGCTTTGTTCTCCTGGCAGGATTTCAGTGTTGCTGCATGTGCTTTTCTTGGAGATCAGTGTTCATTTGCAGTAAGCTTTGGAGTCAAGCTTATTAAGGGGTCTCACTTCTAAGTATCCATGGAGTCCATTGTGTGAGCTCGATTTAAGGCTGCTTCAGATTAGCAAACTTAAGTGCAACTTTTGAGCATAAGAGGTGAGGCATGTTTGGTTTGTTTTCATTTCTTTGTTTGAGGATCCTTTGACTGCGTTACAGGCGAAATGGAAATGAGGGGATCTTGTCAGTCAGCCTGTCCCATATTGACTTGCTTCGCAGGAAGTACAGGATTGTTTCTTGCTTTTCTAGAATCTGCTGTATCGTCAGCTTTTGTTTTTCTGTGTTTAGATGTTGCTTCACGGATGGTGTTGGCAGTTGAGGTAATACTTCAGTGATTCTCCACTCCCATTCTCACATTTATACTCAAAGATTAAAATGATGTTTGGAAAAAGGTCTGCGGCCTCACAGCTGTGGCAGCAGGTCTCAGGAATTCACCCCTCTGTGCTTTTTGGTTTTTGTTTTTTTTTTGGTCAGCTGACCAGTTTGCTGTAGGGGAGATTGGTGGGTCTGGCTACCCCTAAAAGTCATGAAGTATTCATGCACAACTTTCTCCCCGAGTCTCCCTGCGGCATCTCCATACAGATACTCCTGCAGGTACGTTGAGCGACCCGCTTAGGTTTGGTCCGGTCAGTCTGGTTTTGGGCCTTTTTGTGGTCAGCAGTGTTGCCCTGAGGCTGCAGTAGCGGCAGCAGAGCCCATTTTAGGAGCCTCCCGCTCAACCAAGATGTTCAATGCTTTGCCAATTAGTTCTGTTTATCAATTAATGATGTGTAGCTTGTTCCGGAATCTGGTAGTCAGCTTGCCTGGTTGTCTTTGTATGAAGACTGAATCCAAGGTAGTTCGTCGTCGCACATCTTTAGCATCAACTGTCGATGAAGAATGTTGCAAAGGATGTTGGGGAAAAAGGAATAACTAGTGATCCGCCATGACAGAGGCAGTTTGTGTTAGAAACAGAGCCAGGCTATACACCTCCCCCTCCAGACGCCTCCACACTCCTCTGTTCCATGGGATGTCTACCCCGGGGTTGTGGAATGTGCCCTTCCCCAGCGTCTGCCCTGTGAGGTCTCACCGTGTCAAAGTGGCTGCCCGTAAAGCGAGTTGGGGGCTGGGGAATATGGCTGTCGGTGCTTCTTCAGGCAGCAGGGCACCCAGCCTCTCCTGACCTTTGTCTCCCAGCGGTCAGGCGTCTGCTCATTGTGCTCTGAAAAGGACACTTTGTGTCCATTGATAGTGTGACTGAGCAGTGGGGAGTCTCTCTCCGCACTCACTAATGAGGTCCGCTGGAAGAATGGGCATCTCTGTCGGGCCTTTCTGCCCGCCTGGCCCCCTAGTGGGCGTGTCCGGCGTGACGGCCCCATCTCATGTCAGGCAGCCAAAACAGGGATGGAACTGAAAATGGCCTGCCTAGTCATCTGCTGTCGTGGGTTAAATTCAGGATCACAGCTGCTTTGTTGACCAAAAATTGAATTGAAAAAGACACCGCCAGCCTGCCCAGGCCCAAGGCCTATTCCAGCAGGATGTGTGTCCATTTGGAAGGGGCACTGCCTCCTCCCGTTTTGGGTCGGCCTGCCGCTGATCCCACGACACACTGCAGAGCTGCTGTGAGGACGGGGTTATAAGGTTTTTGGGTCAGAGGGCCCACGTTGAATAGCAGCAGTCATCTGAGGAAGGCCCAGGCTGGTATTTATGTCCGCCTGCGTGTGTCTTTTGGCCTCGTGGTCGTGGGGCCGTGCTCATGAAAGCGTGGTGTTTGCACGAGTGACTCATCATGTGTCAGGCGAAGCTGCGTTTCGCCGCAGCCACCAGTCAGGCTTGTGACCAGCTGAGGTTACTGTTTACACACACGGTGGCCTGGGAACATCATAAATGAGTCACCACGGACCCGGCCAGCGCCTCGTGGCAGTCTGTAAGGAGGAATGGGGTGACACCACACGTCAGGCTGACCCTAATACGCGCGGTGGGGGTCACAACCCTGGCATCAAAGCCAGGTACAAGCCCCAGAAGCTGTTGCCTGCCTGTTAGTCATCGCCCGTGGATTTGGTTACGAATTCGCTTTGGTTACAATGCCCGTTTCTGGTTTTCAGATGGCTTATACTTTGTGTTTACATCGACGGTGGTGCTTTAGATCGTAATCTGCCAGGACTGCAGTAGATGAAAGTATTATGGTCTCAATAGAAGTGGAGCAGGATCTCCTGTCTGTTCGTAAGCTTAAGGGAGTGTACGGCTCCTCTTCTCCTCCTCCTCTTTCCAAATAGCTGAATGATGTGATGAGTGACATCATCGAAGCACCCGGATAAGTGCCGCACAGTCACTTGTGCCTAGTGGACAATGGGAGTCTGTTCTTCTGTTCCTTCACATTGTCTCTCTCTTAAGGACTTGCCTTTTGTTTATTTTACTACAATCACTATTATTCTAAAGTACAACGCCTCCCCCCCCCCTCCCACCAGGCAAGCACATGACCTGGCATTTACTGCTGTGCTGAGCTGCACTAGTAATTCTGGTCTTCTGGGGAAGGATCGGATGTGGTTCGTTCCCTTTTTAAAAGCTCTGTGACCTCGCGGTGTTAAATTTCATGTGTGTTGGTGTAGAAAATGCAAGTGGAATAAGAACCCCTATTTTAGCTGCCGCAGAACGGGCCTTGGATGAAATCTTTTCACTCTCCTTCCTTTTCCATAAAAGTGCTGCCTAAGTTACTTGCAGCAAAGTTCCTGTAGTGCTTTGACTATGACAAAGCAAATAAGAATGTTTAGGTAGACCTTTTAGAATGTCCATCTTTACCCTGCATTAGAGATGTTTTCTTTGACATTTTTCCTTGTTGATACTCTTGTCATATTTGACATCACTTTTATGTATGTAGCTTTAAGGACTGGTGCCGCAAAGTGACGATGAGGAACTCCAGTACTGAGGTTCTTTTGGGTTTAGCTGTCTGTGAGTGGCTGGTAAGACGGTCAGTGATTTTCCATCCAAATGGTGATTGTCATTAAACAATCGAAGTGAGAGAACCAGACCAGTGAGCTTGTGACACCCCAGGCCTCGAGCCACTTACACTGCAAAGAGCTGAGTAGCATCTGCCGCAGACCGGATTGGTTCGGAAAGCATCTGATGTGTTCCGTCTGTCTGGAGCTTTTAATCTGGGTACTATCGTTTATGTAGTGTCTGCTTCCCCCTAGTGGCTGATTGTAGCAAAACGCCATAGACTGCTTACACGTACTACAAAAAAAGACGATTTTTCCTCCGTTTTTACCATTTAAATGCCATTCTAATTTGCTACAGAAATGGAGAGGGTGCTCTATTTGTCCTTGAATGCTTCCTCCATGAAGGATAGCACATAAACGTAACCATGAACTATAATTTGTCATGATGCAGCACCTTGTGATACGTCTTGCAGTTGTTTGGCAATAGAAATGTTTTATTTAGAGATGGGCGATCCACATTTTTTCAGTTCCGATCCGATTCCGATACACAACTGCCGATACCGATACAGATTCCGATACAAGAGCTCTTTTTACTTTGTTATACTTTATATATTGTTTTTTAAAGCTAGTAAATACAGATGGGAAAAATGTATGACAAAAATATTTAGACTAATACAAACATACATAACGTACTGTTCCACCTCGTTTGTTGTAAGGGTTTTTGAGACATTTGCAGTTCAATATAAATATCTTCAAAGCAAGTGGCGAATACTTAAAATTTTAACTGTTTTTCTCCCATTGGCGTCAGCGCAGTTACACTTTTGTTGCGATGGCAGCCCCTCTTGTAGCACAAGCTGCACCGAGTCCACAAGCCAGGTTAGCGACTCCCAAATCATCCATTGCAAATCGCTGTGCTACTGGTTTCTGTTAAACGCGTATAATACTCCCAGACAGTCACGTCTCATCTTGCGCTTCTCATACTGCAAAGGGTATGCGCATGACGTCACAGCAGGCGGAAGTCACCGTACTCACACCCACTGAGTAGCAAAAAAGACTGGGGCAGCGATAGCGATCGATTTGAATGCCACAAAAACATATAAAATGGGAAAGAGTTGTCGTGCTATTGATTGCCAAAAACTAAATAGTTAAGTATAGGTGCATCTCTAGTTTTATTAGCAAAGATAGACTCTAGGCATTATGCATGTAAATATCACTTTGTAAGGTTTTGTTAAGTTCTCATGGGTCACATGTATATTACATGGAAATTTTAAGCGTTAGTAAATGATAGTCTTTGGATGATGTTATTTAAGCTTCAATTTAAATTTACAATACTTATCTTAGCATATATTCTCATATTTGCATATAGTTTGCTTTATATATTGTTGTTTTCTCTGATGTTGGTTGAATTGTCAGGAGGATACAAGAGCAGGAGGCAGGTATAGAAACTGAGAAATGTATTTGGGGACAGCAGGAGAGTTACGCGCGAAAGTCCCCAGACTCCTACTCACATCAGTGTTATTCTGTTTTTGATGTCAACCAGCACCGCGTGTATCCCTATGTCTGCAATTGGTCTGCATATTGCTCTTGTCAGCTGAAGTGTGCAGTGGTGGCTTAATAGTTACGGAAGTGCACTTGTCATTGAAAGATCCATGTTCGAATCCCCGACCAGCAAGGCACCACTGAGGTACCCTGAGAAAGGTACCGCCCCCAAGCACTGTTCCCCGGGTGCTGAATTAGCTGCCCCCTGCTATGTCACAATGTCATATATGGGTTAAATGCAGAGGACACATTTCGTTGTTGTGCACTGTGTGCTGTGGTGTGTCAACAATGACCACTGATCACCAAATTCTGAAATACTTAATTTGCCTTGACCTTTTCCAGGTTCAAAAAGTAATAGCTACAGTCCGCAAAACATGAAAATGCTGTTTTTTATTGTGAAATGAGTGAATTTTTTCTTTTTTTTTGTGGATTCCCACTGCTAACCAAGATTTAATTTCAGTGGAGATTCTATTTACCTGGCAGGATCCTTGGGAGTCTTCAGATTCACAAACTTAAGTTAAATCCCACATTTTTTAATACAGAGACTGTATTCAGTAATTTGTCAATCAAAGCAAATGATCAAATCTAAATAATCTGTATTTTTTTCTGTTATTTTAGCCATTGAACTTTTTGCTCAGTTGAAATTGACATTCATTTTAATGGGAAAGTTAAAAGTGAGAAACTTTTATGAAGCTTCTTCATTTAAACGCTTTTATTGTGTCAGATAATTAATTCCGTTTAAGATGATTCGTCTCATTTCATTTAATCAACCGCTCAGTCAAGGGTAGTGAATTCAGCTAGGCCAGAAGGGAAAAACAAGAAATGCAGTGGGTCAGCAGGAATAGGATAAGGAACCCATTTCAATAATTTACTGCTTAGAGAATTTAGCCAGAATAAAATGGTATTCACAGTTAGAGTGAACAAAGCAGATTACTTTTAGCTTCTGTTGCTTGAAAGCATTATTTGAACAATTTGGGTATTAAGCCCTGAAATAGTTTTACCTGTTATAATAAACAGCATATCATGAGATTAAAGCATTTATTTTTTGCATGATGAGAAATTACAGTAGCTGTGATTTGTTTGGGATTTTATTACAGTTTACAGTGACAGAACAATCCGGAATGCTGACAGTTAAATCCAATTTCGTGGGATTTTTTGTGATATTATGTAGTCCAAAGCCACTAGTGTTCTTGCAAGTTTTTGCCTTGTGTTCTTAAGTCTTTTTTGACATTCTCTGGCATCAGCTTTACAATCCACATTTGTTTGTCCTTTTTTTTTTTTTTGGTTGTTATTGGTTAAGAGTTATAAAGAAACGTTTTTTTTTTTGTATGATAGAAGGCACTCAACTCTTTTTACTTAGGTTTTTAATGCTTATAATGTTCTTTTTATTTTAAAAGTCTCATTTGATCAATTTAAGTACTTTCATCAAAAAGACCACGGGCCCTTAAGGGAATATTGCATAAGAGTGAACTCTAGTGGTAGTTCATTTCATTTTTCCTTAGAGACTCTGGCTGACAGACTGGATTGGGCCAATTTCAGCTTTTCCCCCTGTGCTGTAAACCTTGCAGTCCGTGGCTCTACAGGGTTAAGATCTGAAGGGTCCGACGTCTGCAAAGCTATGATCAGAAGCAACGGTGATGTCTAATAAGGGCCAGAAGGTTCTGTGGCATTACATTGCATTTCAGTTATAAGATAATTACTCATACACAGGATATAAGAACAAACTGTTCATGCAGGTGTGTGAAATATAGTGGTTTCTGATCACTTTTCAATCTGGGAGAAACCTTCTGAAAAATGTAATCTGAAAAAGAGCAGGTACTGCTTTTATATGATAATGATGAATAAGTCAAGAACAAAGGGTAAAATCCTGCAGGTCCTGTCTCTCTGGTAGGTGTTGCTTTTTTACACTAACAGAATCTGATATCACTTTTCTGATACACCCTTATGGAAATCATAGATTTTCATCCGACTGACAAGTAAGATTTTCTGGATTTCTTTTTTCCCCTCCGGGTTCACCGTAGTTTTGTTTGTTGTTCTTTGTGGCTGATGTTTGAAAATAGGGTCTAAAAATTGAAAAAATTAGGTATATTGCACATGTAAATCATTTTCCTAAATGCATGCAATTTTAAAAAATATTTTGTGTTCCCACTTTATACGACCACTAGGTGGCGCTGTTTATTAAAGATGATGTTTTACTCACAGCATTTGTGCTACTATTGTCATCCGTAAAACATAATTATTGTTGTAAAATCTAATGTTCTATTTTTTGTGCTTTGAAGTATATACTGAACAAAACATAAAAGTCAAGCCACATCCTTAAATATCAAGCATTTCTTAGTGTGCCATGTCACTCCTAGGGAAATCTACATTATATAAACTTGGGTGTGATTTGCACTTGGGATTTCAGAAGGACTTGATGAGACAAAGGAAGGCATGAGACACCCAGCTGCAGTTGCATGACTAGCCCTTGTTGTGGCTATCAGTATCCTTGAGGAGAGTGCTTCAGTATTTGGCACTTAGCATTTGTGGGCGTATGTGTGAGTATCATTGGTCTTGCTCATAATACCTTTTTAATCTGATGGTAGGGTTAGGGTTGCATCGGTTCAGCTTTCAGATTCTCTGAATGTGGGTGGGTGAGCAGGATGGAACAATATTATTTGTTTACAGGTGATTTAGGAGGTGTGATTAAATGTTTCGATGCCAGCAGGCTCTTTTAGACTTGGAAGGTGGAGCCACGTATCGGTTTACTTGTGTCGGATCATCTCTCCTGGGTAGTGGAATGTAGAGTTAGTCCTGTAAAGGTCCACATTTCAGGCTTCTTTTCAGACACGGTACCCTGCTCATGAAATTTAACTGTGTTTATGTGCACTGTCCACTGTCTCCTTGCCTCGCACTGTCCACTGTCTCCTTGCCTCGCGCTGTCCACTGTCTCCTTGCCTCGCACTGTCCACTGTCTCCTTGCCTCGCACTGTCCACTGTGCTGCATCTGCCATGAGACCAACCAAACACTGCCGTTTGAAAGGAACTTAAATTGAGATGTTCATTCAGAATATAGTTGATATGAATAGTTGCATAATCAGGTACGGCCATTTGCTCTTGATTTTTTGATATCATCTGAGGTTCCTCAAAAACATTGGCTAACTAGCCTAGAAAGATCATGGTGAAACATTACACATGAAATTTAAATGGTAACAGAAAAGCATGATTACATCCATATCATCATCCGTAATCTGTTTTATGAGTCCCGGGCTTGATTATTACCAAATACAGGCTATTGGACTATTTGCAGTTCGCCTCTAGGGTGATGCTGGATTACATACCCCAGTGGTGGACACAGACAGGGAAACTTGGGATGCCATTTTTATTATCTCAAATGTCCTCGACTTAGTGACCTTGTGATGTTCACATTTTGTCCCGAAGAACCACCAAAAAATGTGAGCAGAGTGCTGGTGCGATGCCTGCTGAAGCAGCAGGACACGATGCATTCTGTGCCCTAGCTGTGCCATTGCCTAATTTTAATTTCTTTGCAAAATGTTGCATCAGGCAACATGGAGCCAGTGTGAGGCTGTATCTAGGGCTGGGGCTGGATTGCTAGAAAATCCAGGAACTTTAAGCTGTGCGCTGGAGCGAACATTTTAGTATTCTACACTTATCCTTGTAATGTTATAAACGGTTCAGGTCCATCACCATCCTCTATCATGGATACACTGAACATTCAGAATGCTTTGTGGGACTATGTTTTTAACACAAAGAGCTCTATCTCCTTCTGTATACAAAGGCCATTGAGTGCTTTTGTTTTTGAAGGTGATGTAACTTTTTTTCCCTTGCTTGACCACATAACATGGTTGCTTTACAAAGGTAAGACACTTTTGTCTTGATATTTTACAAATAAGTGCTAATTTGATCAGCTTCCCTGCTCTCTTGTTTGTAAATATATTACCATCCATCCATCCATTCATCCATCCATTCCTAATGTGTTCTGTTGTGGCAGCAATCTAAGCAAGGATGACCAAACCACCTTCTCACCAGCCACCTCCAGCAGGGAAATACCAAGGCGTTCCCAGGCCAGCCACGAGATACAATCTCTCCAACATGTCCTGAGTTTGCCCCAGGGTCTCCTCCCAATTGGACATGCCCGAAACACCACCCCAGGGAGCCGACCAGGAGGCATCCAACATAGATGCCTGAAACACCTCAGCTGACTTCTATCGATGCAGAGGAGGAGGAGGAGTAGCTCTACTCGAGCCCCTTCCAAATGTCCGAGCTCCTCTCCCTATGTCTAAGGACAAGCCCAGATACCCTGCGAAGGAAACTCTTTCCTGCTGCTTATATCCACAATCTCATTCTTTCTGTCGTGAGCCAAAGCCCGTGACCATAAGTGAGGGTAGGAACATAGATCAACTGGTCAATCAAAAGCTTTGCCTTCCGACTTGTCTGTCTCTTCACCATGACAGAACAGTACAGTATCCCCCTGTCGATCTCCCGCTTCCTCCTTCTCTCACTTGTGAGCAAGACCCTGAGATACTTCGACTCCTCCGCTTCAGGCAGTAACTCATCCCCATTAGGAGAGAGCAATCCACTCTTTTCTGCTCGAGAACCATGGCGTCAGTCCCCAATCCCGACCGTCTCACGGTCAACTGCAAACCTCCCCAGTGCATGCTGCAAGTCAGCCTGATGAAACTGCCAGGACATCAGGAGATCTGCAAACTGCAAAGACGCGATCCTGAGTCCCCCAAACCGGACCGCCTCTGCCCCTTGGCTACACCTAGAAATTCTGTCCATAAATGTTATGAAGAGAATCTGTGACAAAGGGCAGCCCTGGCAGAGTCCAACACCCACCAGGAATGAATCTGACTTACTGCTGGCAATGTGAACCAAACTCTCGCTCTGTACGGGGATTTGATGACCCGAAACAACAGACCAAGTACTGTTATATGGGGCATTAATATGGATTCCAATGGGTTTTATCCAAAAAAGCATTTTGTGTCCTATGTTTTCAAGCCTTACTTCTGCTATATCTAGCTTGAGAAGGTTAAACGGGTCAGTTGGATTTTTCCCAGCCGCGGGTTATAGAACTTCAAGCTTGTTGTGTGGCACCTAATCCCGTTATGGGCATTGTTTTTTTTTTCCTGGTTTGTCCTGCTTAATTACACACTGTTGTCCTCCCTGTGCTGAGGTCAGATACTGTCAGCACCTCCTACCCACGCGGCTGTCAGCACATCGATACTGAGCGTGCTGAGCTATGTAAAACTGCGTTTGGGTAGGGCGTTTCTCAGCATGGAATGCTCTTGACAGGTTATGACTGGTCGGCCAAATTATCCTGCTCCGGTTGTCCGTCTGCTGACAAGTCATGTGGAGTGTGTCATGGTTCTTCTAGCCTGCCGGTGAGTGCCTGAGCTCTTGGAGTCAGCCTCCACCATCTGCCTCTTCTCTCAGTACAAAGGCGTATCCGATGCGTTTCTCTGATGAAGCCTCACGCTCTGGTTACCTTCACTCAAGTCACACATGTGTGATGACACCGCTTGTCTGCAGAGGATCTTCTCAGCATGTCCTTAGTGCAGACCTTCGCTTTTTTATGACACTCCGGGTGTCGTGTTTCCCCCTTGCGTGTCTGGCTCGAACTGTACCTGCAAAGGCTGGAAAGATGGGAACAATAATGAGGTCTTTAGAGTGGGGGCGCATCCACCAAGACATGGAGAGAGATGCTGGACTGGATCCAAATGGCTCCCAGGTCCTAATGTGGACTGGCCTGATGTGCTTATCGCAGATCTGCATATTCTCTCACCTAATGGCTTATGCTGTGCTAATATCTTGATCTGCTATTCTTGCCCTGCGCTTTGCTAAATCTCCTGGAATCTACTGTTCTGTTACAGTTTCCTGCCCAGTTTAGATGTGGCACTATCCCATAGTCCTTTGCTTTTTCTTGATATGCCAATCTGTAAAGCTCCCTTGTCAGCTTGGGGCTACTTCTCAGGTTCAGATCAAGTTGCAGTTTGAAAGTCAATAAAATTTGTTGGATGGTCCTGTCTTGATGGTGTAACTGGCTCCTCTGTAGTTCACTGGCAACAAAGACTTTTCCCACCCACGTATGCTGAAGTATTAACTTTTTTTATATATATATAAAAAAAAATATGGTGTGTGTGTGTGTGTGGCCTTTTCAGTCTGCAAGTCGTGCATGAACAGGACTGTTGATTTCACTTCGGATTCCATTTTTAATTAAATGGCTGAGCAGTCAACTGCGAAATCTGTATTGTATGTTAAACATTGATAGTGAGGTTTAAATTCACTTAAAAACCACATTAAACATTACAGAAATTGGTGTCAGCTTGAGCACGATGGTTTTTTTCCACTTGCTCCATAGCTTCAGGATTTGTATTTTATTTATTTTTTTTTTTTTTTTTGTGAGTTCAAGGTTACAGCACATTAATCACATAACTTTGACCTGTGACTGGTCACAGAGTATGCTGTGTAGAACATGAAAACGTACAATAGACAATAAAGATTCATCAAAGATCTTTAATATAATGCCATCAAACATGCAGGAGTGTTATTTGTTTTATGCTTCTTTGCTTTTTCTGTTTGATATTAACATTAAAATATTACCATGCCTATTGGATAGTTTCATATCCTCTTCCTTTTGGGTGAGATCCTGTGAGGTGTCGCATGATGAGAACTTGAAACGCTACGGGGACTTTTGATCACGGCACTTAGTATCTTCTCTTGTTTCATTTCTGTATTCTGTAAAAGGAATTAACTTGTTTTGTATCAAACTTCTGTGTTGATGGATCCAGCCGCGAAGGCTAGCGGCTCATCTGTATGGGATTTGCAGTTCTGACATGTCCTTTGAATTAAAGTGAGATTATTCAGAAGACTTGAATGTCACAGCTTTGTATTTGATGTAATATTCAATTAAACTCGGGTGTTGCTGGCCATGGAATCCAGCACCCAGTCTGATATTCTTCTGATTGAGATGGAGAATTCTTATCAGGGCTGTTGGAGAGAGGGTAGCGCTCCAGCACCTCACTGCCAGTGTGACTGCGCTGTGGAGATGCTAGTACTGAAAGTACAAAGTTCCATTCCTGTTCTTAAATGGCATAAAGCAGATGCTTCCAACTTTTGAGTTAAGTCGTATAATTGATGGGTTGGGCGAAGGTTTAGAAGTAGCTTGGTTTTGTCAGTATTCAATGACCACTTTTCCTGTTGGGGTTATAGGATTCATTCACACGGAGAAGTTAAAACCATTTAGATACTAAGGATAATTTAGGACTGCCAATTCACCGGAAGCACTTGTCTTTGGATTGTGGGAGCTGGATGCATCCTGCATGGTCTCTAACTCAGGGTTTTCCAATTGTTTTTGTTAAACATGGACAGTCATTTCAATTGATAGATAACAAAATGGATGGATGTCTTTCCAAAGGAATTCCGTTTCATCCCCTGGTGATATACATGGCATAGTAATGTTTTGCAGCTTTTCCTACCCTTATTACTGGCTTTTATCTTGTTCATGTTGTAGCACAGTGTGGAAAAAGGAGAGTAATGAATTCATGTGAGATCCCCTGTCTTAGTATTGTGGCTGTTCGGAAATGTGACGTAGTGTCTCTGTCCTTGCTGCCTGTTAGAAATTGACGTGTAATAGAAAGCTTCGATTATCAGACAAACGGAGAAGAAGCGGGCCACAGTTGTTTGTTCCCAGAATTCTGAGCGTGTTACTCCTCTGCTGGGACTGGCACGTTCCCACAGAGAGCCCACGTTAATTTTAACAAGTGGCACTGGGATTCAAGGCACGACAGCCATGGCAACAGCTTATGAAGATAACATAACTGGCTGTTTCTGAAGCTAGTTTGAGGGAACAGTTAATGGGCATTGAAAAAAAACTATGATGTTGGGGAACATGATCACAAATATAGCACAAGCGTACTGGCTCGACTGGTTGATGGTTTAGACCACCTGATATTACTGGTGAGTCAGTCATTTTGCACAGCTGTGTTATGCTAATTTAGGATCGATTTGTTGGAGGAACCTAATAGGAGGCAGGCTAAAATCCGCCTGGACCTTCTCCACAGGTGGGATGTGCAGGCTGCTCCAGCCACTGAGCAATCTGAGCCGTAACTCAAGCGCCATGAAATCTGGCCGTGTGCCAGGGTCAGTTAATCGCCGATTTGCACGTGAAGGAGCTGCACCAATCGCGTGCGTACGTTTTCTAACCTCAGCACTTCGTAAATTAGGCCAGGAAAGCGTGTTGACATCAGCAGACTCAACAACATAAACCACATGCCATTTCTAAGTAACCACCAAAATGCGACACGAGGTCGAACGGCAGCATAACATGTACTTTAGGTAATGTGCCCTTGTCTTTGGTCTTACATTGTGCTGTGACAAACATACATGAAGGAGGTGATACACTGTATCGCATGGGCAGTGTCTGTATTGTTGCCATTCGGAAACTTTCGTTCTGTTTCGCTTGTATCCTTTTTATTTTTTTTTGTCCCTCCCTACAAATAAATAAATAATTAAAATAATTTGCTTTGTAGGTGTGGTCTTGAAAATTAGTCTGCTACAAAAATAAGTGTTTTCTTTGGAAATAAACATTACCCGTGAACCTCCCCTTTGACCCGTGGGTGGGTGCAGGCGGGGGGGGGGTTCGTTTGGGATGTTTGTATCTTAAGAAGGTAAAAGATGCCTAAAAGCACTGATGTAATACTGTTGAATGGTTTATCTTAGAAGTGTGGTGTTTTGTTTTTAGCCGTGCTGCGCTAGAGGTTAACCAGGTTTACCATGGATTTACTTTAATTGCCACTGATCGAAACTGCAGTGCATGGTCCCTGCAGCCACCTTGCTTTTTAAAGGCGGATGTAGTATATTTAAAGTGCAGTGTTGATGTTTCTGACAAGTCAGAGTTATGAATTTAATGGCAAATAAGACTGGTATGAGACTTGTTTGTCTACTTCTTGTAAAGAATAGCGGTTTTGGCTTTAGAAACTGCTATAATCTACATGGGGGGTAATCACAGTCCTGTTGATGGGGTTGGAGGTTTGTGATAGAAATATATTATTTCCAGCCTATTGTGCAGGTGCTTAATCCTAAACGGGAAATACACATGAAGGAAAACAGGAAGCAGGCTATGTAAGAGAATGACATGTACATGCCTTTGTTAGAAGCCCATGATTACAGTTTATCTCAGTATTACTTAAGGAGTACATCCCCAAGCTGCTTCCCAGGGCATACCAAGCGCCCTCCTGCCTTCCAATAAACGGCCGACGGCTGGATCTGCCGGGCATCTGCACGGGCGCAGATCAGTCCGGGGGTGTCGCTAAGTGAGCCCGTCAAGCGGCAATAGGAGGGTGGTGCCACCTGCGTAGGGGAAAGCCCCCGCCACTCTTAGAGAGCCCTCCCAGTTCCGCCCCCCCACAGCGACAAAAGGCTCGCCCAAACAGTGGACCAGCCTTCAAGGTGAGCCTCCTGCCCTTCTGTTATCTGCCTCGGGGTGGATTAGAGAAATTACTAGTCTCGTCACCATATGGCATGTTTGTTATGTAACGACAGACAAGCGGGAAATCAGCACAGCTGCAGTAAAGCTACCTCGCCGGCACTGGGCAGAGACCATAGAGCAGGATTCAGACCCTACAGCCTTTGTGTGTAGGTTCTGGTGTTTGGGAGGTCGGGCACTTCGCATGGGTGGGTTCATTCCGTACTGTTGGTGTTGACAGTCATATTTAGAGTGTGTATGGAGGAGTATTGGGTGGGAGCAGTGTGGTGACTCACTGTATTCTTCACTTAGGCCTCTGGTGAGTGAAGCTCCCACACAGATCTCAGGGACAAAAAGCCTGGGTTAGAATGAGGGCAAACGAGGGGTGTTTCCCAAATCGTTTCCAAAATATCATCCTTTCTGTGCTATCACAGAAGCAAGCATGACTTGATAGTTGACGTTCTGCACTTCGATTTGTACTGACAGCATGTAACCCGCATCCCTTTTCGTTGGCTGTACCGATCGTGACAATGTGTGCCGAAGTGTCGGCGCATGTGGTCGTCTAGTTTCCTTCATACACTGTAAACATGCTGCAAAGCAGCAATTGACTTGAATATCCTGATATTGGTGTCATGGAGCAAAGCCATCATTACTAAGGAGGGAGCATAATGGTTAAGATGGGTTCATCTCCCAGATGGAGCCCTCTTGTTATACCTGATTAACTTTAATAGCTTCAGTCACTTGACCCTCATTTTTAATAGAAATATTTTTCCATTTGTAGACATTTTCTTCAGCGAGACAACTGGCCTGTATGACATTACAATACATTAGCATTAACAAAAATTACCTGGTTCTCAGATTTCTCTCCCACAGCCTGAAATGTGTCCATTCAACAGATGTACTGTTAATTGCCAAGTAGAGTAGAAATCATAGCAAGTACGGCATTTCCACGCAGGCCTTGTTTTAGCACATGGGTGACACTGCTTCCTGTGTTTGGCTTCCAGGCTGGTTACATAGCAACCGTTGCCACGTTGCCTTTCAAATGCCGATTGTCCTTGAGACCTTACCTTGAAAAAGTCTCCCTTGTGTTTTTTCCTCTTAACTGTTTAACAAATTGCTTTTTGTTGGGTGGCGTTCAGTTCAGGCGTGTTTTGTTGAAGCAGGCACCATCTAAGCATTCAGGGATTCATTAGCTGTGATCGGTATTGTATTTGTATAGATCTTTGGTTGTCATTGTCAGGAGCTAATTGAGAACCTTTGTGGGGAGAACTCCATAAAATGCAGTTGAAAGTAAATTTGGGCGCGTGCATCTGCATGAGCACCAGCGTTTATGACCCATATTTGGGTGACCAATGCATTAGATGATCCAGGGTCATGCCTACATTGTACCATGGGCTTATCCTGTGTTTGCCCAGATGGATGGTAAGTTAGATGGTCGCTGGTTTAGGTAAATGAGTAAATCTCTTTATTCTCAACTCTTCAGAGGGTTCAGGCACAGAATTCCAAATGAAGGCAAGACAGACATGGGTTTAATTAGCAGAGCTGGCATCTTAAGCTTTAAATGTGTAATGTCTGGAGAATTACACACACCTGTTGTTGACTCTTGTTTTAGGGATGATGCCTGAATATAAATCTGCTGGGAAAATCAGTTGTTTTTCACTCAGGCTTTTGTTGAGGCACCTAAACGACCCAATAAAGCACAGGGGGTCCTCTTCTCTACTACTGAATCCTTTTTGGCTTCAGCTGTGGTGTAAAGCAGTGGGTCTCGACTGTGGGAGGGGGTGAAATGTGAATAAAAAATCTAAACAAAAAAGGTACACATCACATACTCTGCAACCCACTGAAAATAATCCCACTTTTGGGTCTCGACCCACTTGTTGAGAGACACTGGTGTAAAGGGAGCGCTTTGGGCAGCTGGAGTCGGACCCCCGCGTATATTCAAAGCCCTGCAGCTGCCGTGTTTAATATGCCCGAAAGCAAGGCTGGGATTTGCCTGCCTCTTGCATCATAACTCCGGCTCGTCTGTCACGTCTTATAAGGGGCTCAGCGGCTGTGGACAAAGCGAAGAGACAAACCTGGTTCGGGGTGGATTTCGCAGCGGTGTCTGAGAGGTAGACGCCCTGTCTCCACTGTTGCTTCCCCTCCCCCATCTCCCGTCACGGTTTCGTGCCGGTCTCGCCCTGCTGCATGCTCTTTGCTCCTCTCCTCTCTTCTCTGGCATTCGCGCTCTTGTTACCATGCCATGCCGTTACATAAGCTGTAGTATGGATGCGTTCCACAGGGAGTTGGCCGCCCGCGGCCTGTGAAATGGCTCCTCAGATGCAGGAGATGATTCACTGTGTGTGGCTGCCTGGTAGGGGTCTAAATGCTGTTCATCTCAGAAAGACTCTTAATCCTCCTGTAAAAGTGAGCATTATTTGGGCAAATTAAGCAGTTTCCTTTACAGTGTTCTATTTCTGCATCATCTGAACGCAGAATGAGTTTCAGGAACTTGGAACTGGGGAGCTGTAGATGTTTCACTCAGTGAGAAGGCCGTTTGCAAAAGCAATTGCGGGAGGGTGGCGTCTTTGTGAGATCTGCCGTTCTGTCTTGTTCCTGAATTAGTTTGTGGGTGTAAATGGAGCAGGGTGGACTGTGGATTAATATACTTGGTTGCATGGAGACTTCTCAGTGGGCGGTGTTAGCAGTCGGGACACAACCATTGTTGTTTTTTTGGCCTTGTTGCAATCCCAGAATGCAAAGCGCCGCCTAGCGAACCAGGCAGCGTCCTGTAACCCGTCGGTGCTCAGAAAGGCCAAAATCCCACCTGTCCTTTCTCCCTCCTGTACCCCACAGTGCAGGCCCTGATGGGAAGCTTTTGCATCCTTCACAGCCTTGTTTTTGTTGGGGATGGGTGTTATTGCTGGGGTAGCACACGCTTAGCTTAGTGTGTCAGTTTCTGTGCAGTGAAACCAGGAATGGTTGGGGGGGTCATTGTATTTGTACTAATGTGCGATGGCCCAGAGCACAAAAGAAGAGACACCCGCTTACTGTAACTGACGCCATTGGTTATTTATAAGCCGGTTATCTGCGGAATCAAAGGCGTGGCCACCATATTGGCCCGGGACCACTCGCATTGGAGGCGGTGGCTAAGGCGGCCAGAATTGGCACACTCAACGCGGCACTCCTGACACACACAGACACAGACCAGGTCAAAGCCAGGGGGCTTCAGCATCGCACCAGTATGTCGTCGGCTCCCTGTGAGCTCCACGGGTCTCGGCCACCAAGCGGCCTGGTGCCCGAAAACCTGGCACTGGACCCGGGAGAGGCTGTGTTTACTCCCCTGCGTGCACAGAGTTCTGCTGTGCTTATGTGCAGCGGCCCTGCCGACTATACGTCACCGTGACAACCATGGGAACTGTAGCAAATGGTAGCTTGCACTTGCCTGATGTGAGTCTTTTAGCTATTTATGGGGGGGGGGTGGGGGGAGCTCAGCCATGTAAGGGAGGTTCTGTGTTTCTCTCAAGCTGTGGTTTTGGCACTGAGCCGGTGAGAACATCTGTATACCCTCCCCACCCCCTGGCCCCTGTCTCCCATCCCCTTTCGTGGATCAGACAGGACAACCTCCAGAACTTACTGTGGTGCCCCATCGATGCCCCCCCACGTAACACATTCATTAAGCCAGCAATAACCTGGACCACTGAGTGCTGATGAGAAGCGATAGGATAAGACCGTGTGTGTGTGTGTGTGTGTGTGTGTGTGTGTGGGGTGTGGGGGGGGGGCGTGTCATGGAAGGGGGAGGGGCAGAAGGGGCTGGACGCCGTGCAGCGGAGCAGATCGCGATGTAAGCGCAGCACACTCCGGGACGATGTTAATCCCGGCCGACGGTTTATGTAACGGCGGGTCACGTGGCCGCAGACATGGCGTGACATCATGCCCTGCCCTGCTCCTGCTCTCGTTCAATCATTCGCAAGTCTGCCCACGAGAAGGACACGGCGAGTACAGCGGGAACAACCAGACGCACCATACCAGCCCCCCCCTCGCCACCCAAGCTCACGCTTTCTGTTTTCCGTTTCGTTTTTTTTTCCCCTCTCGTCTCCGCCAACGTTGCGGTGATGGGCTGGCCGGTCTGGGGGTCCATGGAGATTTAGCGGGAGAGGTGGTTGGCATTGTTATCGAAGGTGGAGTGCTTATTAACACATCAATGAGAGAAACAGTGATCCGAGTGCAGGGCCCGGATGAGATGGCTGTGAAGCTATTGTTCTGGGAACTGGAACAGCATTTGAAGAGGTAAAATCTGCAGGCGTAGCATTACGCTTGAGCAGTGTGCTAGCCTAGGGGTCTGTCCCTCTCTTTTGTGAGCTAGCTTCTTAGCGTGCTTTGGGCTGATGCTTTTTATGTATGTGTGAATGTCCTTGGGCTGGACCAGTGGAGGAAAAAGACACAGACATTTCATTTATGGTGTTCAGGTCCCTTTTTTTTATTAAATTCCCAGTGGATAAGATAATTTTGGTTGGCATATAGATGTGATGGACATCCATTCTGTAGAACAGGAGCTGTTGATTGATTTCCATAGAATTAGGCTCACAGAATTGTAACTTTGAAGTGAGTTATGTGTTATGTTGTACATGAAATAATGACAAAAATGATTGATCCATAACTGTAAATTCAGTTAATATAGCATTTCTTCACATATCCTGTAACAAGTTTAATTAAACCATTAGATTTAATCCACATGAGTTCAAATTGATTTCTTAATTTAGAATCCAGTAGCTATATAACCAGGTCCCCCCTATCCTATTTGTCCATTACATGTAATTTATTTATTTATTTTGTTGGGAAGCTTGTCTGTTTTCTATTTTTAGCTGTTGCATATGGGAGAAACATGGTGATTTTTTTTTTTTTTTTTTAACGTTTCTGTTCATGTTTACTCGTTACAACTGAGCCTCTTGGGATCCTGACCTGTTTATGCTTCATGTACCTGGGGCAATGAGGCACAAGACTTAAGTACATCCCAGATACAGGAGATTTATTTGGACTCTGTTACTGCTTAAACCTTAGGGCCATCCAAGAATCCAAATGAGCTGACTCCACTCTGCAAACGTAGTGGGGTCTTTGGCTTGTTTTTAAAAAGCTGGTAAACTGAAGCATTTAAGTCATCTGTGTTTGCTGTGCAACAATACTTCATTGGAAGTTCTATATTTTACTCACTTCTCACTGTTGTCATTTCCGTTTGTGACATGGTATAACGTCATGTGAGGAAGAGGCAGTTGCATCACTTTTAAAATATCTATATTTGTTAAAGAGGGACCAGGTTCAGGTGTATTCATTCTGAAGTTGCACGAGGACGTCTAGTCTACCTGATTTAACCCTAACCCCCTACACACAAGTTTTAATGGCATAAGGATTTGGAAAATGTTATGACCCTGTCGATTTGTTTCTGCTTTGTTTAGCATTAAGTCTTATACCTGCTAGCTGGTCTTCCATCATTAAGGAGTGGAAAAAGCATTAGCGCTTATCCTTTAAGCTCAGCAGGTTGCCTGTTGGGGTGAATGAGCCTGCTCCACCTGACCCATCCCCAGCCAATAGCAACACGTGGATTACTCCTGGGAATTCTTGGGCGTAAACGTTGAAGCTAATAATACAGACTACTTTGTCAAAATAAAGACTATCTGACTCAAGACTGCAGTGTGGCAACGATCGTTCTTATTGGATTTGTTTTAGTCACATTAGCTGAAAGGTCATATAAGCCGTTTGCCATGGTGGGAGTTGGATTGGGCTTTTTGTGGGCTGATCCTCCTGCTTATTAAATATGCATATAAAACAAAGGCATTCCACATCACTTCCTGCTTCTCGTATTGCAGTTGCCAGGTTTGCACTAAAACTCCTAGTTTCATTATGCTCTTTGTGTTATACAATTATACTGACCCATTCATATGAGTGTACTGTGTATTTTCAGGTTAGCGTGTTCAGTTTTTTCGTTTGTCTGGCACTCATTTGCATTGAAGGAAGCTGTTTGCTCTGTGCAGAGAATGCTTGTGCAGTGAAGCATTGGATTTCATTCTTTTCCCAGTACATTCATGCTTATTTAGAAAGGGCTTCGACACTTCAGTACCCACGAGATAGTCTCATTGCAGAAGACTGTTCTTTTTCATATATATTTGATAGTCGTGGAGGATTACGCTTTCTGTTCCTTATTTGATGAAATAATCAACCCATGAGAAAATAAATCTCTTCTGTGATGACAGTTCTAAGATTGACCCCTCAGCAGTAAGAAGTGAGGTGTATATTTAAAGATTACCGTACAGTTACACACTAACTCCGGACTATGGAACGCTGATTCAAGTTTAAGAGACGGGGGGGGGGGGGGGGGGTTTGGGACAG
>JAODKF010000001.1:44419216-44433232 GCA_026779585.1 Mormyrus proboscirostris | reverse complement strand
TATACTGTATATATATATATATATATACTGTATATATAAAATGTGTATATATGGAAAGTTGGGCAGGATGGTGCCTCAGTCGGTATTGCTTGAATCTCATCGATGCTGTGTGTAGAGTCTGTTCTCCTGCGGTCCAAAGGTATGCACTTAGATTAACTGGCGCTTTTTAATTGTTTGTAGTGTGAGCCCTGTGACTGGTATACCCTTCAAGGTTTAACCCAGCCTTGTGCCTTATACTGCCTGGGGTTGTGGCTCCAGACCTTCCCATGACCAGGATGAGTGGTCAGAAGACATGGATGCGTGGAAATGCGCATAAACATAGTCCATTTCACGCATTCCATACCTGTGCAGCGTCTTGTGCAGTATTATTGGCCATTTTTAGATGTTCTAAAATAATGCAAACGACCTGCTCCTCCAAATAGTGAATCATCAGTCCGCGGCACTCAGACAGGGTCAAGAGGTTCCAGGACTCCGGTGATGCACAAAAAACATCCGGTCAGATGGCAACGAAAACGACATTTCTGGGTCCAGAAACAAAAAATGAGACAGGTTTGAGGGAAATGGTCAGACTAATTAAAGTTAACAGGAAAGCCACAAGTGCAAAAATAACGGCTGCATTCATCAGTGGTGTGTAGAATAACTTCTCTGCACTGTAAAGGCATCTACCCTTGAATTGGTTCTAGATGCAAAAGTGGGTCGTACCCAGTACTCTCTAGGTGTATATAATAATGTGGCCACAAGATTTCAATCCATATTCCATAACCTATTATCCAGTACAGCAAACGTGCAGCCTATCTCAGTAAGCTTTGGGCATGAGACAGGGGATACAAGTCACACAAATAATTACATATTCAAGCCAATTTACAGGCACCAATTCACCAAACATGCAGACTTCACACATAAGCCTGAGACACAATTATAATCCCCCACCTTGCAGGTGTAATGCTACCATGCTAACAACTAACGCAGTCAAAGCGACAGGAATTCCTTAATACAGATTGAAAATTAGGCATGGGATTACTGTACATAGTCATCTAGTGAGCATGGAGTGAGTATAGTTTCATACCTCTATAATTGCAGTCATAGCCAAGAAAACAAATGTTAGTACTTTTTTGAGCTGTCCATGTCAGGAGGATGTATTTTATCATGGGTTACAGTTCCTGTCTGTTCATCTTGATCCAGAAAAGTATCATTCCTGCCAGCCACCAATTACGTTTGGAAAATAAATCATACAAAATCTTTAGTCAGGCTATTTGATGCATATACTGTCTAGGGATGGCTATTAATATGGGAGAGGCAGTAGCGAATAGACATATCAAGTCTTGTAGCTACAGGGACAACTGGATACATAAATGATCGTATACTTTATGCAGGTATCTTGCAAGATCTGCTTAGTGCTGCTTTGTGAACCGCAGCGTTGGAGAACTTGTAGCAAAATTTTCCTGAAAATCTGATCAGATTAGTGAAAGCTGCAAATATTTCAGCCATAACTCATGTTTTCAATAATAAAGCTCTCAGTCCATCCACAGGGTTTACTGAGGGAGATATATTTCACAACCTCTGTGGCCGTTTTTTGAACTTCTGAAAAAAAATCCAAAATAGAGATAGATACTTGTGGCTGTAATGATGGTTCCTCTTTGGCTGATGGCTGATCTACAATTTCTTTGTCTATGTAACACATATTTAGTTTTATTACCATGTAAAGGAATGAAAATGAATCTTTCCCACAGCAGCAATTATGTGAAATTCACTGTTTCAGACAAGTAAATGGGAATATCCATGTTCACTATTAGCCCTCTGAGGATCAGGAATTTAGCATAGAGAAAGGGTTGGTGTGCCTTAACAATCAACATAACTATGCTGTCTGGAAAAATCACCTCCTGCTTGGGTTTCTCTTGGAAAGCAGGCCTGTGAAGAGAGGCCAGACAAAATGCAATCCAACAAAAATCCCAGAAGAAAGGTACTATGAAGAACCCATGTACCCCGCCAGGAAAAGGGTTACCAGGTCTCATTCCTGGAGTCATGCCCGGGGATGGTGCTCGCCAAGTAACCCAGCCCAACTCGGAGTGCCTGCGTGGAGCCCTTATGTAGGCCCACCGTCTGCATGATGAAAAGGTGGGGCTCGAGTGCAGTGCCATTTGTGTGGCAGGTGTGTGGAGTAAGGACTTCTGCTTCTCTGGTGGGAAAGTAGGCTGAGCTATCGTTGGAAATGGTTTCGGTTCGATATGTTCAGCCTTACGTCCATGCATAGTATGGGCTCCAAAGTCAGAGCTCTTAACTAGGGGTGGAGTCTCACCTATTCTAGAGTTCCCCATATGGGGTGGAAGTGGAAACGCTTACAAGTCCCAGGTTGAGGGCTTTATAATTCCAATTTATCCTGGTGGACCAGATGGTTGAGAGGAAAGCTGAGTGTTGAGAGGAAAGTTTGTGTGTACCCAGCCTTTTTAGTGCAAGTGGCTGCGGCCCTCGAAAGGGTACCACCTACAGACCCTATGGTCCTATAGTGACATCCCAATTCTCATTCAATGGGAATACCTCAAGGGGAGCGATTGGGTAGAATGGCATCCTGGAAGTAAACCAGAATGGTCAACTGGGCTTCTGGGCAAGTAATAGGTTGCCCATAAACAAATCAGTGCTGAAAGACAGACCTTGGCATAAGTGCACTTTGTAGCACAGTATCCCAGGCCAGAGAGCAGTGAATTACTTGGTCATGTCATCTGACTGGACGTTGAAGTGAGGCAACGTTGGTAGTCAATTGGGAGAAGGCCAAATGGACCAGGATGACCCAGACGAGCAGCTGGTTGCTGGGAATATCTGGCTGGATCTTCTGTGCGAGATGAATTCAATTCATGCCTCCTTTTCCGGAGTTCCCACATACTGAGTGAGGTAGGGGACATTAAGTCTGAATGGACTATGTTCAGGACATCAATTGTTGAACTGGATGCTTGAGTTGTGGCCAGTGAGGCAATCAGTGCTTGTATCAACTGGTAGGCATCTGTGATGAGGGAAACTGTCAGGCTGAAGAAGGAGGGGGTTTCTTGAAAGGGCCAGGCGCTGACAGGCCAGAAAGACTGCTGGGAAGTCGGCCACAGAGGCCAAAGCTTGTGCATGGGAAGAGTTTGGAGAGATAATTTGGGTGACCACAAAGATGTTTTGTCAAACTGTAAAATTCCTCAGAATGGGGAGGCAGGGCCATGTTCAGCCAAAATGGAGAAGTGCTGACCAAATCTTTAGGGTTGTGTGTGACTCTATGAGATAGGATGCTACTTCTGTGATCGGAGAGTGACTGATTCAGATCACATGACTGGTCTCCATTGGGCCCTTAAACAAGGTCCTTTACTCCAATTAGTTCAGGGACTCACTGAGCCTGCCTGAACGGGGACAGAAAGTCACTGGTTGAAATTCTTTGCTTCAACAAATGATTTCAGTGCATATTTTGTAACCATTGTATGCTTAGCTCTAATTGCTCCAGGGACTGGTTGACCCTGTTTTCTTAATTGTGCATGATTTCAGATAAAAGCATACGCTAAATACATATAAATAAAATATACCTTCATTCAAGAAAGAACACTTTGTGTGGATATGTCCTCTCACTAGAAGGCAGTAGTTCTGGTGGATCAGAGTCTGGTGGATAACTGCAGCTGAAGTTGCTATAATGGTCTTCATAGTGGAAAGGCTACAGGAGTACACAAAATCTGTACAGAGATACTGAAAGCAGTGAATGGTGACGTGGATTTAGTGTTGCATTGTAGGTGGGTGAAGTATCTCCGGACTACAGAACAGAGGTGATATTCCATATTATTAAGAAGAGGAACATAGGAGAATCAAAATTCTCGACACTAATGAGTAACAGGGGGAACTCCAGCCTCTCTCTTCTGCTATTTGGCTCCTCTATGACTCAAGCAAGACTTGTGTCTATTTAATCATTTTGAGTACCTTCCAGCAAGCACGCCTCTTGGCTCTACTCCTGTTTGCGATTTTCATGGATGGGATATCAAAGCACAGCTGATCGGGGGGCTTCATGTGACATCTATGCTTTTTTCATATAGTGTTAAGCTTTTGGCCTCATCCAGGCAGGACCTCCAGCACAGAGAGATCCTATGCCAAATGTGAAGTGCAGAGATGAGCATCAGCGCCTCCAACCCCAAGGTTACAGTACCTCTGGACAAGAGCTGTGGGTAATGGTTGAAAGAACAAGGTCATGAGCGCAAGGGACCAAAATGAGGTTTCTCTACATAGTTGACTGACTCATTCTCTGTGATGGGTTAGGAGTTTGGAGATCCAGAGGGACTCTGAAATAGAGCTTCTGCTCCTTCAGATCAAGAAAAGTCAGCTGAAATGGTTTGGGCATTTTATAAGGATGCCACCTGATCAGCTCTTGGGCACCTCTAACAGGACGGAAGCTACCAGCTGACCTGGGAAGCTTGCAGGAGTTTTACCTATTTTCCGAGGGCAGAACAAAAAGTGATTGGTCTACAATCAGATTGTAGAGGAGGTGGGTCTAAGCAACTAGAGGATGCAGGACCAAGACATCTGATTAGTTGGTCCTGCCTCCTCTAGTTTTTGGACCCACTTCCTCCATAATCTGATTGGTTATCTCTCTGAATCAATCATTTTTCATTCCGCTCTCAGAACTTTTTTTGTGGAAGTAAAACTCCCATGCATGCTTGAGAACATCTGGGGATCCAACAGAATGAGCTGGAGTCTGTGAATGTGGGAAAAGGGATCTGATGTGACCTGTTTGGCATGTTGATATCACATCTCTCACCAGGAGAAGTGGGTCAAAAATTAGGTGTTGCAATGAAATGCTTAGCCACCGTGGTGGCCACACTCCACCAATGTGTGTTGAGTTTGTATGATCTTCCTGTGTTTGCACCATTTTCCTTCAGGTATACACATTTCCTCCCACAGTTGAAAAGCATGAGGGTAGGCGAATTGGCTTCTTCCAATTGCCAGTAGTGTGTGTGTGTATGTATGTATGTGTGCCAGTAATGGACTGACATTCCAAGCAAGGTTTTTTCCTGTATTGTGCCCTATGCTAGCCGGGATAGACTCTGTGCTCAATGTGACCCAACACAGTGTAAGAGGTATGGAATAAGGCTGGACCACAAAGTTGTAATCTTTTAGAATTTCTTCTCCAGGGACAAATTCGTAATTTGCAGATGTCTGAGAAAATATATCACTTAAAAATAGGGCTTTCGTGTTAAATTCTGAGAATTTACAAAGAATGCTGTTCCAACAACCACCCAAATAATAATCTCACACAAATTGACTTTACCATTTAATTGAAAAACATTTTCACTGTGCGCACAAAATTTATAAACAGATTATGGCACATACTCAGAGATTTGCGTACTTAATGGCACAAATGGACGTTAAACAGGTGAAGGGCAGCACACGTAAACGGCTAAAGCCGGCCGGAATCGCTCCGGTCGGTAGAAAAGCCCCGTGTCTCTTTAGCCGAGAACGCAATCAAGCATGAGAAGGAGCGTGTCATGAACAGGAGGCCACACGCTGGGACCCGATCCTGCAGCAGATTCTAGTCTGAACCTCTGGTCTTCCTCCGCGCTGAAGCCGTCAGCTCTCGGTTCAACGAGGAACGCGAGAGCTGCCCTTTATCCGGGTCCTGAGCTCACATGCCCATCCTGATACTCTGAATGATCTGAAAGATGGCTGTAATGGAGGGAAGAAGCTTACATTACCAGCCTGATAATGAACGCCATGCATGAGAACACAATGCGACCAAGATGATAATTCAATTTCCTCAATAAGACATTAATTTACACTGGTAATTCTGAAAAGGCTTACACTGATAATTGGATTAGTAACACATTGTACAAGGAAATTGCTAAGATGATATAAAATGAAAAACCTGTGGCCTTTTTTCGTTGTTAGTGGTAATAATTAAGATTAAACACCAAAATAAACAATAGAAAACCATCATGTATGAACTGAATTCATGTTTTAGATCAAGAAATGAACATGCCTAGTAGGTTTTCCTTGAGATAATGAAGTGTGTGTTTGTTACCTGATCCACAGACAACAAACACAAACAGAGCCAGAAGCCAGGGCCCTACTGGGTATTTCTCTTCCTGTGGTCTCTGTAAGACAAAAGCCCAACAATTAGTGAAGCTGATTCTTAGCTATAATTACTTGCAATTTTTTTTTTTCTAAAGTGCCACTGAATTACTATCTACCAGTTTATTCCCCCATTAGATGCAGATGTTGAACTTCTAATCACTATACAATACACTTGTGGAAGCATTTTCAGGCTAGACTGATATTCTAGATTTAAGTATTGCCACATTGTCTTCCTTATTACCTGTAATATATGCAGTGTCAGATATAATTACATATATTGCTAAAATGCCATTATCAGTACTGCTTACTCTGTTTTACCAGAATGATCTGTTATTAAATTACACCGTATCACGTGTCATAATCTTAACTATCAAGAGATCTGGTGAAGATTTTAGTTTTGCAAAAGCAAACGTCTAAAGATTTGCAAACCCCCGCCTGCCCTAGTTCTTGCCTGTAAAACACATTACGTCACTTACAGTTTCACTGGAGCTATTACAGGGTCCCAGTATATCGTCCCATGTACGCCTATATATAACATTTAGACGTGGCACATTTCCTTAGATTCGTGCTTTGGCTCCATCGGAAGTCACGTGTCCCTTCATTTCTTGATAAATATGCTATTGATCGTATGACCATCACGGCATTTTGATCGGTTTTCACGATTGTAAAATATTACCAAGGATCCAGTTTCCAGTGTTACGCAAATAGAGAGGTAATTATTTAAGAAAGGGAAATTATAGAGCAGTAACGTATATTTCTGTGTTGCCTTCCAGATTTTCGAGACACGGTTATCATTGGCTCTAAATCTGCATAGTGACACACTTAAATTCATATTTCTTGACAGTAACTCAAATGATTAGATACCGCAAAATATATGCATGCAAATATTTACAAATATAACACATTGTTTAGATGTTTCCACGTCATAGTGACTTAAACACATGAAATGGAAAAAATCGGTTAGAAATTATTTTAATATTGCTACATATTATGACAAACAAAGTAAACGAAGAGAAGTCATGTTTCATTTATGATTTTCCAGTTTAATGGTGATCTTCGGCTATGTCAGCTCGTAAGGACAATGTGCATGTTTGAATACCAGGCAGCATACATATTTCACTTATAGCTTATCGAATACTTTTTCAGACCCAATAATCTCCCCAAAAAGTGATATATTAAACCATCAGAATCCATGTTTGTTCAGGTGCAATGAAGACGACCGTGGAGATACGGGATGAGGGGAAGATCTTGAGGAGAAGCAGACGAAAGACGCAATGAATCGCCGCGATCCTTTAAAGGGATTATTGGCTATGAAACGAAATTCATATTGAAAATGTTATATTCGATAGAAAACAGACTGATCGCTGACTTGTAATTTAACATAAGCGTGATCGTATTCCTTCCATTTTAGATCCGAACTAGACTTCATCCTGCGAGGAAAACCAATTTCTTACCAGTGTCTTTGCAACGTTGCCTCTCTGCGTGATGTTTTTGCTATGTTTCTCGTTTGCCATTCGGATCCTTTGCTTTGCTACCATCTTCCAAAGATATAAAGATATTAATATGTAGCCAGTTGTTTTATTATAAGGATGGCGATGATGCTGGAACCGCTACCCCTGAGCACCTGCTAGTCGATAGCGTAACATGTAATGGACGGAAGTACGCTTCCATAGCCTGGTGTCTGGAAGAGGCGCATTGGACGCCTTTATATTTTTGGGTTTTATTTCCCAGATACATTTCTTCGGAAACATTTGCGTTGGTAAAGTCTAGTCTACATGTTCTACATATGTTATTCATTTATGAAAACAGGGCAGTAACGATGAACGTAGAACATTAATTACATGATATATATTCAGGGTTCGTCCTCCATTCGGGGTCTTTCTTGCATGCGGGATATCCTTTTAAATCCACCACTGCATGCCAAAATGGCCAAAAAGCTCTATATTTGTTTTATGTGACCAATTCACCCGGTTCCTTGAATACAGCACCTGGTCATCTTTACCTCCTGACCCATTCTGTTCACTGTGTATGGGGGAGGGAAGACCATTGTGTCACCCAGGATAGTTTTTAAACTCTTAATTTATGATTCCTGAGGTCATGCAATTCATTTTTTTTCTTTTTATTTGTAAGTCTTTTGTCTCTGTCTGTGCTGATGAATGAATAGATTCACACTTACACACCCCAGTCCAAATTTAGTTTGATTTAATTTATAATAATCTGCCACTGTCAATAATTTTAAGGCCAATGTTTCAAATTTGAAATGTTCCACTACTCAAGTTTATATCAAATATAGTTTGTTTTCAGGCAATAATACTGGTCATTAGCTACTTGATATATTTCTAAAATATTGTTGGCCATATTTATCAGAGGTGTCATAATTAATTGTACATATTTAGCTACATAAAGCTTATTGCTGAAATTATTTCAGTTATTGCCAGATCATGAAGGGTGACTATGTAGAGATTTAATGGAAAATTTAAGGTAATAAAAATACAAATAAGTACATATTCTCCAGTCTTCTTGAAATAAGATATCAAATATATTGAGCTACATCAAGGAGGGGCTTCTCCGAAGTATGACACTGTTCTTGAGCCAGTGGGCGGGGAGTTTGTGTTTGTGTCCGGAAAGTCACCAGTTTGAATCCTGTGGTCAGGAGGATGGTCATATTACTGATGGGCGCTTTAGTAAGAGCCTCGGCAAGGCTGCTGGGAAAATGAGCGGCTGCGCACTGTGAGAGGGGCCCTCACGCGCGTGTGTGTGTGTGTCACAGAAGAGCAAGAAGAGGCATGTGAAAAGTATTGAATTTGTATGTACTAGTGCTTCGCCAAACGAGACCAATCCCATGATCCAATGCGGCCCAAATTGTTTGGGAAGACAAGTTCACAAGACTCTTGCCGAGTACAGTCTTTGCGTTCTTGGTAAGTCCAGAAGAGCCGCTAGAGAGTTCTGGCCCCATGAGAGCATATCATACTGGGGCCCCTACTCCTGACCAATATAGTTATGTGTTCTAGGGGCCCTGTTACTCAGGGGCCAATGGAATAGTCTTACCTTTCCTCCCCTTTATAGCAGACCTGGATATCACTGTTTCTTGCACCCATTTTCTATGACCACTCATGCAGTATGGGGTGCACCTGCCTGTTCTAAGGAACGTGAGACTATCTGTAATGGATCCCAGTTCATCCAGGCGGACTCACTTGCAAGCTGTGGTCAAATTAGAGACACCACGTCAGTCAATACCATGCTTTAACCACAGCGGGAAACACACAATCACAGAATCGACTGCACACAACCCTGGACATGTGAGGCTTCTGCACATCTGCTTAATATCTGTAGCAGTGGTTGCACATGCTCACCTGTACGGGTGCGCTGTGATTATCGATAGGAGTATATAAATGTACTTCCTTGGAAATGTTTTCTAACAGGGTCGACTTCACACTGCTACTCTGTTACAGCGGTTGAGAACAGAAAAGCATTTTCTAGTCAAATATTGATTTAGGAAATATTAATATTACATTTGTGTTTTTGCATTCGATTGGAATTGAATTTCGTATAATGCTAGCTTGTAGATTATTAGATTTAAAAAATCAATTTCTAGACAAATAAGCAGGTTACTCAGAATACTCTTTAAATTGCTAGCATTTATATTTTTATTTGGTTTTATGTATTTAATCTAAAATTGCTTAAATCAAATTCAAAAAAGGCACCAACAATAATTTGTTTTCGAGGGACTAAATCTGCATGAAATTACTCATGTCTTTATACAAGATTAGTGCATGAAATACTGACATTGAAAAACAATGCTTCAACAAGCTATAGTAGCTTTCCATAGTCGGTTGCTTAGCAACAACATACCCAGGAGTCCAGGACCATGATCAAGGTTTTGCAAAAGAGAGAGGCTACTACCTGCAATGGATTATGGGTTGCAGATTAAGTTGATTACATTTAGATACAAATGTTTAAAATAGTCACATGATTATGATGTATGATTATAGTGGCAACAAGCGACTTATGTAAGGATATGCTGCTTCAGACATTGCAAAAATACAGTGATGATATGTTGATGGATTGTATAGCTAGAATATCTTAGAAATTAAGTAATAAAACAAGCAACAGATGTAAAGCTAAACTAAAGCCAAAGTTGATTGCATCAAATCCTAGAACTGGCCCTTTTGTAGTTTCACTGAGCACAAAAATATCCAGATATGTAAACTGACTACAGGAATTTGTTTTCCAGTATAAGCATATGCTGGGAAGCCTATTATAAATGCCCTTGTTTTAACATTTAAAAGCAACTGCATTTGTGCAGTCTGCATTATGCAAAAATGCAAAAAAAGGGAAAAAAATGTCAAGGCAACCTCGCAGAAAGTCCTGACTACACAGTCATTGTGTTTGTGGTACATTGCCAACTCCGCAGTGTCACTCTGGCTAATACATCATGTGAATTGTTTTGCCACTTCAAATAAACATAACTGTCTTTGTTTCTGCAAGATAAACAAAATGTAAACTGAACTCTACATGCTCATGGAAAATCTTGCAATTAATAATCCTTATTGTAATATCAGCACGCATTAATCGTATCGCTTCACTGGCGTTGCGGCTTTTCTGAAACAATTACGAGTTTGTGGTGCAGATTAAAAGCAATCGAATGGCAGAAGATATCGAATAGTGTCTATAAACGGCATATTTTTTAAGGAAAAGCACACTGCCGTCATAGGGTGACCTTGAACTGTGAGGATAATGGGCTCTGTGTCTGGTGTGATGACCCTCATCATCAATGTCCTCTTGCCTCTCGATTTATAACTGCCAAAAAGACGATTGCAAAACAATGCTTCCCTCCAAAAAAGTTTGGAATCTCAAAGTTTTTGCTTTACGTAAAAGCATTCATGAAATTAATGTACCATTAAGTTAATTTGTTGACATGCAAAGAAGGAGCTGGTTTCATATCTTAACCAGTAAGGAGAGATTGCAGGAGAGAAAAAGCTCACTTTTTTTACCATTGCGACGACTGGACAATAGATGGATACAGCGCATAACACTGTTGACTTGGCTGTGGTGAATGCTGTACAATATATTCATCTAGTTCATGCCGCTTTAATGATACTGCTGACTACAGCAGAAGGTCAGCTGCATGTCTGTACTTTGTTGGGTTTTACTCTTTCGAGAAAATATGCAAACGATATGCAAAACATGTAAAAAATGCAAAAATTAACAACCGAAGAAGCTTTAGCACTTGGTGCAAAAGAGGATGCTCCATTGTCGTTAAGCTGCACTGGTGTTAAGCTGAATGTCACGGCACCGAGTTCTTAGTTTTCAAACTTCGAACTCACTCGCTGAGACGCCACTGTTCAGTGTGAAATCCGACCGCAGTTTGTTTGGACGCTCTGGCCCACATTCCCCATGTGCTTCCGGGCTTTTCACGGGGTGGCCATGTGTTTTACTGCCCTCAAGTTTGAGGACAGCAGCTCTGCCCCTGACATTAAACCCCAGCGCGTCTCAAACCTCTCCCTCGCCTGCTGTCCCCACTCACGCACATGTCTCATGGCAAATGCCCCATGCAACCAGAACACACAGAAACCCTCTCTGTCACATGCACATGTTCGCAAATCAGCACTTACAAAGGACGCAAACACATACTCAACCATGAAATTACCCCTTCAGGAGTAATTGTCAATGTATGAGATTCCCAAGCAAGTAATTGAATTGCGGAGCATCAGTTTATTGACTGTGAAATCTTTTCAATTAGATTTCTGCAAGGTTACCCCTTGTCAGCTAGGCTATATCTCAGCCGCCACCCCCACCACCTCTGACTTGAGAGTGGGTTTCTAAAGTGCATGATGCTGGAAACATAGTCTCTTTGCAGAACACCTTTACTAACTGGCGTGTTGATATATTCAACTAAATATGACACTTGCGGTTTATAAGATTACACAGGGGGTTAGGCAAAATAACGATCTATTGCAGAAGACAGCTGCAGGCCTAATTCCTATTTGTTTTTATCAGCAAAATGTTTTGATATCTCTGGAGTCAGTAGACAAGCTGCTTGCAGTCTCTCTCTTTTTCAAGGAGCACCAATTCCACCCCCTTGGGATCACATAACCTGTCTGTCGTCTCTGAGCAGCAGGCAGGTCTGGTTGGGCTGTCAGGCATGTACAGACATTGTAGGGGTGGGATGGTGATTCAACCTGAATATTGACCTCTGAGTATTTTTTTTGTTACCCCTTTTATTTTCTATTTCGCTTTTGCACCAGATCTTTACACACGATACCGATGGTGCAAGGCTTGCTATGCTAAGATCAAACGGCATTGTGATGTAGCTCTAAGAGGGTGCAGGCTAAGGGGGATCCTGACGCTGTGACACAATGACTCACACGCTGCACCGCCATGTCCCTGTGAACACCGCAACAAACCCTGTTCCCCCTGTCTGTAATGGGGATTTTTCACTCTCTCTTTCTAAAAAAGCAAGTGATAAGTGAGGAATGGGATCAGCAACAGGGTCACACTCATCCTCCCGTATGTATCTGCAGAGGGGAAACCAGACTCTGGAGTTTGTCTTGCAGGGGTCCTTACGCGAAAATTCATGACTGCGTTGTGTCTCTGTTTGTCTCACAAGAATACCCCTCCACACCCCCCCAAAAAGACTATGAGAAGATTGCAGTATCTCCCCTTTGCACACCAAGTACTACTGGGACAGTAGTCTAAAGCCCAACTTGGACTGGACTAGTTTTACCCAGAGAGGTTCACTATGTGGTCTGTAAAGCCATTTAACTGGCTGATTCCAATGGGATAAGAAATGTGTGGAATTATCCCAAATGACCAGAGATAGTGGAGATTAAACTAATCCTGTCTGGACATTAACGTCAGAGTTAGTAATGACAACTGCATTTTCATTTTTTTGGGTGACCTATCCCTTTAACATACTAATTAAACGAAACATTTTTTCCCCTCTCAACCGTACAGTACCTTACTGGTCTGTATTCAGCAGTGCTGTACTGCTCTGCACCTCCTGAAAACCTTGACGCAGTAGAGACCGTAGGTGTAGCTTGCTAGACGTTTATGTGGAAAACTCAGTATCCATTCAAGCTCCACTTTTAGTGGATGAATGCTGTCTCCACCTTAGACAAAAGAGGCATGTCTTTATAGATATGACCTTATCACCTAGATGACTATTTGGACAGGGCTACTACTAACGGAAAAGGTCCATGCTCACTGAAACACAGAAGGTAATTCACTCCTGAATTTTTACTGCGGGGGTTTGTAATAGTAACATAGAAACAGATAAATAAATAGACATGGCTGGATTAAAATCCCACACCTTGTCAGTAATTGCTTCAGCTACATTTCATTCCCTGGTAGAACAAATCATATCTGAATAGAACTTTAAAGATGTTTTTTCTAATATTTTATTTAACTGGAGTGTAATTATAAGTTCAACAACTTTATTAACTAAACCTAATGCTACAGTTTGCTAAAAATATGATGTTTTTCCTTCATATCTGATTTCACTGAGTGTGACTATGGAGTGTATGTATATAATCTGTCAGGCCCCTTGACCGATGCAGCATGTTGTGAGGTTTGGAGACCGTCGTTGGTGCTGGTGTAACTGGTTCCATCCAAGCCGTAACGACATACATGCCCCTTATTTAGAGGATAGCTGAGAACAATAGATCAACCATAAAAAACAGCTTTACAGTTTCAGGGACCATCGGGAGTCTGCAACAAACGAACAGCGTGACTTAAAACCCTGTCTTTCTCATTATCCTCTTTTAAAAATACATTATGTATCCTATAAAATTCTCAATAAGTGTTTTTCATTATGCTGTGGGGAAGATGGCGGCGCAGGAGGTAGTGCTAGGCAACTGGAGGGTTGCAGGTTTGAGCCCTGATTCCTCCTGACCCCATCAAAGTGTCCTTGAGCAAGACACTGAACCCCTAATT
>JAODKF010000001.1:44362768-44407915 GCA_026779585.1 Mormyrus proboscirostris | reverse complement strand
AAGAACAACTTTGTCACTTACAACTCAGTTTAAATGCAGACAAATCAAAACTTATGTTCTTCACCACCTCAAAAATACATAGACTATCATTAGTTGGAAAAATTTTAACAAGAGATGGTCACCAAATACAATTGGTATCTAACTTCAAATATCTAGGACTTTTAATTGACGACCACCTATCTTTTAAGGATCACATTAATTATTTAACAAAAAAGCTAAAATCCCTTTTAGGATTCTACTTTAGACACAAATCCTGCTTCTCTTCCTCTGTAAAATTAAAACTAGTTCAATCTACATTCTTACCTATCATTGATTATGGTGATGTAATGTACATGCATGCTTCTGCTCACTGTCTACACATGTTAGATAGCGTTTATCATGGAGCACTGAGGTTTATTTCAAACAGCGGTTCTCTAACCCATCACTGTGTGCTTTATGCCAAAGTAAACTGGTCATCTTTACAAGCTCGTCGCCTCACTCACTGGCATATGTTCATCTACAAAACCATCCTGGGTAAATTTCCTTCCTACTTATCCTCACTCCTGACCTGGAAACAAGGACGTCATAATCTTCGCTCGATGGACTTCTTAAATCTGGTTGTTCCTAAAGTAAGAACCGAACTGGGAAAGAAAGCCTTCAGGTTTTCAGCACCTTACTCCTGGAACAGACTTCAAGTTGAACTCCGAATGCACAATTTAATACCCCTCAAGGAATTTAAAACTCTTCTAAAGACTCTGGAAATTAGGTTAACTATTTGTAAATGTATATTCTGATTATATTTATTTATTTACGTTACTTCCTTGTAATATTTTGTAGACTCTGCACTGACACTGTGTTGCCGCCATCTTGGCCAGGTCTCCCTTGCAAAAGAGATCTGCGATCTCAATGGGACAAACTTGGTTAATTAAAGGTTAAATAAATAAATAAAAATGCAGTTGTGTCAGGATGAAGTGCAGTTAACTTCCAGCCCTGTGAGCCACTGTAGTGCAGAGACAGCTCTGGCCAAATCACAAGGGTAGTCAGCACCCTTTGTTTTGACACAAGGATGAATGGGGGTGAGTCTAGTGCTTCAAGTTGTCTAGTAGGGCTGGAGTTGAGTACAGACTGGCCACATCACAGCCCTATGGCAAAGAATGTGATAACTATGTGTATGTTTCCAGGGTTGTGTTTCGGCCTGCGAACGAAGTGAGAGTTGAATCTAGGGTGGACAACAGGAACGTACTAGAAACATATACCGGAGGAGATGGAAATACTCATTCTTAACACAAAGGGAGAGGCAGCAGCCTCAGTAAAACAAAAGCAAAAGCAATAATCACCTGAATAGAAGTGCTGGTTGCTAATTTGGCAACCGAAATTCCTAAGCTCCTACAGAAAACCTCCTGATGATTCACTGCTAATAAAAGGAACCAACTAATATCAAACAGAACTAACCAGCTGAAAGAAACAGAGGGGGGGAGGAGCCAAAAACCAAAGGGCAAAGGGCAACTGGCTGCCCAACCCTTCCTGTGCTAACATTGTAGAAAAGATAGATAGATAGATAGATAGATAGATAGATAGATAGATAGATAGATAGATAGATAAAGCAAGGTATATTACTGTGGTCATAGTCGATGCCAAAGTCCATCAAAAAGTCAGTTCATGCATTGATGGACAAGCTTATTACAATGTGGTTGTGTAGTTCATGTATACATATGATGTGCAGGAGTGGATGTCAGTGCAAGAATTGCCAGAACAAATTCAGTATGTGGAATACAATAGGTACAGAACATGAGCTGTTTATAACAATGAGGGATTTCTTGTTAAGAGGGTACAGTACCTGAGGCTGCTGGGCTGGGTGTTCATAAGGGTAATTGCTTGTGGAAGGGCACTATTCTTGTGCCTGTTTGTTTTGGTTCACGATGATCTGTAGCGTTTGCCAGAGAGAAGCGAAAAGAGGAAGTGGCTCAGGTGTGTGGGGTCTGTGATGATTTTCCCTGCCCGTCTCCAGATTCGGGATGAGGAGAGATTCTGAAAGGCAGGAAACAAAGAAACCCACTACTAACAGACACTACCAACAAACTCCAAGGACCACAGGAAGCAGGGATCTGCATCATAAAGCAGGATTTCTTGCTTAGTCTGGGATAAACATTTAAACTGCTGTACCTTAAATCTGACAAGTTACCTGGCTAAGAACGAAATCCAGCTTCATGGTTTAGGCCACAGTGGTCTCAATTCCTAATATAAAGGCAGGGGATGCTGCCTTTGCAGACAAAAAGAAAAGCTAAGCTCACCTGAACAGACGGGCTAATTGTTAACCCCACAACCAAAATTCCTAAGTTCCTTAAACAATTTACTGGTAACAAGGAAACAAATTAATATCAGACACTACAGGCCAGATTCCTTTCAGCACAGAGACTCAACAGGGACCTTTCCAGCTAAACCACATTCTACAATAAACCAAACCAAAGTACTTTTTTCCCAAGAGAAACACAACTCAAAGCTTTTTATTATGAACTCAATCAACCCAATTAAATAGAGTATGACTGAGAATCTTTGTGTTTTTCATTGCTTAATTTCATGGACAGAGACATCTCTTCTCAAAATATCATAACTCATTTGATGTTTTGCTAATGAAGACTATTCACTTCCATGAATTCCATTGTTTACTTTATAATCAATACAGGGAAGTACGTTTGTGTGGTAAGCGAAACATTATATTATTCATTTACTTGATGCCTCATCCACTGAATAACTTGGCTTACAATTTTACAATGTACTTTTATTGATTTATACAGCTAAATATTTAGTGGAGGACTTCAGGTAGTGTACATGATTTAACAGGTCAGCTTCATAGAACTTCAACATAGGTGACAAGGTAAGTAACTGCTGTGTCCTCTATTGCGTAGTTAACGATAAACCAATTCTGTTGTCACAGAGGCTGTGTTTGCATAGGATTATATCAATATAAAATGTCAACATATAAGGAAATGGAACATCAGTTCCCTTAGCTGTGTTTATGTTGCAGAAATATGATATTTTGACTTTTACGATGCGTAAATGTTTTTCACTTCCACTACATTATTCAATACATAAATACAATAAATTAGGCCTTAGGCTGTAGGCTAATGTAAGTGTTCTAAGCATGTTTAAGGTGGGCTACGCTAGGCTATGATATCTGTTAGGTTAGGTGTACTGTATTAAAATGCATTTTTGCCTTAAGATATTTTTGCTTTATGATTTTTTAGAACATAACCCCATCGTAACCTGGGGAAAGGCTGTATTTACCTGTAATTTTTCTTTCTGCGTGTCCACAATGGACAGTAGCATCAGTGCATCATACAGGTGAATGGAGAGACATCATTAGATCTCATTTCTCCAAGCCTAGCTTCCACGAGGATATCATTAAAATGTTTGAGGTTTTATGAGCCAGATGTATGTGTACGTGAGATTAAATGCTCCACCTAACTTCCACAGCATGTTTTTGGTGATAATAGTAACTGAAACCTGATCTTTGACCCCTAAATAATGATAAGGGTGCGATAAGGCACAGAGATATAGAAGGTATTCTACTTCCTTAACGAGTTTCTGGTGGAAAACCCGCTAGATGGCCACTGACCTCTGAGTGGACTGTGTGAATTCTGGGGAATCTTTGAATCTGTGGACTCATTTCAAAGTCTCAAATTTTTAGACATGTACAAATATTATTAAAAATGTGACTATTTTTTCGATAAACTTCAAAAATGTTCTAATTCTATCTATCTATCTATCTATTTAAACAGGTCCAGGGGGTTATAAGAATCTTTTCTGGAGTCACGTGGCCAGAGCTACAGTCCTCAGTTTTATTTTCCATTCAGCCTGTTGATCACGATGGGAAAACAAAGACGAGCATGAGTTGTGCTGCAGTTCTTGTTTGCACGCATCACACCAGCCACCAGCAGGAAATGAAGTGGGGAGGAATTCAGCCAGAGGCACCTGACAGCTTGTCTCTTATTTCACCGAGACCGACTCCAGACGCCGCGATCACCTGCAACTCCCTCTCTGTCTTCTCTTCTCTGGCCAGGTCCACCAGAGGCAAGCCAATGTCTGCACGGGATCTGTAAATCAGACTGGTTTGCTACACAGGACTTTATCCCCAAACTTGGGGGCAGACGGCAGTTCTCACAGCCATCGCTGTTTTTGGTCGCTTAGCGCTCTGTGTCGCATTTGCAACTGTCCTTCTGCTGGGCTGTGCATTTCCTGCAGTGTGGATCATGATGTCACCATGTGAGGTTAATCAGGTTCTATAGCCAGAGGAGTAACATGTGTTGGAGGGGCATAGACTGCATGGCAAATTCAGAGTGCCCAGCACTCTATAGGGGCCCCAAATGTGGTGGCCAAAATCTACCCGGGGGGGGAGGGGTCCAAGGTGTCATTTTGCCGGGGGGGGGGGCTGGGGGGCAGAATTTCTAGCTACATCCCTAAATATCTGAAAGGTGCTCCAATATTTGATGGAGTGCACTCACAATCACAGCCAAAATTTTATTTAACTTTATTAATAAATCCTTTTTTACAGATCAAGTAAAGTAGATCAGTCTTGATGACTTGACTCAATGAGATGTTGCAATTCAATTACATACATCATTAGCAAACATTTGTATATGCATTCAAAATCTATGTAACTGAGAAATTGCAGGTGACAGATGCCTGTAAATATTATGCATCATGTCTGAATCCTGCAGAGGATTCCCACGGAGGAGCATATGTGACCCTTCTTGAATCTCCTGATCTCAAAGCATAGCAGAGTCTGCACCTCCTTTCCTCACTGATAGCTCCCTAGAGATGGTTGTGTCATACGGGATTCAGATTTCATATCCGGGACCCTCCTCCACTGTGAATGGAGAAACGCTGCAATCCCCTAGTTGACCTGCCTGGGGTTTAATTTAGGCAGAACGGACGTGCTAAGTGAGCGGGACCTCCCTCTTTCACTCTCTCTCCCCCATCAGCACGTCCACGCTGCTGGTGGGCCAGGCTGCCGGGTTAACAGACACCCCATGCCTCAGCCTCCCCCCGCCTCGAAACCAGTGCTCATCCCCGCTCGCATCCTCGCGCACGACGCTAGCATCAGGCAGAGTACCAGGACTGCAGCCTGGCTCCACAACCCAGCAACGTGTGCCAGGCATCCAGAGAGAGTAGGGTGGTGGGAAATCGATTCATGTGCTGCTCTTTATTCCTTCCCGTTCACTGACATCGGCAGAAGATCTGGGGCAGGCCAGAATCCAAAAGTGCCAGGAGGGGGCGTAGTGCGGGTAGTGGGTTGAGCAGGCGAGCCGATAAGTAAGCGTAAGGGAGGGGTTTTAAGTCTTCATGCCTACAACTCACCCGCGTACATTACAGCGATCGCTGCTATTTACAGGAATCAGCGAAGCGAAGCCCTGTCTTTTCAGAACCATGACACACGGTTTACATCAACACATTAACTGTGTAGGGACGCGGCGCGCTCATCAAGTCGCAGAACAAAATGACTGCAGCGTTATTTCATCGGACACAATGATGTCACGTTTCTGTGTAAAAATGTTTTCACATCGTCCCACACGCGATCGCTGTAGCTCTACAGCTTCCAGCAACACCCTCAAAATGTAACCAGACATAAACAAAGCCCGCGATGCAAACAACGCGCTTTTAACGCCATATCATGATACTGCGTGATATACCTGTGTTTCACTTGTCAAAAAGTCTTGCACGCCTACTTTGCATGATTTGATTATGTTGTTTTCGTACACGTGGTACATACAGGGAAGCTCACACACTCTTCTACGTAACTTCTGTTCACTAGTCAAAACTGCACCCTGACCACCGCTATTCCTTGTGTTTAATGACGCTTGTTAAATTCATTTCCAAAATAAAAGCGACCAGGCCAGTTTTTTTAGCCTTTTGAGCTCCTCTCCTTTTCGATCTAGCAAACTGGTAGCATCATGTTATTGTTTCAGCGTTGAATTATAGTTAAATACGTTGAATTGCGGTCAGTGTTAAATTGTCAACGTTGAAACTGAATTGATTTTGGTCAGATCTTCAATATTGAAAAATTGGTGGTGGCAAAACCTTGATTCATTGTTGATATAAAGTGAAAGATTGGAGATCAACGTTGTTTCAACCTTTTTGTCTGATATGGAATCAGTGTCATTTCAACACATGTGTGCTATCTGGGGTGACACTGTGAACTGGATTCACTGTATAACGCGAAGTCTTGAACACAAAAACAAGATCATGACGCGTCTGTATACCCCCCCCCTCCCTGAATTGCGATTCATCTCCTCAGTGGCTTTTTGTTTCCGTTCCTGACCTGAGTGGGATCAGTGACGCACAGAGGCGGCCGCGCCTGTGATAAAGCGCCCGCTTTGTGATGCGTCCCCGTCTGGCATCGTGTAACAGGGGGACGGTTGCCACTGTACGTCCAGCGGCGGTGGGCGACTGCCTCCACGGCGAGGTTATTTATACCGCGAGTGTGTGTTTGCTGCAACGCGGCGCAGAGGCGGTCGGAGGGGGTGGCGATGGGCTGTTTGCTCTTTTATGTAACGATTCCTTAAGAATCTATGTGACCGCTATAGTTCCTGCACACAGAGACACTTCCTGAGGTGCGTGTTATATAAGAAACTCTTAATTTAGATGTGCTTTTAAAGATTCTTCCACTTGCATTATTTGTTTAGTGGACCAAAGCAAAAATGCTAATGGAATCAAAGTTAACTAATATTACATTTGAAGGCATTATAGAAAATTCTTCCAATCAGTTTGGCGATAATGTAGATCATTGCAAGATTATTATAATTGTTATTAATATTAAGACATTGCTTATAATACACTGCAGTGGTTTCTTCCTCATCAGTACCTACCAACCTTATAAATCCGGATTGCATCAGGTCTTGGCAAAGCGTATTTTGCACAGCCAGGAAAAAGAATCCGCGCAGATTTAGCCATTTCACAGATACAGTGTGAACTTTCGAAGTAAAAATGAGCCAGTTTTAATATTCCAAGTGGACAGGATACTACGAATTACAGTATTAAAATGAAATAACGTAACTGACCCAAATCGTATTTCTCTTACCACCCAAAATCATCAATACCTGTGTAAGTTTACACTAAAATATTGATGCAGCTCAGCATCACTTAACATCGCTACATGCTGGGATGCGGGTGCCGTTTCCGTCAGCTGATGTTTCCAAAACAAAAGCAAACAGATTAGTCTATTCCAGTGACATCATTCTTTCCAATCTCCAAGTAAAACCACAGTAACACCAATGATTATCTGTCAATCTTTAACTTGTTTTTCTGGTAGCAAGTCGTGAGACTAGTCTGCAGCCAACCACAGGAAGTCTGGGGCATAAAGGAGGAGCAATAGACAGGATACCAGTCCATAGCAAGGCATTCACATGATGGGCAATTTAGAGACAACCAGTCTGCCCAACTACATATGTTGGAACCACAGGAGAAAACCAGCATAATAGAAGCAGAACATGCAAAAACACTGCGCAATCAGGGGTATCATTGTGGGCAGGGTTAAGATGATTAAAAAAATTTGGAACATAATTGGATCGGTCTGGGTGGGGGCCCAGTATGCTTTCTTGGGGCGCAAAATCTGTGACAGTGCCCCAGAAAGCAAAGCAGGGCTTGAACACTCAACCTTGGAGACTTTAGGCTATAGTGAGCAGCCCCATTAATGATTGCGTGATGTCAAATTGGGGCCTGAAAGAGCAATTTAAAGAGCAAATGTAATGTGATTGGCCACTTGCAGGAAAGACCGGGGGTTAGACCAGAGCAATTCTGCCAGCAAGCCGTCAAATACGGGGAATCTGGCTGGAACGGCGCGTGTTGACATGATGTCGCGCTCGTATTTGGAGAGCAGCCCAAACTTAAGCAAAGCTGCCCAGGTCACTGAGGCATCGCCGATCGCAGGTCTCCTCAGAGCTGGAAGCCAAATCTTGCCGATGGTCCACAAAGCACCTGTTTGCATTCAAACAGCTGCTCAGTGCTGCTGTTCAGACTGATGTTCTCTAACCCCTGTTAATGGCTGTGATCTCTTAAAGTCACCTTCTGTGGTATGTCTGCTGTAATCTACCTAGTGAGGGCTTGAGGAAACGTAAAAACAGAACTAACCTTCCTTTAAGGTGTCAATAACGTATTTTTAGACCTTTATACTTCCGGACAATATCTTTTTCACAAGATATATGAGATCAAATTTATGCAGTTCTTAAGCTTGGCTCCTTATAGTAATCTTATTCAATGGTCACTCATTTCCATAAGCATTAACTCATTTTGTATAAGGACTAATTTACATTTGCATGAATTTTTTTATCTTGGAATCGATTGCTCAATTTCAGGGAACAGTGCCGAAATCCTACATTGCAGGAGCTGCAACATGAGCAGTAATCTTCTAAATGAGCAATGATTTAATATGTAAATAATGTGACATAATGTAATCTGCTGTTTGGAGGCATAGAAGTGACTCGGATCCATTCCCTGTATCTGCACTGCAGTAATATGCCTGATAAAATGACGTCCTTCTGCAGGGGCCACCCACGAGGCCCAGCATCCGATTGGCCAGACCGCAAATCAGGTTTGAGTTTAGCTTTATTGTCACGAGCCACATTTCCATTTATCTATCCAAAACCCTTTGTGTGTCAGTAGGGAATGTGACAGTTTAAAGGAAAATTGAACAGCCTTATAATTACTATGGTGTGACAGTTCAACTACGATATTCACCACACGTATAATTTAAAATTACGTATATAATAGCGTGATGACTGTGCTCTTAGCAGCAAGCATCTTCCAAATAACGTGCTATGCTGGTGGCTTTATCAGAGCCCGCAGGCTACAGCGCTAACCCTAGTTACCGAGCCGCTGTACGCCTGGCAGCGCTTCCTCTCTAAGACGTCCTGGGGATTCATTTTCAGACGCCCAGCCTACCCCTTTAAGTGTGTCCCCGCCACCCCTCACCGCCAACTGTGACATTTACACAGTAAAGAAAGGCAAAGCAACGTCTAGATTTTCACTCTTAAATCTCTCATGCATTCTCCTCTGAACTCAGCGGAATTCTTTCAGATAACGTATGTCTGCTTGCTGGTAGAAAGAGAAAAAGTATTTATGAGGGTAAGGATACTCTATATGCCCAAATATGAGCAGCGGTAGTTAACACCATTTGAGAGGACAACAACTCAAGAATTCCCTGTCAACAGCAATACGCGACCTCACCTAAGGGCTAATCCTAACACTAAATCAGAATGCAAGTCAGTAATGTAAGGAATGAATACATAAATCAAAAAGTGTGTTATTGTGAATTCAAGTCTGGAATTCAGCCTGTAAAATGAAGTATACAATTTTGACTTTTGTTATGAAAACAGCAACTTCAGTTCATACAGTGATTTAAGTAATAAATCACGGTTCGGTGCTTTCTTTGAGTCATTTTCGATCAATACTTTTGCACATTTGCGTTTCAATGTGGACAGAAGCGTCGTTGTTTAAATGGCATTCCATCTATCTGAAATATGTGCAGCGCTCTTCCACGTAAACAAGTTCAAACCCTGCGTACATGTACCCATGTCGCCCTCTGTTGGATACGCTTAGTATTTCGCACTGTGGCCCAAGGATTCTTTTCTAAATGCAAGACTGGATATGTCCAGTTGAATACAATATATAATTATTACTAATTATTATTATTACTATTATAAGTCTGCGTGAATACAATTGAGCATTCATCCGATTCGCTTTAAATTATTAACAACCCTCAATGCACGTATTTAACATTTTAAATAATTTAATTATTTTCATATTTCAGTGAAACACTCAAAAGAAAGTGTTATAGTACTTTTATTGTATTTTATCATCTTCAGTAACATTTTATTGAATTTATCCATACATTCATTACAAATTAGTGCTGCCACAGATCTAATAGTATAGAGGAAGAAAGATTTAATCTATAGAATTTAAACTCTGATTTGCATTGCAAGTTATATATTTCATTACTGTGACATTCACTGCAGCGACAGAACCCACATCATTTTCTGAGATTCTAAGAACGCTATTCCAGCAGTTAAATTACACGTAATAATTATTAATAGTTTCCAAATCTGCTTGTCTTCTATTTTTTTATCTCCATAACTTACAATTCCATTTGAAGCAATAAATGTAAAGGTAACCATTTGAATCCTTCCAACCTTAGTAAGTAACCTAACTCTTATCCAGGGTTACTGAGGGCGCTGAGCTTCTCCCAGGCCGCAGGACGCAAGGCTGCAGATGACTTGGATGAAATGCCAGTCCACTGCAGGGCACAAGTAAACAATAGGACAATTCAGAGGCGCAAGTAAAGTGCATGTCTGCAGGAGGAACCAAGAGGGCCTAGAGGAAACCCATAAAAACATGGCAATAACATCCAAACTCCATATACCGTCAGAAAAAAAGGGGACAGCCCTGGCACAGTTTGGTACCCCAAGGTACAAATGACATTAATGTACCCCCAATGGTACAAAAATGCTCCTCAGCGTCAATTTCAGTACCTTAAATTAGACTAAAAGGTACATAAATCTACCGCTAGAATACAGCTGGCAGACCCTTGAGGGTACAGCCCCAGTAACAAGTAATTGTACCCTCAAAGGTACAAATTAGTACTTTTTTCTAACAGTATACACACTCCTGGAATACAACTTCAAATATAACTATCGCAGCACCCCAGTAGACCTTTTTAAGAAACTCATTCACCTGAACTGACAAATACTAACATATACCAATATAAACTCAATTTTTAGACGCATTTATGCTTTTTTATTGTGGCACAATAAACAAACAATTTTCTAGGGATATAAATAAAATATTACTGAAGGTGTGACTCAGAAAGACGGGGCTGCCCCATTCCATGGCCGTACCCAAAATGGACGCCACAGATTCCCCAAGCTGCCACGTTCGCAAAGGTCTGCTCAAATTTCCTTTAATTTCTAGAGTTTCCCCATCTAAGATAAGTGGATGTGCTGCATATGCTTTGACTAGGCCTTGTTCAAGTTACAACTATAACAGCCTGAAACAATTTAGCCTAAATCTTGGCTGGTCTACCAATATATATTACAAAATGTCTAAATGGATTTGGTACTTCTAAAGGTGTCAAAATGCACATAATTTTCAGTACAATGCACATAAATTGAGTTTTATAATTAATAAACAATGAGAAAATGCTTTGGGACTGGGGAGTCCATTGCTACACTGAACCATGGGCAGTTTGAATTATTAAAGTTAATTAAAACCATGCCAGATTAAAACATAAAAGTTTTACCACATCAGGACACTGACCTGTTTTAGCTGAACCCGCTCACAAATAAATTAGTTGTTCAGGAGACTCGTTTAAAAAAAAAAAAACAGACAAAACACAGCAGCATGAACAATGCCATTGCTGTTATTTAACATTTACAAGGTAACCGTCTCAAGTTTAAATATTTATTTCACCTTTAATTATCTAAATGACTCCTGGTCTGACTCCCATATCATTCCTCATTTGTGAGTGAATTTTTGGCTCTTGAAGTCAGATATTTACTGTTATTCTTTATTCCTTTCATACTGGGAATGTGCATTTTAAATCAATTACTACCAGTTTTACATGATTTATAGTAGAGATTAAATTCAGTCAGACAGACATATATACACACCTGAACTCACCCATTGCTGTTTGGCAAACTCCTTATTTGATTATCAACCCCCCTTCCTTCCTGACTGTTTTTCCTTGAATGCCCTTGTTTTATTCTTCTGGACCTGGGCCTGCTGAATTTTAGGCCTGTGACAAAGAACTAGAGTTCCTTTGTTTCGTATTTTTGAAAAACCGAGTCCTGCTTTTTTCCTTATGGAAAATGCTAACAATTATAGACAAAAAAGTAGCAAAAGAGCTATGGTTGGTTCTAATCAGACAGACATTTTAGAGACACCAACTAGCATTTCTGCAAACTGTAAAAGGAAACTTACATGACACATACAGGGGGAACATCACACACACACACACACACACACACACTGTCCCTGCTGTAGGACACAGAGGAGGAGAGCGACCCTTGTTCCCAGGGCCGTTCAACTCCTCAACTCACAGACTTCTCTCCCCCCCCCCCCCATCAATCATTCTGCACTTGAGCCCCCTCATGCCCACTAACATTTATCAGTTCTTTTCTACCTGATTGACTGCAATTTTACACAGCATCCCTCAAACACTGTTGCACTTTATGTCATTGTGTCCTGTCCTTCTTCAACTGCTCTGTGTGCCTTTAATTGCCCCTCAGGGACAAATAAAGTTATTTGAATCGAAATTAACTGAACACACACACACACACAGTGCTGGAAATGTGAGGCGAAGGCACCATCCCTGGAGCTATTGTATCAATTCTCATAATTTGCTCAAATAATATATAAAAACCTTTTGCTTAAAATTTACATTAAAAATGATAAATAAACGGAACCTTAGCAAGCTGAACCATTATTCTTAATGTGACGCTATGTTCCCATTTTAACCAGCAGAGGGGGTAAACTTCCACCCATCCATCTTCTAACGGGGGGACATGACCATATCCCAGTCAGCATAGGGCACAAGGATGAGGTACACCCAAGACGGGATGGGACGCAGCTTATTATTGCTGCGGCTCTGAGTTTACTAGTGGGTTAGTTTTAAAGCAGTAATTAGATATGTCTATGCAACATTTTAAAACAAACGGCTGTTATTGGAAATCTTTTGAAAGACTTAACCTGCCTTTCCTAGTCCTGTTTTTGCAGCAAGAAAAATTGTAGCGTTCTAGCGACGTGGTTTGATCAATAAACTCTCTAGCAATCTATATGCCAGAATTTATTTTCACTTATTTCTGTTAGAAGAACAGCTCAATTTGTAGGAAAAATTAGCATTAAGAATATATGAATTGCAAACATATATACACACGCTCATACACATGCCCACGTACTGGGGTTAGAAATGTGTCTGATGGAATCGTGCAGTATTTTTGCTATGAAGATCTTATTGGCTGTTGGTAGATAGACTACAAGCATAATACATAGCAGTCGTCTATATCGCAAAAAACACAATGTGCTCATGAAAAAATCAGAACTATATCCAGCAATTACATAATATTCAGCAATTAAATTACACTCGTAGTTGAACATTGTGCAGCTTTCAGTCAGCTATGGGATCCAAGGTACGGTTAAATTCATCCATTGACAAAATGTCTCCAGTGATGGAACGGATACCAAAAATACAGCCCTGTGGTTGTATTTGTTAAGTTGGGCGGATACTGTGAAGATGCAGTGACGTGTGCAACCCGGCTTCCCGTCAGTAAAGGTTTAAATGCATTCTGCAGGCAGGGTCTCGCGCTCAGCGCTCAGCACCTGGAATGCCCTGGGTCCGCGTGTCAGTGTCGCGCGCGGCGGTCCGTGTGGCGCGCGGCGCGCTCGCTCAGAGGCGGGTGGAATGAGCGGCCGCTCGTGAGATCGTCGGCGCTGAAGAGCGACGCTTTACCTTTAACGGCAATCGGGCTCCGCTGCTCCCACACCTCGGTTTAACTCCGAGGGAGGATACATCTTGTTAACACCGGCGAAACGGGAACCATTCGTCGGGGCGGGGGAACCTGGAAAACTTCGGTGTATTTTATTACGGTAAGAAATGTTTACGTTCCGCGTATTTCTCCTGTTTTCTTCGCGTGCTCCCGGGCGCTGTGTACGTCCCGACGTTTGCCGCTTTGTAGGTGCTGGCATCGCTGGAAACGCACCGAAGCGAGATCATTAGTAGAGCGACTTTCGCTGTCTTTGTGCTGAAAGCGAGCTGTAATTCACCGCTGTCTTTAACTGACCCGACTTGAACAAAAATACTGTTAGACTTGCAGAAATGTATGAAGGGACCGGCTGACAGAAGTAAGATACAGTAGCTCTTACAGTGAACATAGCTAGGCTAGCTACTGTATTACTGTAATATGCAGTATAATTACTATATTACAAAATATAGTGGAGTGTGTCGAAGGTGTCGATCTGCATACTTAAAATATCATAGCAGTATGTAAAAAGCACAGATAATTGGGGTAGAATTTATAAATGATTTAAGAGTATGAGTTTTCTTAATGTAATTACGAGGTACTAAGCCAACTGACTTCGTCTATTAAGTCAACCTTTAGCACAATGTGAAGGTTTTTAGTGGATTCCGATATAGCACACGTCATTTTATATAAGTCGTTGTAATTAGTTCATCAGTTGAAACATTTTGGTTTGTGGTGTTTGTGTGTGTTTTAATGGGAAGTATTACCTAGAATTGATTGGACACATACATTTTAGCAAAGCTAGAGGGCTAATATAAAATGTAATAATGACACTCGAGCAGTTCAGTTGCATGCAGCTTACCCTTGATAACATGTCACCTGGGCAACCGCTTCAGCACCATGGAGAGGGGGCTGTTTGCAGTCAGCTGGTACGTTGTGGGTTCTGTATCCTCAACGCCAATGTCATTATTCTAAGTTCAGTCCCTTGAAACAATATGGCTTTTATTGGAATATACCATAATTTTTGGACTGAATTTTCTTTAAGGTCTATGGAAACGCTGTTCTCAATGTTATGTTGCAAAATGTAAAGGAGATAAAATAAATAATAAGTAATAATATTTTGTTCACAGCATTGATAGTGCCACCCGAAAGAGCCTCTTAAGCAGACAAACCAGAATCAGTAGTGAAATAACAAAATAATTTATAACATGCACTGACTTTGAAACATTTTCTGAGCAAGAAATACAAAACAGATGTAGTAAACAGTAGTAGACAAGTGAATTGTCATTGGTTTTTATCATGGAGTTTTAAGCTGATAAATTGGTTAAACATTTTAAATCAGTTTTACTAAATGGAGAGATATGGCCTGTTTTGTGGGTTATATTTGGAAAAACATTTAATCTCTTCCCAAGAACAGCTGAAATTTAATAAATTGTTAGTTTTGCTTATTTAGACTTGTCAATAGTGTAACATCTAGATTGTTTTTGAAATTCCTGATCCTCTAATATGGAGGATGAATTAGTTTTAGTTTTTCTGTTTTTAATGGTCACACCAATGATTAGTAAGCAGCCATTCAAAATAACCTTTTAATATTTTTATGAATACAACCCAACATGGCTGCAAAGGAGGGTTTTTTTAGTGATATGTTAGGTAATTGAGGGATGTAGAGGTACTTTCTAATGTGCATTAAATCCATTAAGAAGCAGACAAAGAATCTCAGGCGATCATACCACAAAAAATAAATCAATACTGTATAAAAATAAATCAACTATGTAGAAAAGAAATATTCCGGAAACATATCAGCAAGAAATATGGGTCTTTGTTTATGTATCTAACTATTCCTGCTTTGTTCATGATCAATTTACAATATGGCCATTTTAGATGGCCTGCAGTTCTGCAAATGTACAGGGTTTTTTATCTGAGACTTATTTCTTGCTAACATTCTCAGCATGTGTTGTATTCAAAGACCAATAACAGTGTTGCAAAGAGCAGCTGGAGAGATGAAATTACATTGGCTGTGTTTCATTGTCTTTTTTGTCTGTCTGTCTGTCTGATATATTTTAGGTGAAAATTGGTTTGTGGTGAATTATGTTTATAACACAAGGTCCGATTTTTCATTGGATTCATTATTTGCTTTGGTCCAATATTGGATCCTTGACCTTAGATTTTTGTGGATTTTTTTGTGCAGTAACGTGGTTGTGACGGCCTCTTTCTGCTGTTGTCGACTTCTCAGTTAACTGTCACCTTTGTTTAGTTGCATGAGTCATTAGCTTTATGGCGTCAGATAGTAATGTGAGGGGCTTGTCTTTCTCTCTGCATTTAAACTAATCAGAAAATGAGGTGTGGCCATCTATCTTTACATCGTTTTTTTTTCAAGCTTCTGTTGATAATTTCTGGTCTGTCCCTAAGATGTTTCGCCTTGCGTCATGGAGCCAGTGATTTGAAATGCCCCTTTGATGTGGGGACACCATTGGGATTTTGTGTGCTATTAAAAGCAGCCATTATTCTGAGCCTGTCAAATTCGGAGACAGAGTCAGCCGTGGTGTCAAATCAGGTTTATGAAATTTATATTGACGTCCATGGAAATGCAAGTAGAGAATGCAATTTGCTATCCTTTTGTCGGTGTGATAAAAGAACCGGCTCTATAGAGGTAGGGGGGAGAAAAAGACACCCTCCTCCAATGATTTTAAATGAGATGGGGGTGGGGTCACAGCTGTGCCCCTTACACTAAGCTACATTTCATGTTAGCCATGATATACATGTACTTAGAAACTGTATGAGCACTTCAAATCATGCTTGAAAATATAAAATGTCCCTGTCTTGGTTTATGATCATACCCAAGTTCTGATTCTCCATTTTCTAAACCTACACCGAAAGAGTAGTAAAATATGCTCTGAATAATAATCAGGTTTGTTTTTATTGTTATTGCTGTTGTTTAATATAAATATGCTTTGCTAGGATAGGTCATTTTTTTCCACATCTGCAGTGGTAATTTTCCATTTTCTCCACTGTTAAATCACTTAACAGCTTCCTGGCCTGGCAGCTGCAGTGGAATTCCTGATAAATAACTGCCCTGTGATCCTGGCTGCTTTGTCATTTGTCCTGAGGAGTGCATTTAAAGGGATGAGGGTTAATAAAGGCGTCACAGATAAAATAGTGGACCCTCCGTCTTCCTGTTAGGGGGTTTTGGCCAGTCCTTCTGATTCCCATTAATGTATACTTCTCTCCTCCTCCACAAACCCTGACTTTGCCAAAATTGTACTTACGGCATTTTTTGCTGGTTTTGCTTATTTTTGTGTTACTGTTGGGGCAGTATGGTGGCGCAGTGGTTAGGATGATCGTCTCACAAATCTGGGACCAGCGTTTAAGTCTCTGTCATGGCTCTGTGTGTGTGGAGTTTACATATTCTCTTTGTGTTGTCATGGGTTTCCTTTGGGTACTCCAGTTTCCCCCCACTGTCTAAAAACATGCTGAGATTAACTGGAGTTAGCAAATTCTGTGTGAGTAAGCAAGACTGGTGTCTGAGTGTGCTCTGTGATGGATTGGTGCTCCATCCTGGGTTCCATTCTGCACCTATCACCTCCAGGATAGGCTCCAGACCCCCCATGACCCTGAAGAGAAGACATATTATGTGGGTCAAATGATGACAGCCTGGCTGGCTGATGCCTTTTGGGGAATACAAGGAACAGACACAGAAAACAGTCTCCCCAGATCATTCACCTAACTCTTTTGAGGCTGGAAATGTCCCTTCTTGATAACTGATGTTCATGCAAAATTTACCTCGGCCTGCAAAAATTGACCCTAAGCATCACACCCCTCCCTCTTCCAGCACTCGCCTCTCAAAAGGTCTGTGCACAGCACTGTTAATAGCATTTCTTATGCATTCTTATGTTTAAGTGTAGGCCCGCATGGTGGTGTAGTGGTTATCACTGTTGCATCATGCATCTGGGATCAGTCTCTGCCATGACTCCATGGGGGTAGAGTTTGCGTTTTCATCTTCATTGTCATGGGGTTTCCTTCAGGTTCTCCAGTTTCCCCTTATAGTACAAAAACATGCTGAGGTGAATTGGAGTTATCAAATTGCTCATAGGTATGCAAGTGTGCCCTATGATGGGTTGGCACCCCATCCTGAGTTCTTCCCTACCTTGTGCCCCTAGCCTCTGGAACAGGCTCCAGACACTCCCATCCCCATGACCCTGAATAGGATAGCAGTTACAGAAAATGTGTAGTAAATCAGAACTAATGCATTGACAAGAAAATTATGAATTATGTCTCAGTGAGCTTTGTAAAACGTATTTCTCTGTTTGTCAATGATCGGTCTACTAGCAAGAAACAACCCATTTGCTTGTCATCGAATCATTTTCTGTTTTGTTATCTAATAAGCAACATATCATCAGTTAGGTTTGCTGTAATTTAGCTAATAAGCACATAGACACGCATGTCACAGGGTCTGAATCACTCTTGGCATCCTGTTAGCAAGTTAAATCCTTGTTGGCGGAAAATCTTAAAAATTGTGTGTTAGCTGCTCCTCTGCCATGAAGAAAGAGCAGTTTTTCCCCTCCACTTGCAGTGCGTGTGTTTGGATGTCACACATGCAGGATTATCGTCACACACCACACCTTTGGTAGCCATGTCTGTTTGCCAAGACCCCGGAGAAATGATGGTGCATAGCTGACATTTCCACTTTGTGGCTCCCACTCGGCTGGTAGAACCTAGTTGGTAAAGCCCAAGAACATGTGATCTTTTTTATTTTAAAATAAATGTTCCTGCCATGGGATGTTTGGATGCAGCTGGAGTGGAATTATATTATGGAAATTCATAGGCTGGCCATCCAGAGCCCCTCATCATCATTCATCTTTCTGGAACATCGAGTACCGACAGGCCAAAATGACTGTCTGAAGGCCATCGTCCATAGCAGTGAAGCCCGGCTTTCTTTAAGGCAGGATCTATTACAGAATGGTAAGGAAGAGACCTTGCTTGATTAGGGGTGCGTCAGCATTCCGGGAAATAAGGCTGGAAGAGGCAGAGCAGCAAATTATCAATACAGTGGACCTGGAGAGGTTTCAAAATGATGCTATAGAGTGATGCCATCCTTTTGGATAGCAGTGGCAAGCAAACAAAAAATTGCATCATGGTCCTAGATTTTTAGTTTGTTTACAACACCAGCACACAACAGGAGAATCATTTCAGACTCCTCTTGATTTAATGTGTCTGAAGACAAATAGCGTCAGCCTTTGCAGTGTTAGGTATGTGGCTTTTAAAATTCCCCCGGAAAGATTGTCACAAAATGCCTGCAAGAAATTCAAAGTAAAAACTGTTCTCTTCTGATTTTTTTTAGCATAAAAGCTCCAGTTCTTTTTTAGGTGCTTGCCTTTGTTATCAGTCAATCATCAACCAGTTTCCTCTATTGTTTCAAAGACCCATCGACTGCCTAGTACCACAGGCAAGTGAATCTGTGTCAACGATGCTGTTGAAATCACTTGGCAACTGGAATGAAGGAAACCGCTATATTTACCTGCACTGTTTTGGTCTGCCCAGTTGAGAAACACCAAAGTCTTCTGCATCATAGCTTTTTTACATTAATTTATTTGGCAGCTTCTTTTACCTAAAGTGACTTACGAGTGAGTGTACACTACTAATACACATAAGAACATTGTCTTGCTTGTTCAGTATATAGTCAGCTTTCAAGAAATATATATTTGGACATTTTACAAAGCTCTATTCTTCTGTTAATCTGATAAATTTATTGTAATTGTGTTTTGCACAGAAAGCTGCTTGTCACTCTGGGAAATCCACAAAAATCATAGCTTCACATAGTATTACGGCTTTTTTTAAGTGTGACGTTATGTGGCTTCTGAGTCTGTTATGGCCCTACCTAGCAGCCAAAGGGGGAATGCATAGAGAACCACAAGCATCACAAACCTTCTGATCCTCCTCGGAAACAGACATCAAACGTATCGCATATGGGCAAATAAGGAAAGCGCTCCTTTTGTTGCTTTCAAGATCGACATTGTGTAGAGCGCTAGAAACATCAATGAAAGGTCTCTGATTAAAAAGAGTCCTGTGTGCTGGACACTTTCCTGCTTTAATTACGACCATTTAACTTGACACAATGGAAATGAACTTTTTAGAGTTTTCACTAAACCACCGTTCAATGTCTGACTAGACTTCACGTAAACCACTCTATGCTTGTTTCTTGAGCCCTAGGAATGCATTTATCCATACACAGTACCATCTGCCCTCATCCTCGATTCCTTACTGCCGTTTTGCCTTACGCAGGAGAGCTCAGAAAACAGCCGTAACATTATCCTTTGCCTCAGGGTGGGGTGTCAGTCTGTGAATACAGGCCAGTAGTATGATACCCAGCAGAGGGAATGATTTTAAACAGGTTTTAATGGCTTCTTCTTGAGTTATTTGTCATACTGGAAGCAGCTGGGTGCACAGTGTACAAGCTATAATCCCCTATATTTGAAGGAGAGGTAATGTAATCCTAAGACTCATTTTCCTTAGCAGTGATCTTCAGTGTTTTTTAAACTCCAGCTACTGAATTATTTGGCACTGTAATTGATCCTACCCGTTCACAGGCAATATAGAAAATTTGTTATTGATTAATTAATCAGTCAGAAATATAAATGAACAGTTTTCAGTCACTGCACACCACTGCACACTGACCATTATATGGCCATTATGGAAAATTGGTATACTTTTAATAATTGCTAATTACTGTATGTGTATACCAGCAAAGGAATGTTGAGTCATTATGATTAACTTCAATGCATATTTGAAGTGCAACATTAGATACAAGATACCTCATGACAAGAGCTGAGATCAAGGATATCGTTAGTCAGTGATATAAAATATTTAAAAAGCATAAGCTTGCTATGATCCAGAGTCCTTTGAACAAGGTCTCAGTCAGTTGCATATGTTATTGGAAGAGTTCAAGAAAGCTCTCCAGTTGTGCAAGAAGATAAAACATTCAGCTTCTGCTGAAATTTTTGGTCATTCATATTTGATTTAACTTGAGATAGAGAAAAACAGCCGTGTTGAGTATAAAAGAAAACACATATGTGGTACATGGTCTATTCAGAATGCTTTTTTTCTGTATTGGTTTTTGCGTTTTCTATCAAATCAACATACTTATGACTGACTTTTTCCCATGAAATCTCTGACATCGTTACTTTAAAGCATATTAGAATTCTGCCATTAGAAGTGTGTATGGCAGTCTTCATCCTTATTGTCACACGGTAATCTCTGCAAGCTTGTGGGTAACTGTGCTTTAAGGGTAATGTTGGAGGAAAAGTAGGTACTAATGCTGCTCATTTTTCGGAGCTTTCCTTTTGTTTGGCCGCATAAAGACAATTGTTGATGAACATCTTTTTGCTTAACGGCCCTTAAGACAGCCTAGTTGAAAGAAGTAATGACTTGTGTAAGAAGCAACTGACTGTTATGTTTGCTGAGAAAAGAGGTATTTTTGAGATCCACCCAGCGTATTCTGTTTTAGTCAGGATGCGTACCACATTTTCCACCAGAGTTCTGGATTGAATAGATCATTTGTGATTTGCAATTTTACTGGCTCTTCTGCCAGTCACTGAATATACCTTGCACAGATGGACTTCATATATTTTCAGAAAGACAGCATGCAGTCAAGGTATCATGGAATGGAGTCAGGAAATATGTAACTATCACTGTTTCAGAGTCTTTCATCTGAAGTATAAAAGAACCAAAAACATTTGATAGTAAAAATGGTGTACCCTGCTGTACTGTAGAGTTCAGAGCACAATGACTTTTCCCTGACCAAAACAAAGAAAATGGCCATTTCTAAAAAGGCTGATGTTGCCCTGCTCTTTTGTTCCTCAGGTTACAAATTCCCAAGTCCCAAGGGGATTAATGTTGTTCTACCATTAATTGCTTCAGTAAACTTCTGACCCTATAATTGAGTAAAGTAAGAAAATGAAAGCGATGTAAACAGGCTTAGATGGGAACATCTGCAATGCAAATGAGGTTCTTTTCTGTCCTGTTTATGTGTCCAGGATTCTGTAATGCCACAAAATTGAAATAGAAAGCTATGGTATTACACAGGAAAATTCAAGCTTTCTCTAATTCCTTTGAGATTTATGAATGTTTCTCCAGCAATGTGCTGCATTTTGACATTTCAGTAAGTCAGAGGTGCCTGCAAAGAACTGTGAATGGTTTTGCATGGTGAAACTCGCACGGTATATTACCTGGCATCCCATTCTTTGTGGCAGTGTGTTGTGTTCCATTTCATCAGATGTGTTATTGTTGCAGAATGATTTGCCTGAATTTATGAAACCTGCTGAGGGAGGGGATTTCTCCTAATGCTCTCCTATTCAGCCTGTGCAGTGCGCAGTGTTGCTATTGTCCCCCTTTGAAGCAGACAGCCGCCAGCGCTTGGCTTTGCTCCGCCTCGGGCCCTATCATTAAGGAATGATTTATACGTGCGCTCGGTGAAAAATTGATTGTGCCAATAGGCGTGTTGCTGCTACATCATGTTAACTGTATCAGGGCAACAAAGTGTAGATTCCCCACACCTTCCCTGGTTTGATTGATCATAAACAAATTAGTGTCACCGCACTATAACAAAGCGCAATTAACATGGCTGTGAATAAATGTCACTGCTTTAACTGAAAACGATCCTGGTATTTCTTGCTATTTTAATGCTTCGAATAAACCATTGGTATCCAGAGGCTTAAGTGAATAGAAAAGATCATCCTTTTTATATGTCTTCTTGCCTCATGCTGTTTAATCGTCTAAAAACGTTTTCTCATCTTTACTCACCACGAGTGAGATTTGTAATAATGGGCAGTAAATCTTAAACAAAAATTTTCTGCAATACCTGTAGAAAAACACATTTTATTTTACATGCAATTAAAGCCTTGCTTGACTGCAGGAGTTTGCATTTGTAGATTTTTTTGTGAACCATTGACAAACATGTATCACTTTTGAAACAGGGCTGGAAAAAACGCTGTGGTCTGAAATACTTAATCCTGTTTGTGGCCATAGCCTGTTCTTAGTCACGGTCCCAGCGTGAAATGGTGAGCATTCCCACGTTTTATTACTGGAGGCTGGAGAAATAAAACCACCAGGGTACAGTTTTCTCTCTCTACCTCGTCTGTGTAATATTCTCTGTGATCATGCCCTTTTCCATTCCTTTGGGCAGCTTCCCCTCATCTTTCCCTTGCTGGTTGTTCTAACACTTTTGTGAAAGTATAGAACCGCAGAAGTTTAGTGGATAGAATAGCAGTGTTTGGTGAAAAAACAGCCGTCTTTTGCTAGTCCCACCCATCTCCCTCTCCATCTCTACGGGCTGGGTGTGCACATCCTGGCTCCAAGCACCAGTGCACTCTGGGTGGATATTAGGGCTTTATACCAGGGACCAGATTGACATTTATTTTCGTCATTTAGTTTGGGCATTCTCAGAAGGGCTGTGGTCAAAGAGGATTTTTGGCTTGTACTATTCTGTTTTTGACAAATAGACTTGTTTGATGGAATCATAGTTGATAGTACACAGATTTTCTGGCTATTTTAATACATAGTTATTTTGTGTTTCCATTTTTACATGTGCACAATTTATGCAAATGAACAATACAAATGTACATATAATACAAAGTTTATTTGTGATATTGCAAAAGAAAATTAGACATGGCTGAAATTTTGGTGCAACTGCTTAATGGCATTATTGTATTAATGTATTATTGTTTTGAACATTACTTTTTAAAAAAATAACACAATTACTTAAGTGTATTAATAAAAATGGAAGATACATACTATAGCTGCATTTGTGTTGTGTTGTGTGCAGTTTGCTTGCAAACAATGGAAAACTGTCCACTCAAAGATTGTTGAAAAAAAGAGCATCAGATGTTCAGCCAGACTGTGGCCTGTGGAAGGGAGTGCAATATAAGTGGATTAGCTGTGGATTAGCTTCCTGCAATTTCTCTACAACTTACCTCCGCCTCCATGCCTCATTACACTTGTTAGCTGTTTTAAAATCACAGATGACAAGAAAAGTTGAGGTAGTAATAGACTCTGAATTTACATCTTGATATATCAGGATACCCTGTGATGTCTGGGTGATGAACCGGTCTCTCTCACTTTTGTGCCCTACAAAACCGGTTTTGATTTACGGAAACTATTAAAGGCAGAGATGGTCAGTCCTGAGGCCACTTAATCTCGTTGATATATTAGAGGAGAGAGGAAGAGATAAGACTGAGAAAAAATGGGAGAAAAGAGACAAAAATGCAGGGTAAGGCAACGCAGGAGAAAAATGCTGCAGGAACTGATGGGTCACAGTGCATAGGATGTTTCACCATCGCATATTTGAGCTGCTCTGCTGCTCTCGACTTTCAGATGGCATCAGCAGTCCAATGTCATGTGACGGGTGGTGCAGCCTCCAATCCGCCTGTCTGCCTCTAGCTCATTTATCTTTGCAGATGGTCTGTTGCCCTTGGCCCAAGCATGAGGATGACTTCCATGATTCCTTTATTACAGGGAGCTGAAACGCTTGCAGCATCACATAGCCTATGGGGCTTGGAGCACCCACGTGCTGGCGGGGGGTTTGGCTTATCATGTCCTAGCTGGTTTGCAGGAAAATAGAAGCATGCTACGTGTTGTTTTTTGTATTATCATTTCTTAAACGAATGAATCATTTCACAGCTAATAGCTCTGACGTCTGCATATGTTGGTATTCACAAGCATTGCTCATTGTGCAATGCTACAATAGTACCTTGATGTTTATTTGCTAGGCTCACGAGGTTTGGCCAGCATCCGTCCGTGCTGATGCCCATGTTTTGAATAGCAGGAATTCACAAACAAGCCCAATTTATATATTTAGTCCCAGCTGTACCCCAGACTGGCATCTGCTTTCACTTGCACTGGCCTTGTGATGAGCACCAGAATGAAGATGTAAATGTCTCTTCAGAATGGGACCATAAAGAATGACCTTTCTGTTCCACAGTAGAGCTCTGCAGCAGACGATCCCGAGTCTTCATTGGCTATCAGCTGCCCAGCTCTGGATTTGCCCTCCAAGTGCTGTGACTAAGTGTAAAGTCAGCGGAAAAATTTAGACTCTTATTTAAAATGCAGATGTTTCAACTATTTGTTTAGTGTGCAAGTGGCTCAAACTGAGCCACAGAGTGAAAATCAACGATAACAATAAAAATTTAACTCCTTCTTGGCTCCTGTTTCCAGGGTGAACAGAATATTTGACCCACAAAAATTAGAGTAGAACATCGATAGTCATGTGAGAGTGCTGAGAAGATGCGGGCTGCAATGCAAATATTAAGTAGATCTGCAATAAACATGGAGTGATTTTTTTTTACATTATGTGCAATGTTCCTAATTCTTCTTTTTGAAATTTGTTTTAGTGGAAAGAAATTGGGTCAAGTAATGCATTATATCACGGATAGAACTCAGATACTGGACAATAAGGTATTGTCTTACAGATTTAGAGTTACTTTGGTTGTTCTGTGTTAATCCCATTCCTGATATATGGACTCTGGAGGCTCTGTTCCATTAGAAAATTGGCAGAGTGTTATAAGGGATTAATGGAAGTGTTTGATTTTAGCAAAGAGAGATAAGAAGTTTCCTTTGTAGTATTAGAGATTGAGATTAGTTTTTAGTCATAATGCCAATGTTAATATTGCATTGATGAAAAAACTACACCTCACTTATGGTTTTGTAATTATCTTCCTGATATAATACATTTCATGGAACTGCGTGATGGAATGGTTCCGCATTAGATAAGATGAAAAAAGCATGCACACAGTTTGGAATTGGGCTGGGCAGGGATCCTGAGAATTGAATAACAGGTTGATAAGAGTAAGATTTATTTTTAATTGGGTCTCACAACCTTTGAGAATGTATTTTTCAGAAGTGTGATGCTGGAGCTTCAGATAATAGGTGCTAGAGCTTTAGATAATAGGTTTTAGAGCCAGTCTTCTGGGGGGGGGGCATGGTGGCTCAGTGGCTAGTGCTGTTGTCTCACGCCTCTCTGCTTGGGGTTTTGAGTCCTGTCTCCACTCTGTGTGTGGAATTTGTTACAATGATTAGTGTTTCTAAATTGCCCTTCAGTTGTGTGTGTAGTGTTCTTTGATGGACTAGCATCCTATCCTGGGTGTACCTCAGCCTTGTGATCAATGATGTCTGTGATAGGCTCCAGGTCCTCCTGTAATCCTGACCACAATAAGCAGTAGGAAAATGGGTGAACTATGTTACTTATTCCTGATGAATATTTTACTGCTACTTATTTAGAATAGGTAGTGTTGTAAAGGATGTAATGTGAAATTGCAAACTCAATGATACTGATTATATAGGATAATGTATTCTAATTTAACATGAATACTTGCTAAAGATACATTAATGTCAATTTTAACTTCAACTGGATAATGAATTACATTATTCTATTATATTTATCTTTATTACTTACATATAATAATATGATCAAATTATTATTTTTTATAATTCTTTTTTGCAGCTAGTTGTCTTATCCATTCATGTGTGAATCATTTTGAATGAAAGTTCTTCTGTAGGTATGTTTTGTCAGTAGCTATGAATTTACAATAGATGTCCCTCAGAGACAGATTTAAAAATGCCTCACAAATTCTCAGTTTGCGTACAGCCACCCACTATTATAAACTGCTTTTTAAGAACTATTGTCACATTGAAATATACTATTAAAACTGATTACACATCTTGAATACACAAGGGTTTTCAGCTGAATTTATTAGTAGGGCTCATCAGTTCAGCAGACCCTGGTCTAAAAGAGGATTCGTTTCTCAGAATATCTCAAAGCTGCTTTGAAGAAGCCATGTTTTTGTAATTCTATAATATGTACTCATGCATGGAGTAGTGGTGCATTGTAGTGGTCTGGGATTGTGTTACAATCAGTTGAGTATCAGAAAGGTAAGGGAGGTCTGGAAATGTGTTAAGAAATTTGTATACATGAAATTCAGTTTCAGTTGTGTTTATGGTTTTGTTTAGGGGTGTTTCTACTATAAGCTCTGATTTCTTTTTAAGTGCTGATGTGATGTAGTCTATGTACTGTACAGGTTGGAGCACAGAGGTAATTTGTCTGAAACTTTTGTCCTTTGATTAAGGAGGCAGTGTCTCACACAAACAAAAGGGTGATGTTCTCAAGCATGTTTATTCTGCTGACTCTGCCATGACTTTGCCAAGGGCAAAAACAACTACATTACAGTATTTCCATATATGTCACAAAATGGAGACCTAATGCAGAACTGCACTAGTGAATTTCAAGGAAATAGTTGACAACAAATAGAATGCCTGTCTGTTAGGTTATTCTTCATTTAGAAAAAGAAATCTGCATTTTCCTCATCAGAGCAAAAACAAAAACATGTTGTCCTGAGAGATTTTCAGAGAAACAATTCTATTATATTGCAGCATATTGGTCGGATTTGTACAGTTCCAGGATACCTCTCCCAGCATGCCTAGCGGCGTGCATAATGCCACCCACTGTTTGGAGTTATTAGCTCATTGTGTTCTTTATTAGCTTTATCATACGGTTCTTTTCTTTTTTTAGTGATTGCTTTTATCGTGTTTGTTGTGCTGTGCTTAATTCTGCTACTGTTGTGCTGTGTTTCTGTATTGATATTACTACCTGTACAATTGTGGTATGTGTTGGAGTGTTATTTGTCTGACTATGGTGGCTAGTCTTTGTACTGAGCCCTGGCTTGCCACTGTATTCTTCCGTCATTTATTTTACATTAGTTTTCAAAATACGGATGAAGTTAATATCGGAAATATTGCGTTTTAATCACAGAAGATACTGTTGACTGGGCATTTCAGTGGAACGGAAGCTCTCGCATTCCAAACTTTTTAATGAGCCGGTTCCTTCACTCGAGAGTAGTAAACATGAAGATCTTAATTACATCTTTAATGGTGTTTTCAGTGTGGAACCACCCGAAAGCAAAGAAGGCGGGTCAATTAAGAGAGTGTAACAGAGCCGTGTCCTCAGTCTGTGAAGCTACAGACACCCCAAGAGGGATGTTTTGAGCCCTACTGTGCCAAATGCAGCTTTTTGTCTATTGGCCATCTGGCAGTGTTGAGGCTGGAGGCAGTCCTCAGCCTTTTACATTCACCTCCGCTCAAAGCCAAGCTTGCTTTCCTCAGAGTCGCCATGGAAAATAATTGTGAGTGCAGTTAATTAAATTTGGTCACTGAGTCTTTGACAGGAGCGGAAGGACAAAGACCTGTATGTGCTGCGGTGTATGCCAAGACGTCTGTCTCTTTCTTCAGCTCGCTGTGGGAGCTGGTTGGCAGACTGACCAGGTGTAATGGTAACAACTGCTAAATCAGCTGGGGACTGCAGGTGGTCACTCACCAATAAATGCTCTGGTATTTATGTGCATACGTGAAAAAATACATTTCCGAGACTTGCACTTGCTGCTTACATGCTCTTACAGAACAGAATCTATACCAAACTACAGGAATGCACCCATTATAACTGCCCATTGCATGTGATGTATGTTGTTTGTATGTTATGTGCTATATATATAGATGTACTGTATGTTGTCTGTATTGTGCCTGGGTCAACTTTCTTCATTGCACTACTTAAATTTGCATAAACTACTATATTTTTCACTAACCTTACACTTACTCGACTCTGTTGTGTATCTTTATTGCCTGGCTGCGATACACCCTAATTGTTATTTCGCATATTGTTAATTATCATGATGTCACCGACAGTAGCAAGCTGTGCCAACAAAAATCTCCACCGACCTTGGCTAAGTGGCAACAAAGGTTCTGATTCTGATTAAATGAGAACATTACCAGTAATGTACAATTTAACAGAGAGGCCCGATAGTTAAAATTTGGATCAAATCTGGCCATGTGTAATAAAAAAAAAATCTGCATCCCCGAAAGTCACTGGAACCCAGCCTGAGCTTGGAGACACAATTCAGCAGCCCACAAATTTGTATTTAAACTTGAGACTAATTAGAGAGGAAAGGAACATACGGAGCTGCTGTAGCTCAGTGACTCTGTCAATCAAGCCATTTAGCGCGTGCACACAGAACTCAAGTAACAGCAGCTCCCATTCTGTGAACCTTCGGTCCGTTAACTGCACGTAACCCTGTTTATTTCTTATAGGGATGACATTGCCCATACTTGAAGGCTGTGAACAGCATTGAGAATTGCAGTAGTGGTTACCGGAATTTAGCTGAAGGTCATCGTGTGGATTTGTTGATGATGCTTTTTTTTTTTCAGCTATTTGTTTGTTTTTCTCTGATTTTTTGCCAGCCGGTGCTTTTTTTTATAGTGGCTTGAACAGAATGTCTTCTGTTACGTTTTATGTTTCTCTGTGGCTAAAAGACAAAAATAACTTGTCTGTTTTTTGTATTCCATGTTGTTAAATTTGTACAGAAAGAAAAAGGTTTCAGGTTTTTGCTTCCTTAGAACATCATTTGCCAAAATATGATTAGAAATGCACTAAAAATCTGCCATTCTTTCTGTTTCATTTAAATAAAACATCCTCAGGCAACCCGAGAAGGAAAATTAGGTAGCATTTAAATGATTTTTGGATGTACGTAGAAGGTGCCAGAAAAGTGACATTTTTTAATTAATGTTGACGTATTAGGCAAACGTTTTTGTTGGCTTAACACGTTGAAGGTTACAGTGCAGTAATGAATGTGAAAAAGGACACCTTTGGAACACCGATCTGGAATGTACTAACACAAAGGTGGGAAAGGGGTGTTTTGTGATGTAATGGAAGCCTATGCTGTTTTAATTCCAGGGCTTACAAAGCTCTCAATAATTTTCTAATTTTAAAACAAAAATGCATTCTTAAAGTAATGATCATAGTTATTCTATGATTCTAATTTTCTCTGTGGAATCTGGTATCTCTATGCCCCCCCCCCCCCCCCCATCACCCAGCTCACCCGTGGCACTTTTCTCTAGAGACCTGGATGAGTGAGGTGGGCGGGGGGTGGCTTGGAGCCAGCTGCTGCAGTCGAATGCAGCCATCTGACTTAGGGTCTCTGCCAAAAGCAGGCCCATCTATCCCTGATCACTCAATAGCTAGGCTGAGATTTGCAATACCGTTCGGGGCTGGGAGTCTGTGGGTAGAGACAGAGAGAGGCCAGGACTGCAGACTCTAAGTCATAGCAGCAGCAGCCTGTCTTCCCTCAGGGCTACTTAAGGCATGAACTGGAAGGGGGTTGGTATGTAGCACTATAAAATAGCACACTATACTTACTGTATGTCTGCTTCATTAGGACACATGGTGGCTTATCAAGTAATTTCTTGGCTAATTTTTTAGTCTATAGTTTTCCAACTGTGCCACAGAATGCTGGGGATTTGGGGAGGGGTCGGTCAATTGCCAAAAATAAATTTTATTTAAAAAATAAACAATTTAAACCCTGCTTTTTTGATATTTTGTGTGTTCTGATCGCATCGGGAAAAGAATAGTAATTGCTAAACGTATTAAATGTGGCCCACATTTCGATCCACCTCCCCCATCCTCCTCTTGATCAACAAGTTTTACCATCAGCCTCCCACCACCCTATACCCCTACCCCCCACAGCAAGCTGTACCAGTCTGTGAACAATTTCCATAACGTATGCTAGCCCACAATTATCAAATGTTTGGGATCCCCTGCGGTATTCCAGAGAAGTTTTTCCTTTGACTTTACATTCCTATAGCAGCATTCCGGTTAAATGCCTTCCTCAAAAGTACAATAACAAGATCCCTGCTGGGACTCAAATCATCAACCTTCAGGGTACTAGCCTGTGCCCTCTGGTCCACCTGCTGTTTAAACTGTGTTTGTGGTTTACATGATGCAGGGGGAGGGTTCCATCACCAGCCCAGCCCATGCCAGTCTCAAACTTTCACAGCTGTGAGGAGCATTAACATGCTGCGAGAGCATTCCATTTAAATACGACACCACTGGTGTTGATTTCCTGTCTCATGGGGACCATGTCACAGGGACACTGAAACATGCTCCTCTGGTTTTTATGATAACAGAATTATAATGAGGATAATATATTTCAGCTTGAGTAAGGTGTAGGGATGCCACTGCAGTTTTGTCAATCTGGCATATGACTAGACTTGTATAAGACACCTGGTCAAAGCTCCTAAATGGCATAGATGATGAATAGTCAAGGTGTTTCAATGACCCAAGGTCCCATGTAAGGTTTCCTTAATGAAAAGCACATGTGTAATTGGGACATCACATCATGGGTAAGTGGAAATGAATTGAAATGACATGGAAACGACAGTGCTTGTGGTAACAGTTTCCGGTGAACTTTGACCTTTAACCTCAGTGTGGTGCGCATGAACGGCAGGGGGAGGCTAATTGCCGCAACCTCCATTTGAGCTGTGGGAGGACCGTCTTTAAGATGCGGAGCAGCCATCACCGCGGAAACGCTCGGGCTCCTCCGCCATCTGGTCACTTCTGATCCAAAACAGCCTCCTCTCAGACTGTGCGTGACTGCAAGCCCTGGTCCGGCATGTCATCAGTGAGCAGCGAGCAGCAATCAGCGCTCGATAGACTGAATAGTACCATTTTGCTCACGTAATGCAATCGATCGTGGCTTATACTTTGTGTTATCGCTTCAGGTTACCCATCGAGAGAGACGGAGCTGTTCCGTAGCCTCTATCCACAAATGTAGCATGGTTCTCCTGAGATGCGTAGAGCCTTGTTGTAGCTCACTCCCAGGAAAATGCTCATGCTAAAATGCATTCAGCAGTCAGCGTGATGATGAACAATTAGTAATCAAATATAAAATTGAATAGTTAATATTTTAGCTTTTAACTGCAGATAAAACTGAATAGATTTCTTTCTTACGAGAAGCACAGAAGGAATAACTTGAATGAATAATGAATAAATCGTCTTCCGGAAGGACTTGTCTGGAATAATAAAACGTGTAAAAGATGCTAAAAGGGTGAGTTTTCCCACAGGACTTTTTGGATCCATCTGCCAGGGACCTGTGGAAAGGACAGCGGGAGCTGTGATAGAGATACAGCATCATGGGATGCCATTTACCCCTCTCCCCGTGACCCTGCGTCCGTCTCCTCGCGGTGGGGGTGTCAGTAGAGAGCGGCAGCAGATGGGTCGAGCTGAGTGACGGCCGGGGGGGAGGGAAATGAGGCAGGACCTTCGAGGGGTTTCATTTCTGCGTGGCAGGCTTAGTGGTTGGACCAAGGCGGGGGTGCCGTCCCCCACACTCTGCTCCGCTTCAGTAATCTCCTCCGGCTGTTGGGCCTATTTGTCTTCATTACCGCCTGGGAGGATCTCCGTTCCGGCGGCACCCAGACGCCAGTGTGTTGGCTCTTTCATTCTGCAGTCGCTGCACCGCAGGCTGGGACACACTGAGTAATTAGGATTGCATCCTCCGCCAATGTTAGCCTGATGCTCCTGTCATCCCACACTAGATTATGTAACTAAGACATCTACTTCTGGTGACAATATTTTGTCACAACATGTCGCAAAGATTTGGTTGAACAGAACTTATCCCTAGAAAAAAAAATGGTGAGTTCTTTGAAACTAAGATTCTTAACATTGCATCTTAAAATATCCTAATAGGTATTTTCTCTAGATAATTAATGATTTTGTGTTGTTTCTTTAAAATCTTCATACAACTGTGTATACGTTCGACCCATTGTGCAAAATAAACAAGTGATATTTGCGGTGTTTGACTAATGTACCGGTATTTCTTGCACAGTTAATGGCGCTGCTCGAGTTTTATTTGCATGGGTGATATTTCTCAGGAAAAATGACAGACTTCTCCAGCAATATCAGGCAAGTTTCTGAAATTGACCTCATTGTCTGCCAAAATAATACCTCAGTGGTTTTAGATAACTTTAGGTTGCTAGTTAGCAAAATTAACACATTAACACGCGGCGAATCTGGGTGCTGCTGCCATTTTGACTGGTTCATTCTAGTGTGTATGAGACACAGGAAGGAAGCCCTCCAAGAAAACCGTGCACCTGGCACCTGTACTTGGGAGCTCTTTTGCAGTTTAACTGATAAATTGATATGTCCTGTACAATAGGTCTCATTTCTGACACTGACGGTCCTCAGATTTTTTGCTTCACAACAACGGTTTTATTAGTCATTTTGTATGTATGAGGTAAGAGTTTGCAGCTGAGCATGATTAATGAACAAAGCAGATGCAGAGGTTAAGCTGTATAAAGGTATGTGGGATGTCGTATTAAGTCCCATGGTCCAGTCAGATGATTTCATCGAAGGTCCCAGATGGTTTGAGCCCATCTATGTTGGATTGAGCTTTGCTTGCCTGCATTTTCTAAGAAAGCTGAAAGCAGCTGTAAATTCCGTGGCATTTGCCCTCAGTTTTATGCTCTTCTGTGACTGATACAATCCATCCCTTTTACATGGGTTTAGTTCCAGGAACATTTAATCACCATTTACACTGGCTGAAATGTAGCCATTAGCTGCCTCCTGTCGTCCCTGGTATCTGAAGAGCTTTTTTAACGGTTACCTGGGGGAGATTTCAAAGATAAACCTGCAGACGCAGGCAGAGATAGGAAGGAGAGAGAGACGGAGAGATAGGGGGATTTACTGAAGAGATTGTGGGCTGCACCCTTCCTGCTCTTGATCTGTTAGCGCCAGGTTTGGCCGCTGTGAGCATACTTCCAGGGACTGCCAGCAGGGTGACAACTGCGGAGGATGCCCGTGCTATCGCTTATCAGAGGTGTCAAATCGAAGAATCAACTTCGGCCAGCCCCAAGCCTGCCCCATGCAGCTCACCTCTCCGGTGCCATTTCCCATTGCTACGGATGTGTTTCTATAATTCCTGTGCTCCTTGCGTCATGACATTGTGAAGGGTGTTTTATCTGCACATAAAATGCAGTAATGATGATATTATATGTTGATTTATTGCTGCACATAATGTCTGAAGATATATAGTCAGCCGAATCTCTGCCTTGATTTCTGATGTTGCTGAACATTGAACTTCATGTTCTCATTCTCCAAAACCTCCTGGGCTTTTAGTATGTAGTTCCATTCTGCTTCATGTCTGTGTGACATGGAGGCATTGAACATGAACTGACTGTTTGGGCAATGTTCTGAACAAGCACTGAGGCTTCCAGACAATCTGGATATATTCAATGTTCATTGGCTTAGATTGACTGTCTCTGTTGCTTCTGCATTAGAATGGCATAGTTGACATTTCTTGGGACAATGTGGCAGCATCACACAATGGTGCTGATATGTGGTCCCATTAAAGCATGCTGTAAAGATGGAATGATAATTTATTATGTATTCACTTATGTATTTGTTGAATTCCTCATTCATACCTGTTTTCTGTTTGCAGTCTCCAATAGATAGATACCATTACCACTCAGATTCACATTGCCGAAGTTATTGACAATTAGAATGTGAATTGCCTCAATGATTTGTGTCTAGTCACTTGCATGTAACATGAATACTGACATTGCACAGTTGGAGTTGGGATTTTGTGCTCATAGGGTTATGAATTCAAATAAGTAAAAGATGCATCGTACCTGGAACTTGCAATGAAGCATTTTCCCTGTTCCCCTAACTGACTAGGGGTGGACCCCTGTGGGTAGTGAGTCAGGCTGCATGATGATGAAGCCCTTCTCAGCTGCAAGGTTGAACATACCTGCCGACTCTGTGCTATGGAAAGCTTATAAACATTACATACCCAATGTTTCCAATGTAGTGCAGCTGTGAATTTTTAGTGTGCATCCTTTTTCTCCTAACTATTTCCCCAGCCCACCTGGTTCTCAAACGCTTTTTAAAATGGTGCTGTAGCAGAACCCAGCTATTCTCTGGAGGCCTTTTCTGCGTTCCTGTCTCATTCTGTGGCTGTAGCCACAACGCCAAAATGGAAATGACTGTTTTTCTGCAGCGGCGACGTGTGGCTCTGCATTTAGCTGCCCCTAAATGCCGGTGTTAATTGTTTGTTGATGTTAATTGCTGGTTGATGCATAATGTGAACAAGCACAATGTTAGAAAAGTACTTGGCTGACGGGCCTAACTGCTTCTTTTTGACGGTATTTTGCTGGCCGTGCAGAAAAGAATATTTCTTTATTGTTAATTGCTAAGAATTTAAGAATGGACTTTATCATTTTTATTTTTTACCCTCAGTGTAGCCAAACTGCTTTATTTGGAATAAGAACTAAGCATTAGTTATTATTTATTAGTGGTTCTACGCAAAACAGCATTGAAGTTTTGAGGGAGCAGGCAGTATGGGAGTAACGATGACCCGGGGGGCCGGAACCACATCATTCATGGCGTTACGGCTGAGCTTTGCTGCTCGCCTTCTTTGCACTCTCATTTCATGGGCGCACACCTAATGGCTCCTTTCCAAAGCCATTATCAGTTACAATTTGCTTTAAACAGAGACTGATACTGTGGTCATGACCCCCCCCACCCCACCCCCCCACACTGAAGGGTCTCTTTCCTTCAGCAGCAAGGTCCCTCTGTGGCCTCGGTTCACCTGGGATAATCCCGAGCAGACTGATAACGGAGACAAATTGTCCCTCACTCTCACTTTCCCGCTACCTCTCGAGACAACAAATTGGAATGAGCACCTGCAGGTAGCCGGGGCTCTCTTAACACGCTATTCTCTTCATGAAGATGGAACAGGCCAATGAGGTGTGGACAAGAATTTAAACCATCCCTGATGTCTCATGCTGAGACGTTTCTTGAAGCTCTCTTATTTAATTTGAACAAAATGTAGCTCACCTTCTTAAATGTCATAACTTAAAATAAAAGAAAGATTAATTTTATTCCATGTTTGTACGGTCTGCCATATTTCATATATAGCATAGTTTTTGTCATTTTTTTGTTGATTAGTTTTACAATAACTGGATACCTATAATTCAAGCTATAGTGTTTCTTCTTAATTTGTGTAAATTTGCTTTAGTTTGGGGATCAGTGGGCAGCACTGTGGCCTCGCATCATCAGGGATGTGTGATTTTGAGATACCAGCCCAATTGACCAGCTGCTTGTAGACTGCGGGTGGAAACCACTGGGACAACAAGCAGGCCCCACACAATACTAACCATTCAGCACCAATGCACCATCCTGCTTACAGACACAGCATTTGATGTTATTAAGCATTATTAGGTGACATTAGATTCCTTTAACAGCTGTGTCTCTGGTGGCAAATTGTACACCATTTGAAATGCAACCTGCAAAATCACATTGATCAGAGCAGGATGCCATGATTTGAAGATGTCATACGCACTCATAAATAATTAAGGCTACATGGATTATGAAGTGAATATTTCATGACATTTGAAAGAGAGTAAAAGCACTCTGTGGGATCTAGTGCCCATGCTCCGTCATTTGCGCTGAGTGGGCAAAAGCAGGAGAGTGGGAAGTGAAGCAGTGAACCTTCCATCCAGCAGCGAAAACCTGAGAGGTGTCCTGGTCACCCTGATTCAGGCCAGGCGCGTGCTGGCACCACCTTGGGAAGATGGACGAAATGGGACACTGGCTCTCCACGCTGCTTTTTATAGACTGCGGGAAAGCTGCTTGGCTTCAGGAACGACACTCTGACATGAGGAATGTGGGAAAGTGGATCAGATCTTCATGATGGATCTTTCCCATTTCGGGGTGCTTGCTATAAAGGTGATTGGGATGTGTAGCCATGCTATTCTTTAAACTTTCTTCCCTCGAGCTGTTTTTTACTCTGGACAAATTTGTTGGCAGTCTATTTACTTGAAACTTCAAAATGTATACACAATACATATATACATATTTTAAGGTTAAACAAAGGAATTTCTTGTTACATATAAATTGAAAATCAGAGTAGAAACTATGTGTTGCTAATCTAATCAATGACCTTTGACGTCATACATCAGAAGCTTCCTAAACAGGGTGTCAAAATAGAAGTGTACAGATTATGCAATATAACCAGAATAACTATATGCAGTATAACCAGAGAACTGTGACTCTCACAGGATGGATTATGTGTCTGGGATGAATGGGCATGCATACAAGAAACACTCTCCTATGTAAATAGAGGAAACAAGGAGCAGGTGGAAGGAAAATTGCCTGAACCCGTGCTGTCAGCTGACTAACTGCTTGTTACAGATGGAGACCCTAGTGCTACTCACTGGATCTTTTAAAAAGTGTAATTATTTAGAGGCAGCTGGTCTGGATACTTAATGTGTTCAACAGCTGGACTAAGATTGTTCTTTGTTCAAGGGCAGGGTATGAAGCACATTTGTATTGCCCACTAGCTGTCATTTCTGCAGCTTTTTTGTAGAATTAGGAGCACCTAACTGTCCTGGATTTCATGGCCTGTTAGATTATGCAGCGGTTATTTGCTGAATTCCCACTTGCTGTTGTTGGAATGGTGCACAAAGTGAAACAATTTAACGCCCTGGCTTCAAATCCCGTTCTGCTGCTGTGCTGCACACATATTTGATTTTCTGATGGCACTTAGCTTATGGGATTTAGCAGTCAAAAGGGGTATGTTTGCCATAATTTTAAAGAGGCAAATCGTCAGCCCAGCTTATTCCGGTTGTTGTTGACGTCGACATGGTTTGGGGGTGTGCCTGTTAGTGGACGTGGGGTGTCCTCTGTGGGTGTTGGGGGTGTAGATCATGCAACACCATTAGCATCACAGGATTTGACATACTGGCAGACTTGTATATGTGCTGCAGCACGCTTTCTAACAGCCAGTAACAGGACACCTCAGGCTGCTGTCTCGCCTTTTATTAATGCCTCTGTGGATCTGTTATTTCAGTGAATTTGCCTTGCTGATACACATAGCCTAGATCAGGGCTACTGATCCCACCCCCCTGCCCCCCCCCCCGGCAAATTTTATCAGGGGCAGGGGCTGTGTACCATGACTGAACTTGGACCATGGGGAAAATTAATTTAGTACCCCTGACCTAGATGCCGGACTTTCTGCTGCAACTCCAAATGAGCCGATATTAACCCCATTCCCCTTTGTTTCCAGGTGTGCCTATGTGACGATGGCACCATTCCTCTGAGAGCACATCATTCCCACCTTGTCACCTGTCGCCTGTTGTCCTGTGGCAGCTACGGGCTCTGATGCCAACACCCGGAGGTGCCAGGAGGAGGAACGCATGAGACCGGCCATGACCAGCGGTAATGCACAGCATATGGCCTGCATCCCTGACACCACCTCATCACCATAGACTGCTCCTTTACTGCGTCACCTCTCAAAACTCTACTCCGTCGTTTGTCTAAGTGCCTGTCTCTGGTGCTAGTTAATAGTCTGAACTGTCTCGTGCATTCGGAGCCCAGGCCGTAAGTAACAGGAGTGTTATGTGTTATACTGTTGGTTTAGGTGCAGTAAACACAAGCACGACGTCTGATTATTTTCGTGTAGGATGCTTGAATTCAAATGAAGTTGACTTACTGTTGCCCGAGAACAACAGTATATGGAGTCATATTGTCCTGAATGTCCCAAAATTAAGCATATTTCTGAAAGGTAAACGTATGGATGAGATGTAATAATATCATATTGTAAATTGACCTATTGAACAGCTTTAGAACTGTTTAATCGCAGAACTGTGGTGAATATCAGGTAGGAGCCCAGCTATCTGTGTTTATGTTGTCACATTACGTGTGATATCCAGTATGGGTGCAGAAGGATGCCCTGGTTTCTGTTTTTTCCTTGTGTTACACAGTTATATCATGTGTCACTTTAAAGTGGGGGTAACAGCAGGAGAGCACATTAGCCACATTAGCCTTCTGCTGCCTGTTTTCTTGCGTATTCTGAGGGTTTGATTACAGGCACGCAGTAATACGAGGAGTTAAGAGTAACACCTGCTATCGAGGGGTGAAAGCAGGGAGAAGTTTGGCATCATCCCTGGTCAGTTTTTATTATCTGGCTCCCTCTCCTCACCAGACCCTGAACACCATTAAGAGGGAGCTCACGCCCCAGCTTTGACATGTAACTCCCAGAGGTGGAGCTCTCTTGCTGCTGCTGTGTGACTTGGGCGTCTCTTTGCGTGTGTCTCTCCGGCAGCTGCAGACGGGATGGGCAGTCTGGGAGCCGAGCAGGCCCATGTCGGTGTGCCTGTCGCAGACCCTGGCGCCTGGGCTACAGCCATGAGCAATCTGGGCATTGTGCCGATGGGTGTGGCCGGGCAGCCCCTGGTGTCAGGTAAGTGGCTCTTCCTGCTGGTGATGACTCGCAGCCACGTTAGTTACAGTTATAGAATGGAGAATGCGCTGGCATGTGGTAATGAAGAGTCTGGGCCTCTATCAGGGACTTTTGGAGCGACATTTTGGCGATATGTGCATGGCTATAATCTCTCAGGAGCGTCGCAGCAGAGGGAATTCACCTGCACCGATGCCTGAAGGTGTTTTTAGATTGCTGTCTCTTGCTCTGGAAAATAAAATGCTTTTTTTAGCTCAACCATCCAATCAAACACTTCTGGGCATCTTATCCCTGCACTTTTTGACAGCAGATACGTAAGATTTGAGGACTTCAACAAACCGTCACGCATGATTTCTCCGTGAGCAGAAATGTTCTCCCCCGTCTCAGCATGTGATTGACATTTCGCCTCTGCAGTTTGGTGCTTTTTACGAGCTCACCCTGTGAAGAAGACATGCCCCCCCCCCACTTTCTTTAGTTCTTTATTAGTCCCTTGCTTGCGATGGCGTAATCATGTGACACTGCTTGGATACAGCCAGCAAAGATCACGTTTGATTATGACACTGTGACTTATTTTAGACAGCTTAATCAAGTGAGCATATTACAGACAGACATACTTTACTGCAGCCTGGACCATTCATCATTTGTTTCTGCAATAGAGGAAACTGAATTCTGAACATAAAGAGTAATACAGACAACAAGCTCCCCAGGCTGAACTGAGCTAATATGTGATTGCCTCACATATCCTGACTGCGTTTATGTCTCGCCACTCATGTAAATGAAGGCTTCGCTGGGAATGCATCTTATTGTAATTACCGTCACAAGGGACAAGGGAGCCACTGCGGATTGAGGCGAATTAGGCTCAGATTAAAATTCATGAACAGATTGCCAGATCATGCATATTTATGCGGTTGTCACACTCTTTCAGCCAGCACCGGGAGTTCACATCTGAATTATTTGAATTTCCGGTAATCACTCACCAGGAAATACCAGAACAAGTGTCTCTGCAGGGCAGCTTTAAAAGATGCTTTTAGGGGAAGAAGCACTAAAGTCTGTTCTGTTTTCACACTTACAGTTGATTCATGAACAGGCCCTTATTAAGGTGAGTGAAAAGGATGGACAGTAAGCAAACATGATTCTCCAATAGTTGTTTTGTGGAGATTTTTGTTAAGGAAAAATTCCCCATTTTACGATTTGCCATATTAGTGATCAAACATGTATTAGTGATCAATGTACTCTTTCAAAATTGCCTGCCTGCATATCCAACATCATTTAAAGATTGAAGAAAAATTTCCTATTAGTTTCCTGTTAGTCTATCATTTGTTTAACTTATTTGAGACCTAAAAATAGATTCAATTGAAATTTTAATACAGTATTTGATCTTCACTCTGGAAATGATATTTATGGGCCAGTAAGTAACATTATGTAAAATTATGTTATTCCATAAATTGATGTCAGTACTTTTCAAATTCATGATTTTGCAGCTATTGAAGTTCCCATTTATTTATAGATTTAATGTATGATCGACTATCCGACTTTAGTTTTCTAAAGATCTGCAGAACATCAGATTCTGCAAATTCAGGCAATTTTTTTCTCTGAAAATAGTGGATTCTTCTGCTTAGCAAGTGGCTATTTTTGATGTTGCATTGTATGAACTGAGTAAAGGAGATTGAAAGGTAAAAACAATGTCAGCCTTGCATTATTCTCCAAGAAGTTAGCAGAAATCTAAATTAATCAGAATTTTAGCAATCATAGTACCTTTATGAAATTAAATTTCCATAAACCATTATTGAACTGTTTAAATTTTTAATAGAAAATATTATCCCATGGAGCCTAATGACTAAGTCAATCAGTCTACATTAATCAGTGCTTCGATTTTTTCATGTTCTAGTACTCTGCTCTAAGGGCTGCTGTTAGACTCTTGCTCACGATTTACAAATGTTTTGTAGATGTGAAAACTAAGGCTGAAACCTGGTACATTGGGTAATTACAACATGCGTACTCTGCAGGTGTAGGTGTCTGACTTAGGTAGGGGCATGTGGGACAGAGTCTGCTATTATCTTTCAACCATCATCTAGAGTGGATTTTAAATAACTTGTGTTTTGACTGCATTGAGTCCCTGTTGACTTTCAGCAGATAATTATGAGCTGCAGTTTGAAAGAAAGCAAGGAGCCTCTGAAGGTTGAGACATAAAGTGTAAGACAGAGTAGAAGGTGATATCAGAGGTCTTGTTCCATAATTATACAGTAATCTAGGAATGTTTTTTTTATTCACTCCTTCCCTATTATACCTCTGAAGCTACTGCCGTAGGTAATTATAGCTCATGGATATGATGTGGAAAAAGGAGTCCAGCTCTCTTACTTGGAGGAGCACAAGCTGGGGCACATGCATCACAGCAATGTTCCTGGAACGTCTGACCGGTAACATCTCACCTCTCTGACAACTATGGGCTAGCTGTTTCCCAAAGGTGGGATTCAGCTGTTGGAGGCGCATTTGTGCTGGAAAGAGCGAAGAAAAATCTCAGTAATAAAAGGAACTAAAACAGTATTTCATATTCTGGCAGACATCGTGGAGCCTGTCGCCAGAGGAATGAGCAAGGCCTTGAATCCTGTTCGGTGGAAAAAATATGCAAAAGGAAATGATAAATGGGGACTGCCTTAATGTGCTATTCACCTGTTATTGCCATTTCATTTTCATCGTAATGAGTTTTGCAGAGTTGTGGCACAACTTGGTATTTTAGAATTTGGTGCTGAGTAATGATAACCTATGCTAGCATGCCTTAACCTATGCTAACACGCTGACAGCCTGTATCTTTGAGTGTTTCTTTTGGATTTAATGTTAGACAAGACAAACTCAAAATAGAGGGGCTACTCTAAATAAAAGGAGATTGCCGTGGAGTGAAACAAATTACCGTAATATTTTTTTCTTTTGTCTGAAGGTCCATAATACAATGTAAAGTATAATAGCTGATTGTCTCATTACTTTTAATGCGTCATGTTGTGTGTGGAGTGTGCCTGTGTGTTTTTGTGTCCTGCGATGGACAGGCATGCCATCCAAGGCATCCCAGCCTTGTGCCCTGTATCCCCTGAGACAGGGTCCAGATAAATATCACTCCCTGTTGTCAATTTGAGGTGATTGAGATTGACAGGTTGACAGTCTACAACAGTATCCTGCACCCCGAAAGATGGGCATTATTTTATTATTACCTTACCTTATTATTACCTTATTATTATGGTTGCTTGGTTACTATCCATTAGTCCAGTTTTGTAAGATTTGCCCCATGCTATCTTCCCTGTTATTTGTCCTTCCTAGATTCCATCTGCATCCAGAGCTTTGACCCCAGCATGAGTATTATCGCCCCCATCAACCCAATGATGGCGGGCATCAGCCTGGTACCGCCCCCACCAGTCCCAGCCGAGATGCCCGTTGTCAAGGAGATAATCCACTGTAAGAGCTGCACGCTCTTCCCACAGAACCCCAGTAAGTCCCCGTGAACATCGTCATACATCTGCCCCTGCTGCTCTACAAACTTACCAGCTCTCGAAATATCTCAGGAGGGAGAACAATATAGATGGGTTTGCAGCTGAAGACTTACCTCCAGCTAGGACCCTAATTATGTTCTGAGGCAAAAGCCGGCATAATTAGTCAATAGCGAGCAAGCTGAGAGTGCGGCTGGATTTTTCTCAGGTCTCATAAAATATGCAGAAATTTACCACATACCCTGCAGTTATTCATTCATATTCCTGCTTCTTTTCACTCCCACTCTCCGTATTGCCTTGTTCCCCCAGATCTCCCCCCTCCATCCACCAGGGAGCGCCCCCCAGGATGCAAGACCGTGTTTGTCGGGGGGCTCCCTGAGAACGCCAGCGAGGAGATCATACGCGAGGTTTTCGATCAGTGCGGCGAGATCGTTGCCGTGCGCAAGAGCAAGAAGAACTTCTGCCACATTCGCTTTGCGGAGGAGTTCATGGTGGACAAGGCCCTGTACCTGTCTGGTAGGAGCTTACTCCACACTCAGCTTCCTCCTACAGTACAAAGGACAGAGCGCGAGTAGAAATATGAAGTCATGTTTAATGTATGGTGGAGTATCGTGGTGTGTTGTGGAATGCACGGCTCACCGGCATTTCGTATCGCTTTGCTTGATTGCGACTTGGCGTTTTCTTCCCAAGGGTACCGAATGCGCATCGGGTCCAGCACGGACAAGAAGGACTCAGGCCGCATACACGTGGACTTTGCGCAGGCGCGCGATGACCTGTACGAGTGGGAGTGTAAGCAGAGACTGCTGGCTCGTGAGGAGCGCCACCGCCGCAGGGTGCAGGAGGAACAACTGCGGCCACCCTCGCCCCCTCCCATAATGCACTACTCAGAGCACGAAGCGGCCCTGCTGGCTGAGAAGCTGAAAGGTGATTTCTGTAATGCCCCTGCACATCGGAACCATTAGCATATCGTGCTAACAGTGACAGAGTTTAAAAAAGGTGTTACGTGGGCCGACCAGCCTGGTCGGATAATGTAGCAGATTAGATGGCGGAATACATAACCATCCATCCATCCATTTTCTGTAACCATTTATCCTATTCTGTGTGACGAGGGGGTCCAGAGTCTTTCCTGAAGGGCACAGGCACAAGGCAGGAAACAACCCGGGATGGGGCACCAACCCCATCACAGGGCACACTCACCCAATTTGATAACTCCATTTAACCTCAGCATGTTTTTGGACCATTGGGGGGGGGGGGGGGGGGGAACTGGAGAACCTGAAGGAAACGACAACACAGGGAGAAAATGCAAACTCTACCCCCATGGAGTCATGGCAGAGACTGATCCCAGGTGCATGAGTGATAACCACTACACCACCATGCGGGCCTACACTTAAACATAAGAATGCATAAGAAATGCTATTAACAGTGCCGTGCACAGACCTTTTGAGAGACGAGTGCTGGAAGAGGGAGGGGTGTGTGACGTATTTTTGGTCAATTCTTGGTAAATTTGGCATGATTGACAGTTATGAAAAAGGGGCATTTACAGCCTCAAAAGAGTTAGGCAAGTGATCTAGGAAGATTGTTTTTCTGTGTCTGTTCCTCGTGTTCCCCAAAATGACGTCAGCCAGCCAGGCTGTCATGGTTTGGCCCGCATCATATGTCCTCTCTCAGCCGCACCCCCACCCCAGTGTCCCCAGGCTGCAGGCATCATCATCTGCTGACCGATTTGCTGGACTGGTACGTCATCCTGCCTGGTGATCTGGGTATAGGTGGTGAGCTAAAGCCTGCCACTAGGTGACCCATGGCTGGGTTTCATTCAGTTTGATGACACTTTACATTTAGCACGTTTATGTGTGGAGTTCTGGAGACGGCTGTTCATGCACAGTCAGCTGTGGCTAATTTAGCAATGGCACAGATTCCTCACTCTTTAGAGACAGATGTCACCATAATTGCAGCCTGTATGTAAATTTATTGGAAAGAACATACTCAGATTCTTTCATCCCCTCAGTTTTGAAAATGTGCAGCCTCTCGGCATAGGAGCTGGCTAAAGAAGCAGCTCTTGCAGCAGATTGACTTTGCTTTGATGCTGCTGAAATATGTAGGAAGGAAATATGTATAGTAGAAATACAGCGTGTAGAAAAGCGGAGTGCCAGAGATTTATCGTTCTTTCTTTGCTGCTTCTGGCGTTAAACGGGCTGATGGATTGGATCAATAGGTGTGTCTTAGCAGTGAGATTTAGCAAATGCGGTTCCCCACTGGTTTTAGTATTGAATATTCATGTTCCAAATCAGGTTTAATGAACAAGCAACATCTATGTCACCATAAAATGACAATTTTACACGTAATTTGTCTGATGTTAATGTTGCACGACAGGAAAGAAAATTGCATCTTCAAGCTCGATAGCATGTAACTCTTGCACATAAGACTGTATTATTTAATTCATCCACACTGACGAGTTTGTGATGGCAGTTTTTTGATTAGTCGCAATGGTAAGAAACGTGCCTGGAAATACCAGCAGCGATGTGACAAAGGCTGCAGTTTGTCTGCGCTGTTGTGAATATGCTTTCCGTTTTTGTGTCACGTGCGACTTCACACTTGACACCCTGGTTTAGGTTCAGGGATTTGGCTAATGGTGGTAATCCACCCTGTCTGCCTTCATCGGGATGATGGATGCTTGACGGCTTGGCCACGCCTTCCATCCACCCCCCGCCTCCCCCCCAGTCTTCTCCGCCTTTCCCATCGCAACCACTCAGCATGCGCCGGGGCTCCAGCGTCGCCATGCTGATTGAGCCCGAGGGGGAGCTTGACGGTGGGAACCAGCACAAAGCACTCGTGAAGGAATCCCAGTTTTAAGATCAAACGGGCAGCCCTGCACTGCCTCACTCAGACACACAGGAATCAGTTTGTCATTTCTCTACCCCAGTGCCAAGCTTTTGCCATCAGACACTGAAGTGTCATTGTACCTGGATATAAGCGGCTACCCCCCCTCCCCACCTCCCCAGGGCCAATGTTCAGTTTTCATCTTACCTTCCTCTCATTTTCACTTGTGCATCTTCCTCTGCTCCTCTTTGTTAGTGCAAG
>JAODKF010000001.1:44327601-44359901 GCA_026779585.1 Mormyrus proboscirostris | reverse complement strand
CCCCCCCCCCCCGTCGGAAAGACATAGGGACACTGCGTCAGGGTAAGTACAGAAAGACAGGAAGCTGTGAGGTTCTCACTGATGCCCCACTCAGCGCCAGTCTTGACAGGTAGGCGCAGCTTTCAGTCCTGCTTCTGACAAGGCGGCTGCATTATCAGTTACCCGACTTCACATCGGAAATGAATGAATAACAGCGAAACTGGATTAAGGAAAAAGTTACATGAAATGAAAAAGCAGGACTTTCCAGCTCTACTTTTTTAAAAAAAAACACAAGTGCTAAGACCAAAATAAACATAAACGCTGGATATTTTAATCTGATATGATTGTTTTTATCAGAACTGGACATTTCAGGTCCAGAAAGTACAAATCCAGACCGAGATTTTGTTTCAACCAACCAGTTGAGCATAAAAAGTCACAGAGTACTCAAGTAGTTGGTAGAAACAAAATCTCAGCTTGGATTTGTACTTTCTGGACCTGAAATGTCCAGCTCTGATAAAAACCTGAAATCTCTACCTCTGGTCTTTTTACAGTCTATAAGTACAATTAGTAGAGTTACCATTATATGTTATTTATTTAGCTTTTCAATTTTACAGCTTCTGTCAATAGTTTGATTGAATGTTGTACTTTTGATTGGATTAAAAATGTAGGCATGTACTTGTGAAGTCTGATGCACCTGCACGGTAAAAAAAAAAAAAGAAAACTTCACAGAAACACTTCAGTGGCAAATCAGCCGTCTCGGGACAGAGGTGATCCGTCCGTTATGGTGACTTACACCGGCTGCTTAAGATTCATGACTGTGCTGCTCAGCTTTGTCGAAATCAAGAGAGAATATTAGAAGGCAACATTTCACTGCATGTGGGGAATACTTCAATTTATAAAAACGCCATAAGTAGCATGAAGAGAAGTCATTCTGTAAGCTTCACTGCCCCAGCACATTAGCGAATATCACGATTATACTTGAGTGCGGATCATTCCCAATGTATAATGTTGCCTTCCTCAGTCTTGAAGGAGATGAATCTTTTGCCCATGGAATGTAAGTACTGGAAGGTGGGGACACCTCAGGGAGCTCAACAGGACGAACGTGCGTCGAGGCCTCTGGCGTCTCTGATCTTTTTAATTTTTTTCCCAGTGGTACAAAGCACTGCATAAATGGCTTGTCTTGTCTGACTTCCTTATCCACCAAAGTTGAGCAGATCGCGGCCGTTTTCACCGCTGCTACCAGGCAAAAGGCATGGGACCATTTCTCAAAAGCACAGCGCAAGAACATAGACATTTGGCGCAAGCAGTGCGAGGTTGGTACTCTTCTTCCCTTCTTGACACCCTGACCCCATCGGCCAGGTCCACACTGCAGATTTTAGTGTAAAAAAATGCAGTGGAGGTGCCCTGGTTATGATACCCATAGGCCTCAGTGTGTGAGGATGTGCGGTCACACACCATCACACACTGAGGTTTCTGGGCTCTCGCGTTTCGATTTCCTGTAGCCCTCACTGGCCCCACCTGATGGCATTGGTCTCAAAGCCTGAAGGTCCCCTATCAGCCAGCTAGCCATTAGCCGCTACCTTCTGGAAAGTAACTAGCGCTGCCTTGCTGTCAGCAGCAACCGGCATTAGCAGGATGGGAATCAACAAGGACCCTGAATTGACTATAAATTATTGATAGGTTTGATTCTGTGTTATGTTCTGTTAAAGACTGAAAATGGAACTTCTTTCGAAGTTGAAGTTATTATTTGTTATGCAGAAAATATTTCAAGGACATTACCACACATTAGCGATTTGGCTGTTTTATTGAATTCTATGCAAAATAACTCTCCTGTTGCAATGTTATATTTGTAATCAAATGAAACTGAACAGCTGAGCAGCTGTCAGAAGAACAGCCTGTTATTGCTGTGATTGGCTGACCTTTGGCTATCTGGAGGGGCATGACCATGAGGTCCAGGGCATGTACTGGGTGAGATCGAATCTCCGATGAATTGTGAAAGTCAAGTCAATGGCAGGAGTCAAAATCCATTTACAATGGCAATGCCTCAGAGGTAAGGTATCATCGCTGTGAGATTGCCTTTGAGTTTATTGCCCCTTAATGTGTCTGTCCGAAGTGAAATGTTGTGAAACAGGAACGGTTTATGGCTCGGCACCGTCAAAGTTTGCGTTTCAAAGCGTAGAGTGTTGCTTTTAATGATTAATGATAGCTTGCAAAACTGCTGCTTCAAATAGGACATTTGGCACCGAAAAATTGCAAAGCAAAAATGCTAAAAATGAACAGTAATGGAGGTCAGAGAGACTGCAGGACTTGATATATGGCCATAGGCAGTTGGAGTGGAAAATGTTTGCTTGTAGATAACAAAGTTATGATATCCTTTTCCCTTCCCTGATTCCTACGTTTTCAGCAGATTTGAGCATTTTAATCGTGGGTGATGAGGCTTCACAGCAGCAGTATTAAGTTTTCTGTAATGTGATTACAGTCAGGGGAATGGAGCTGGCTCAATGTGACCTGTGTTTTAGTCCTGTCAGACTGCCCAGTGGAACAGTACTGAGATTTTGCAGTTTGGAGAACAGAAGATGGTTTCTGTCACCTTTTTCTCTGCCACGGTTCTGTCTCAGTCCATCATGAATAGGCAGAACTCATGCTCTGTTTACCTTTTTACCTAGTTCCCGTATTATTTTTTTTGCAATGCCAAAGATATGTTTACTGTGAAAAAAAGTACACATTTCACCTAGTTCCTGTGCAGCAGCTGAAGAGGGTGCGCATTGTGGTGTCTGATTGTGGTGTGACAGGAGCTGCGGAATGCCCACAGTGAAGAGATCATGGGCATTCGCAGGGAGGAGGAGATGGAGATGTCAGAGGATGACTCAGACGAAAACCCCAGCAAGAAAATGCGGCTGGATGATTCAGGTATGTCCAGGTATAAATGTTATAAAGAGCCGTCCTGCACGACCTCTTTGAAGTACAAGATGTATACCTAGCAGGTCTATGTTGTAGAAATAAGCTCAAGCGGAAGAATTGTCCAGTCTTTTTTAAGCGTGAGATTAGCTTTCGGATATGCCCATGGAGATAAGTGGTATTTTACAGTCCCAAATGATGTACGTCAGGAGCCTTTGATAAAATCATTTCAGATGGAAGACAGGCAGTTGAGATTTAGAGTTCCTTCTGCAAGCAGCCACCAAAAGTCTTCGAAAGCCCTCCAGCTTAATTGCAGGATTTGTTTGCGAAAAGCACCTGTAAAAAAAACACCTACCCTTCCTCGTTTTGAAGAACAAATCTAAAATATTTTTATGCCTTTCTGAATGTAGAATAAGAGGGAATAAGAGTCCTCCAATTAAATTTTGGTTTTTGTGAAATAAAAAGAATGGAATAATGTGCAGGCTTGTTTTGGGAAGGCTTACGGATCTATATCTGGGACCATCTCCAGGAGAGATTCTAGCCTGGCTGTCTGAGTTCTGTGTTTTTAGGTTGTTTGAGTAGCATTTTCGTAAGCTCTTGTGGGGTTTCAGGGTGTGTTTAGGTATATTTGGAAATTCTCGTTTCTCGTTTGTTTATGTGGGTGGTCCACTGTGTGACTGTGTTCCTGTCAATCCTGCTCCCCACAATTGCTGGTCAGCCCTGGGCACACAGGTCTGTGCTCTGCGGGAGGAGAACGACAGCCTTCGCTGGCAACTAGACGCCTACAGAAATGAGGTAGAGCTGCTAAAACAGGAGCAAGGCAAGATGCAACGTGCTGAGGATGGTTCCGTTAAGGAGCAGCAGCTGCCGTTCCTGCAGCAGAGCGTGCTGGGAATGCAGCAGGTACTGCCTGACCACCCACTGCTCCCCACGCCTTCTGTACTCACTGAATCGAGAAATTATTTCTGTAAATATCTGGCTGCATAAATGGGAGAAACTATAAAAGTCACCCTTGGAAACAGCAGCCCGTAAAGGGTTATGTGATGTAGCATGATCCAACCAAGTGGGCAGTAGTGACCTAAGCTGTCCAGCTCTTCAAGGTGACACAGCTCTGTGCTCCTTACAGCAGCTCCGTAGTCTCCAGGAGGAGCTGAGGAGCAAGGAGAGGGATCTGGAGTGGGCCAGGGAGGAGCAGCGCTGCGTGGAAGGGGAGCTCCGGGCCCTGAGGGAAAAGGTGAGCAACCATTCAAAGGGCAAACTCCCCCCCCCCCCACCAAAGCAATGTGGGAAAACTCAGTTGGCATCCTTGGCTGTGTTTTCACATCATTTATTCAATTCCCAGTGCAGAGTTGGTAATATGTTGCAAAACACATGGAATCGAACAAGTCAGAATTTTGACTGGTAACTAATTGAGCGCCGCTTGTCTGGGTGAGATGGGAGTGGGTGAGATTACACCCTAGAGACCAGGGGTCCACTTTAGAAATTAGGAAACAAACCCTGGAAACCAAACAGCAGATGTCAAGCCAACACAAACAGACCACAGTGAGATGGAGAAAATATGTTTGGGAGACTGTCCCCACCTCATGAGCAGAAAGAGCAGGACATTCTAAGGGCAAATGACCTTGTGTTATTATTTTCCACACCAAGACTGGCTGTAATGCCCAAGGAGCTGAAATGAGTATAGGCATGTCCCTACTAACTCTTAATTTTGTCTTGGATACTATTATCTAGTAGGTTGCTGGTCTTCTGTACATTTTACCCATTAGAGTTTTTTTTCTGTCATGTTTCTTTGTTGGCAGCTGCAGAAGAATGTGGATGCCATGGAGGTGAACCACATGGAGATGTCAGAGAAGGTGAGCCTGTCACTGCTCTACAGCCCTTCTGTCAGCTTCTGACATGCTGTAGTAACATCTGGCACCTTTTAGTCTGTGATTTTCCGTTCATCCTTTTATCCTCAATCATGAAACTTTACAAACACGAGATCTGATACAATTGCTTCTGCGTGTATGGTTTCCTCTCGTTTCCAAATAGAGGAAAAATAATCAGGACCAATTTAGGAAAAGTAAGCAAGAGGTTTTTTTTTCACTGCATATGCTGTGTTATGAAAAAGCGTGAAAGTGCCTCGTTATTGACAGGGGAGCCTGTCTGAAACAGCAAACGGCATGTCTCCAGTTTCGGAGAAGCGTAACGGACGTTCAGGAATGGAAAATACTGCCTCGTATCTCCTGGGTTGGGTTTATACTATTCTGTTAAGCTCTAAGGGGGCTTCAGAACATCGCAGGCTACGAGAAAGCTTTGAAAAGTCAGCGCTGAGGTGTTTTCTGCTGTCAGGTGAGAGTTCTATAAAAAGCATCGCAGACACGTCTGAGATTCAGTGCGAAGCTGATGGCTTGATTTCCGGTGCCGCTCGAATCCTCTGACGCTGTCATGGAGGGGGAGGGTGTTGCGCTGTTCCCTGTGAGCCTGCGAGTCTCTGTGTGGACTGGCCTCTTGAGCACAGGCTCTCTGCATCTCCCTGTGTCCACAGCGCCTGAACGGATACACAGGGAGCCTCCATACTGGCCAGGACAGGAGCGGCGAGCCGACAGCACGAGGCCCTGCCGTTTCTGAGAAGGAGGCACTGTTGCTCGGTAACGGCACACACCACGGCACGCTTTTCCTACGTCTGCAAGGGAGTGCATCACTTGGGGATGGGGGGGACTATAAGCATATAAGTTCAGGGAATTGGTCTGTGTGCAGGTTAATGCCAGAAATCTGTGACCGCTATGAAAAAACTAAAAAACTCTTGTATTTTTCTTGGTTACTTATGGTTATGGTTAGGGCTGGGTGCAGGTAAAGGTTGTCATAGTTAGCATTAGCATTTTTCCCATAGAAGTGAATGAGCGGTCCCCATAAGGATAGGTATACCCAACGTGTGTCGGTTATGTGAATCTGTGTGCGTGTGTGTGTGTGTGTGTGTGTGTGTGTGTGTGTGTGTGTCTGTGTGTCTGTGTGCACGCGCACCCGACTGGCACCCCCCGGGATTTGAATGACTTTGATGGGATTGGCGTGCAGAGCATTCCCCCCATTTAATTTGCAATAAGCATGCACACACACACACACACACACACAGATTCACATCACCGACACACAGCACCAGCATAAGCCTGACAGACTGGACTAGTGTGTGCTGTTTATGGGCAAGGGGGAGGGAGAGATGGATTTAAGGGCCCCCAGTGAGAACAGCAGGGAAGAAGAACGTGGTTCCAAGAGAAGGCAGAGGAGAGATAAAATGCAATAAAACAACAACGGATGAAACGCCCAGTGCTCTGGTTGCTGTATCAGATAGCAGAATCTTACATGGAACATCTTCCATGTAAATTTCTGACATTATCATGGCTTTGTTAGATTTCAGTTTTTACTAATTTACCTGATGACATCCATATGGCATATGCATATATAAAAAAATTTAAAAAGCTTGAGGACTGAAGAAACGGGATCGTCTCGACACCTCCAGTGCTGCCGCTCCCTTTTTTGCAAACGTTCCTTTAATCCACTGCATGGAAAAGCGAGCAAGCGATGCTGGGAAGGAAAAAAAAAAGTTGCATTTGTGTTCCCACGGCAACACACCCAGGCGAAGTAGACCCACAGTCTCAGAGCAGGACTACAGCCAGACCACAGCTGCTGTGCGTTTAATTTAAAAATCAGATGCATTGTCCGTAAGCTCCCCATTCCTTTGCCTTGGGGAGAAGTACCACACCATGAAAGTGGGAGGGAATTGCAGGGGGAATTGAATTAGGTTCCCCAGTAATTGGCAGTGTTACGCCGTATAAATCAAGGAAATAAATATTGGCTCTGGGCTCTCCAGAGACTGCCACGTTCCCTGCCTCCGCACTGCTGCACTTCCTCTCCAAAGTAATCAACTGGAGTGCTGCCTTCTGCCCGGGCTGCTAAGTTTTATGGCCGCATGAGCCCTCGTCATTCACGTCGCCCATCTGCCACTTGCAGACTCAATCCCAGAAATGTGTGACCGAACCCCCACACCTTGTCCTTCACAGGGATCATCTCCACCTTCCTCCACGTCCACCCGTTCGGAGCCAATATCGAGTATCTGTGGTCGTACGTCCAGAGGCTGGACGCTAAGGTAACGGCACATCGGGTATAAGTCCATTTCTATGAATCTAAATTTTAAATAATCCTTAATGTGAACGTTTACTTAGTGTGAATGTTGTTATGGAAACCACGACTCGTCCATGAGGTGTTTTCTTGTGTCAATTTGTCACATAGCACAGCTATTTTCGAGACCTAATGTGCTAAGCCTGTCGTTACACGGGTGAGGGTGGACCATTCTTTAGCCTACAATAATAAGTATTATGCCTCCCTTTGTTTGCAAATGTCCGACAGCGAGCGGCGCAGGTGGAGACACTGGGACACATGCTCTCCGGGGCTTGGCCCTCGACCCCTCAGCACCCCACGTGTATCAGTTTGAAGCTTTAAGTGGTTTCATTCATTCTAATTACCAGTGGTGGTGGATGACATCCATCAAGCCGGTTTCTCCTTTATGCATGGATGATATGGTGGAAGAGAGCTGTATAAATGCATCTCCTGAATCTGAGCCCCGACGGTGCCCCCTTCAGGTTTCGGCAGGGGAGCTGGAAGGCCTCATGACTCGGCTGCCGCGGATGTTCAAGCAGGAGTTCAGCGGCGTCGGCGCCACACTGGAGAAGCGTTGGAAGTTCTGCGGCTTCGACGGCATCCACTCCGTGTGATGTGGCTGATGGTTTCCACGGAAACCGGGGCAGGGAAGGGGGGGGGGTGAGGCTTGGTTGTGGGAAACGGCCTTTAGCCACAATCCTCCAGAGAGGAAGCTCAGCCACGTGAGAAAATGCTCTGGCTGCCATCATTTTTTCTGAAGACACTTATCATGGCAAAAGGAAGGAAAGTGCACAGTAACCATTGTGTGTGTTTTTACTTGAAGTGGATGAACCCAGACCTCTTGACTGACTGTATAACATTAATTGTCCACTCTGGCTTTCTAAGAGTTCATCCTTAAGTATGGACTTAGGCAACATTTAATACAGACAAGATTTATACTGATAAAGGGCATGTTTATGCCCCTTGCACCATAAAATATAACAAATATACCTTTAAGAGAGATGTTTACTGAATGAGAGTTATTTTTCCACAAGATCAGTTTGTCAACAACACATAAATACTGGATTTATCAGCTAAAATACATGTTTATACTGAATGTATGAATGAAAACTTTTGTTGTTGTCGTCTGTGTCCTGTGGTAAAATCTGTATTCTGAGCACATCATTAAGTATGGTTATCTACTTGTGTAAATTATTTTTTATGAAATAAAGACTTTTATCTACTGTAAAATATTCCAGGCTCCTTGTTTTGCCTGAGCTCTCTGTTTTTTTTTCATAATTTTCCGGTTCCATTAGATTGTTTTTGTTCTGAATATCCTGTGTTGAATATCCTTCCTAGTTCCCAGGAACATAACATTTTAATTTGAGAAGTCTGTTTTTTTTTAAGTCTTACTTTCAGTGCACTGATCCAGCAAAGCATGCTGGTCACCTTTTTGGGAAATCCTCTGGTAGTTTACCCCGTAGGCAGGTTTTTCAACTCACAGCAGGCCGTCATCTCCAGCTGTGACCTTGCTGTGACATTCTCAACACAGTATTTCTGCAATCAGAGGCACATGCCAGGCGAGGATGATGGCGGTTGTCATCCAGGCAGGAAAGCCAGTCGCCTTGAACGCAGTGAGAGTTTCCGATTTGGGCATATATTATGGGGGGGTGGGGGTTGTTACCCCCCCCCAATAATCAAAACCAGTCAATATAATCCGCTGGACTCCTTTAAATGGGTGGAGACCTCGATGTCCCTCACCCATAATGCTCAACCAAAAGTTATGCTCTTGCTAATAGAAAGCAAGGCCTGTGAATTTAACATTTAATATTTATCTATTAAGAGGTACATGATCCTGAAAGGCCTAAAACAGAACTAAACACACTGTACAGGTAAAACACAAAGCAAAAGCCATAACTTGTTAGCCAGTTGATACACAGATATAAATTTCAAGTCAAAGTCTCCTATGCCCGCTCATGACAACACAAACTTCCAACATATATTGGTTTGTACTATCACCATCTGTATGGCATTAGATGTAAACGGTTCAGAAAGATCTGCCTCGGTGACCCCCCTGCCCCCTCCCCCATCTGAAGCAAAGTGAAATTGGTGCCCCCTCAGAAGTTGGCGCCCTAGGCGGCAGCCAATGTCGCCTATAGGATTGACTGGACCAGCTCATTGGACAGATACATTTAGTGGTAACTAAAACCGATATGTTAAAAAACAACAGTTCAAAAAATGATGTTGAAATGACATAGACAACAAACTATAAGCCGATTTGCATTAACAAGCAAAATTTAACATATGTAAGGAACAATATTATTTTTATTAATTATGCTGTAGTCTTTTACGTTTTTTGGGCTGGAAATCTGTCCATTGATCCATTACGGACAATGCAACTGATCCGTGGTTGAAATGGCTCATTTCATTTAGAGCTCCATTCACAAGTTTATTTATTTATTGCCACGTTACTATAAGCAAAGAAAGCGTATTAGACATGCCATTCTGGTCTCTGCTATTTGACTTGTGTTTATCGTTTCTGGCTTACACTGACAGCCCAGAATGATATTCCTCATGTAACTTGTTTTGTCATGTTTGTGGCTTACAGATTGCACTACTTTGGCATTTTTTACATGTTAGATTCCAGGGTAATGATTTGTAACGCCCCCAAATCCACTATAAAGAGACACACACTGTTGTTTTCCTTTTCTCCCACCACGCCAGAGGCAGCGGCCGAGTATTGACAGTCCTATTGGTTCCTATGGCCCCGGAGAGGAGAAGCAGCCTTATTCAGGTTCATAAGGTCCCTCTATGCTCTCTCCACCGACCCCCCCCCCCCAACTCTATTGTTCTCCTTTGTCTGCCAGCGATATCACGAGCATGCAGAGAGAAAGGCCATTTCTTTGTTGTCCCGTGTCCGCTGGGGACTTCCTATTGTTGGTGCATTAATGGGATCCGGGAGATGAAAGCACTGAGGCGGGGGGGGGGGCTTTGGGGGTGGCCTTCCCCAAAACACAGGGCCAGAGCGAAGGCCCTAAAAATCGCCATTAATCACCGGGGGCCTGTTTTCCGACATGTCTGACCGCTCTTCCCTCATCTCGACCCACTCGCAGGAAACCCAGCAAACGCTCCCCCGGTTTGACACCCGACAAGGCAGCTCATTAAAGTCACTGTGGTCATGCGCAAACCTGTTCGTGAAATATCACCACAGCAGCTAATTAGCATCAGCCTTTGTACACTTTGAGCAGCCCCAAGGAGAATTACTAATAGAAGACATTTCCCCTCTTTTCAAATGTCTTATATTTCAGAATAATAAGCTTCTATCCCCCGGTTGTGCCATATTTCTGTTTCCTTGGCATTTACATGTATGCCTGAGTAATGTTTTAATTGTAATTTCATTGAAGTTTTGCTTCCTATAATCAGTATCGTTTACATTATCGGTGTCCTTTTTATTTTATTTGCTGTTATTAGTAAAGCAATGAAATTATTTTGAAATCCGCAAGCCAAGATTCCCTTCCGCTGCATTCAGCAGAAGAAAAACATCATCTCCTGAATGTCGAGTAGATGGCACTGTGGCTCAGCGACTGGAGAAGCCCACAGTAAGGAACTTAGCATAAATCATTTCGGTAAATGGGCCTGCAAAGTGGAAAACTGTAAAAGCACACAGGAGGAAACTAAGTCTGCCAAGCAATTAAATGAATAAGTTCATTTCATTGTTCACTCATGCATGCAGGACCGAGGACATTCGAGCAACGCTGGATAGCAGAAGCACAGCTGCCTCCTGGCCAAAGGTGTCAGGAGACCTGCCGTCCTTCACAATCACTAACCTCTATTTTCTGGCGGCTCTACAGGCCGAGTGTCTGCCTCTCTGACATGGCTGACACTGACAGTGGGACATCAAAAAAAAATCCCATAAGTTTACAATGGCAGTTTCACTGGGAGACTTTTTTATTTTTTTGCCCTTTGGTTTCTTGTTTTTTTCTTGCAGCGATGTCGGGTCGGGAAGTCCTACTCTGACAGGTGGTGCAAAATATTTTGGAGCTGGTTTCACACGTCAGTATGTGAAATGTCTGTCTCTTTAAAAAGTAATCATTATTTGGTGGGTGGATACACAGGCATAAGTCTCAAGTTAAACACAGTTGTAGATTACCTAGTATTAATGATTTTTTTTTTTAAAGAAATCACCATTTCCATTTTTCACATTATACAATTTACTTCAGCAGGTTATCCTTTCAAAATTAACTATAACTGGATGGGATTTTTGGCTGTCAGCACAAGCACAAAAGCCATGCAGTAAGTTAGGGGGTCGCTGACAGGTGTCAGGTTAAGTGCAAATGTGAAAAATTACTTGGGTGTCAAGGTGAAGATTGAAATACTCTAATCCAAAGTGACATACTGAATACCGAAAAAGCGGGATCAGACGGTTCCTGAAGCATTTGGCAGTCGAGAGCCTTGCTCAGGGGCCCAAAGGTGAAATCCTCAGCTGACCCCAAAAGTTGAACCATCAACCTTCTGATTAAGGCACAGCATCCCACCCCACTGCGTGGCATATTTTCCCCCCTCCACCCTTGGAGAGAGATGCAGGTTTGAGGTACAAATCCGTCAGCTGTCAGTACCTCGGTCGGTGGCCCTGCTCCATCCTTTCGGCCTCCTTTCTTGTCTCGTTTCTGCGTTTTGCATTTCCTCCCCGGTCACTGGAGTCTGGAACACAGCAGCCGCTTATGCGGTTTCACGGGCTGTGCATTAAATTCCCATTATCGGTGCAGGAGGAGTTTATGGCGTCTGGCTTTTCGGGGGCACATGCAGCATCCAGCATGGCTGGAACACACCACAGCACACGGAGAGAGTGGATGAGAAAGAGGGTCATGCAGGGGAGGAGCTCTACAGGGTGGCAGTCAGAAACATAGTTATATCGCATCAGGAGCAATGAACACTGTCCAATATGAGGCCCCTCTGTGCTAGAGAAAGCAGCTAAAACACAGAAGGAGAAACTCATTCCTGTATTTAAATCTGTTTATAATCATTTCAGTTTTTCTCTTATAGAAAATATATGTGTTCTCTGCCTATTTTTTAGTACTAATAGTTGGTGTAAATGGTAAATGGTATGATTGCACAGTATCCAGAAAAGCTAACACTACTAATATTGTAGTAGTACAGTCTTACTTAATGTATTAATTATCCAGTTTCACCAGGTCATCATTAATCCATCATAGGTTATGTATTTCATGCAGTCACTATATTTGTTCATGATTTAAAATAATGCAAGCGCTAGCCCACAAACTAACTATGTATATCTGTCTGTATGTGTGTGTGTGTGTAATTTGTTTACTTTGGCAACAGGAAGTGTATCAAGCAAATTGAATCTGAAGAAGATCCCTCAATGCATGTATTTATTTATTGTTGGGGGGGGGTTCTTTGTGGAGGAACACCCTTGGCCCATGTTTTTCCTTTTAGAAGGTTTAGGCCTACTTACATACATCGCATGTTCTGGTGATTGTATTTAACGGGTAGTTATCAACATCTTCGGCTAGATTCATGGTTCTGTATGCGGAATATATACAGGCAGGGGAAAGCCACAATTGCAAACATATTCATAACAAGAACCATATACCACAGCATCCTCAAACCTCTCTGCAAAAGCTGTTAAATGTTATATTTATGAGGCGCTAGTTACATAACAAAAACACTTCTCATCTAGGCCGGGCAACATTCCTCCTGTGAAAACTCTTTGTCCATAAATGTTTCGGCCATACCATATTTCTTGTCTATAAGACGATTTATTTTTCGCCTCTTGGCGTGACCCAGCAGAAAGGGTAGCAGCTTGAAGTCATCTTTGTGGAAGCTACCCTGTGGTTTCTAGCCAGGCCCTGAGCTGAAAATAGCAGGAGCGGCAGAAGGTGTGGACAGTGGAACCAGCGCCAGAACCCTGTCCATTGGCTGGCTCTGACTGCAAATGCCACGTAAACCCTTGGGATGTATGTAAGAAAAACAACATAGCAAATGTTATTGTAGGGGTCAGATGGCCTGCAGACATCACAATGGAGGTTTATACTCTCTGATTCTAGGATTTTTTTAAGGTAGGGGGCATAAGTGGGGTCATAAATCAAACAGAGGGGCCAACCTTATCATTAGCCAATGATATGTTTGGAATCACTGAGCAACAGGGGAGGGCCACTCTGCGGCCAATCAGCTTTCAGTTGGGACCAGTGGCCGTGTGGCCCCGCTCTTGTATTCACCCATTTATTTAGAGACTCCTCATAAATCATTACTTTTTTCATCCAGTTACAAAGGCTCGCTAGTTATTCCACTACGGGAGTCTGCTTCCACTTTGAGAGGTTTGGAATTTGACAGTAGAATTGAACAATGACAGTCAGTGCCAAGTGCTGGGAGGCCACACAGTCCATCTGCCATCTCAGCGAGCTGCTTCCGCTCGCCCAGGCTCTGTGGGTCCACGTGCTCCTGTGAGTTTGCAGGGAGCCGACTCGACTGCCAGGTTCTGCCCAAGCATTTTCCTACCTCTCTTCTTATAATATTTATGGGTAAGTGTTGTGAAAACCTATCAGTTTTCATAAGCAGAAGCTGATTGGAGGGGTATTATTTCAAAACATGTCAGGGAAGTGTAATTAATTGTCATTCTTGTCTTCTCAACCAGTCATTGATTGATGATTGGTTCTGGGGCGTATTTGTCCAGAATATAAAACATAAGGGAAAAATAACCTATTAAGAAAATTGTTTATGCTCACTCTGCTTTTTGATTGATTGAGGTTTTTCACTATGTGCGTCAGCGTATGGTCATTCTACAGCTGTCATATTGTGACTTGGCCACCAGAGGGAGTGGAGGAGCAGCGTCAGATGTGCACTTTCCAGTTCAAAAGTCTGTTATAGTTGGTTGCTTAAATACTGAGTTGGTGCAACTGTATCTAGGTAATTTTCCCATTTCTAAACAATTATCCCGCTTGGGGTCTCTAGATCTTATCCTACACTGGGGCACAAGGCTGGGGTACATCCTGGATGGGATGTCAATCCATCGCAGTGCACTTACACATCTAATTTATCTAACTGCACGTCTTTGGACTGCAGAAGGCAACCATAGTACCCAGAGGAAACCTGTGCAAAACTGGTAGAACACACAAGCTCCACACACACAGAGCAGAACTAGAAATCGAACCCCAACCCTGGAGGACTGAAGTATAGCAAAGAGAAGCTAAACTTGTCTTTTCTTCCGAGGATGGTCCTCAAGTACAATGGAGATTTTTCGTAGGTGACAACAGTGGATGATATTGACTGGCCGTCTGAGAGAGAAGCCAGTCACATTCTGACCTTGAAGGCTCCCAAAACGGCAGGAGACAAAGCGCCACATTGTTCGGTAGGTTACTGAAAATTCCATCTGGCCAAGAGGGAACTGCAGAGGGGATAATAGTCTAACAACAGTGACACACTGCCGGTTCAGCACCATGCAAACAATAGGAGCCACTTATACAGCAGAGCCTAAATAATTCTCAATAAAGAGATTTATAAAAGCAACTCCAGAATGTAATGTAGAACGTAATGAATAAATGTATTTCTTAAATTATTGCTCCTTTGTCTAATTCATAGAACTTCTTTGCTTGCAATCTAGACAATAAAAGACAGATAAGAGCAGGGAAAATGACTCACCAGCTCACATTGTGTAACAAACACGCTAATAAATATGAAGTAATCAAATAAAGCATTTGCTGTTTAAGCAAACATTCACAATAAAGTAGTTTTTGCTGTTTAGCATTAGGGAGATAACTGAATTATGGAGGATGGCATGGAAGATTGTAACCCCACCCAATTATCAATTACCCACTTATCAATCAATACCATCCAACACATGACTCCCTTAAATGACTGAAGAACCGTAACCCCCCCCCCCCAATGTTCAACCCTAAGTCATGTCCTTGATATAATTTAAAAAGCATGCATGCAAATGCATGTTCTGTTTTGGTGCAGGCGTGTGTGCGCAGCTTGGTGGGGGAATGTTTTCGTCCATTTACATGGATGTAATTTTAATCTCAATGTGCAGATTGACATCCTCTATTATTCAGGAGCTGGACAGTGCAGTAAGCAAGCTAATGGGCAGTAATTCAACGGTCTTTCTATTCCATTACTCAATCCGTCTCAATTAGTCACGCCATAACAGATAGTTCTTACACTGCGATAAACATGGTTCCGGCTATTGGGTTTGAAGTTGATTTTTATGCTAATGCACACATTTAAGTCATGGTTTTTACAACAGCCGCATTTCACTTACGTGATGTTAGCCAGCCTATACACGTGTAACAACAGCCACTTTCAGGGCTGCCGCCTGAAATTCCATTTGGTGAGATGATGAAATTGAAAAGCATCGAAAATTCATTTGCCAACAGGGAAGATTATGGCTTTTCTTGACTAAAGTGATTAGCGGCGGTCTCTTGGATGGCTTCAGCCGCTGAATGAAAGCTAATATACCTCACCAGGATCAGGAGACTTGGCAGATTGTGCGACTGCAGGGCCATGCAGCAGTTAAGACATTAAGCGAACGCTGTAACAAATACTTAATTTTTGCTGAGTAAGTAAGGCTTTAGCCATCAAATAAGTACTTTTTTTAAACCCAGTACTAATGGTTTCAGGCAGATACTGTCATGACTTGGAACATTTTTATTACCTTTCATAAAATCAAATCTGCGATAGAACTCTTATCTGGCCCACCCATCCTTCATACCAAGTCTTCTGCTCCCTGTGATCAGCCGTCCTCAACACTGCTGGAAACACGGAGCAGGGGGACTTGGGCTGCTGACTGGATGGATGGCCAGGATAAGCTGAACCAGAAAGCAGACTCACTTGCAGGGGCCTGGAAACCCCCAAATCAGGTATCTAAAAGGGGCAAGAAAAAAATTACAGCCACCTGGGATCATGAGCCCCCCCCCCCCCCCACAGAAGCCCAAGGACAAATGCTGGTCAACGGGGCCCATAAACCCCAGGGGCCTCCCACACCACCAAGCCGCTAACAAACATGAAGGAAACAGTCCGACGCTAGCCGTCCCAATAAACAAATGACTGACAAGATGACATTCCTGAGTCTTGTGCTCATGTGCTCAAGAATGATCCATGAGCATTGCTTACTGCTCTCCTTAAGTAAGGTTGGGCTCTAAATGAACCCAGCCCAGAGCAGGTTCAATTAACCAAGTGGGAAAGCATGGGCAGTTGTGACAGACATCAGCATTTGAAGAAACGTATCTCCGTGTCCATGTGCCCTTAGAGTAGATAACAATTGAAGAGCAGATTTCCAAAGCTCACTCAGTCCACGTGATATGTTTTCAAGAAAATGTCTGTAGGCTTAGTGAGTCTTGGAAATTTTATGTTGGATTACATGAGGACTGATTATGTTATTGGTTCCCAATACTGTAACATACTGTATGATGAGGAAGCCTGACTTTAGGTCATTGGCAGTATCACCTCAAACCATCAAAAAAAAAATGGACTGCTGTGAGCTTTGTCATCTGTGCTCTCTGTCCCTGGGAGAAACAGGCAAACAGCAGAGTTCCACTGGCTCCTGTTTCAGACAGCTTCCCATCATACTCCTCAAAAAGTGTGATCCCAAAAAGTCGCACCTTCCACCGAGAGCTGGAAATGGAGGCATTGTGGGTGTCTGACAGCTGACATGGCCCGGGGGCAGGTGACGCTGTCCTGGGAGAGCTGGCAGCACGGAAGGACAAGCAGCACAGCCAGGGGTGTGGGGATGTTCAGAGATAAACACTGGCTGCGTGCAGCAGGCTAAAGTGCACCAAGCGCTTAAATCAGTATATTGTTGCTTCCTGGGGTGACATGTTGGTTCCTGTAGCTGCCTTATGCTGCTGGAGACTGGGGTTCAAGTCTCCATCCCACTTGTGCATGGTTTTCATTTGCATGTTGTCTTGGGGCTCTCTGGTTTCCCTGTTTCCCCCCTCAGGCCAAAAACATGCTGAAATCTTTTGGCTTCACCACGAACACCTAAATAAAAGAGGGCAGTAGCTTCTTTATATTTGTGGTGGTCCTACGGTTCCTGGAATGACACTGAGAGGGCGGAGCAGACCACAGCATACATACATGCTATGCTGGATTTTAGAGAGAATACTTACTGGTCACACACATCTCCATTCGAATTTGATGTGCTCCTGGGTCAACAAGGGAGGGGCTTTAACAAATCACATTCTTCATTGTATGACATCATCACATTAATCACAACCAGTGTTGACTGTTAAGCGAGAAGGTGAATACATTTGTACTGCATATAATGATGCATGTGACAAATAAAATTTGAATAAAGTAACTTTCACTGTGAATGCCTTTTGTTAAAACAGAGGAACATGCTTACCTGCAAAGGCTGTACTGAGCCATGAAAGGGTGCATCTTTATTTCAATATTAGAGATGGGTAGTTCAGGTCCAGAGAATAAAAATCCAGACTAAGGATTTGTCTCAACCAACCAGCTGCGTATTCTGTGACTGTGACTCTTTATACTAGAAAGTTGAAATACCCACCTCAATTCCTGATAATAATAATAATGATTGCAATAATAACAGCAACCAGAAAAATAATAATAACAGCAAGCATAATATCAAGGCTTGAACCTGCACCCTGATCACAAGCACAAAGGCATAGCCTGCTAGAGCATCCCTCACCCCAGGTTTGGTTACTGGAGGGCTAGAAGCATTGAGATTGAAAATGAGAAAAAAGCAATGGCCCATACAGTACGAAGAGCGTGATTGGTTAAACAAGTCAAAAGCCAGCCCCTAACTTGTTAACCCAGGGACACATCAAACGTGGCTAAATCAGGATGTCCTACTGGTCGCCACAGTCTTGCCTCATTGCTGGTCGCTGCTGCAGCCTCACTTTGCAGGAGGTATAGATTTCAATTGTAAGTACAGATGAATTTCAGACTGCAGACTGCCTACGCAGCACAGGGATGCCCTGTGGTGGTCTGGCACCCCATTTGGGGTGAGCCCTGCCTTTCTGCTCTGTGACTCCAGCATGAGTCTCCGTGTCATTGTGACTTTGACCGGATTAGTTGTTATGGGATACGCATGGAAATCACAAATCCACAAAGTGAATAAATAAACTATTAAAACTGAGAAACTTACAGCAGAGTTCGGTAGATAGAGCACAGCTGCACCTAGTGATAACAGATAATTAAATACATTAAATGAGTTATTAGAAGCACAATGTCACAGTGGGCCTGCATTCATAGTGAGGTACCGCAGGGTTCAATTTTAGGACCACTATTGTTCCTAAATTACATTAATGATATTGACACCAATACATACAGTTTATATAATTTCTTGGTAAGACCCCACTTAGAATGTTGTGTGTAGATTTGGTCACCATACCTTAAGAAGGACATTGCTGCCTTAGAAAAGGTGCAATGGAGGGCTACGAGAATAATTCCTGGTCTTAGAGGAATGTCTTATGAGGAGAGGTTAGCTGAGATGAATCTGTTTAGCCTCAAGCAAAGGAGACTAAGGGGGAACATGATCCAGGTATACAGTATAAGATTCTAACAGGTCTTGATGCTGTCCAGTCAAATGGCTACTTCAATATTAGTTTAAATACTAGAACTTGTGGCCATAAGTGGAAATTAGCGGGAGAACATTTTAAAACAAATTTAAAACTTCTTTACACAGCGTGTAGTTAGAGTACAGAATAGTCTTCCTGCTAGTGTAGTGGAAGCTAAAACCCTGGGTTCCTTTAAATCAGAGCTAGATAAGATCTTAACAATTTTGCGCTATTAGTTAAGTTCTCCCCAAACAAACTTGATGGGCCGAATGGCCTCCTCTCGTTTGTAAATTTCTTATGTCCTTATGTACATAACAAAAAAAGTACTTCTCAGGCCCAATAACTCAAATGATGCAGAAGATCTAGATTTTATAATTCAGTCTTAATAAAATTTTTGGTGCAGACAAAAGTTCTTAAATGGAATCCTTAAGCAGCCAAACTGCTTCATGAACCCAATTTGTTTTCAAATGATTTTACATCAGGGTCAAAGCTCCTGAATAATAGCTAATGGTGTGGCTGCCCTCTGGGAAATAAATCTCATTCCCTGCACTAGTCATATGTTTGACTTGTTTCATGAGAACTCAAAGGACACAAGCCCTGCCACAGGACCCAAATGCAGCACAGTGGAGGTAGATGAGGGATGTGGCAAGGCAAACATTTCCCAGCTTTGGGTAGGGAATAGGCTCAGTTTGATTGAAAAGCAGGGTTTCTTCCTATTCATTACTTTTGAATTCTCAGCTTGGCAAGACGCTGTTCCCAGGGCACAGGTTTCCCTCTGTGTGGAGATCGCATGACCTGTATTTCAACAGCAAATCTGAACACAGTTTGTGTCAGCATGAAAAGGTGTAAATTTTTTCCTAGGATCATGCCCACACAAGCCGAGAGCCCTGCGATGCCGCAGAAGCCGTCAAAAGTACAGTGAGGCAGGACTGCGGAACAGCACACACTGCAGGGTGTCAGCCAAACCACAGTCTTTTGCAACCCTCTAGCGCCACCTAATTGAGCGGTTTCATAAAGCGTTTTGGGATGGGTGCCAAAGTGCATGTCGAATGCCTTCAATAGATAGTTACTCCCAGAAAACAATGCAGCATTTTTTAGCTAATGTTGAGGTATGTGAAAACCCAACTGCTAGGGCCATTAACAACGGATGATACTGCAGCATCGATAACTCCATGCACTCTTTTATGCTGCATTACACATATCTTTTGGCAGCAGTGGATAGTTCAGGGCCAAAAATAAAACTTCACACCAAAATTTTCTTTCAACCAACAAGTTGAGTGTAAAGAGACACAATGAGAGAGTACTCAACTGGTCGGTTAAAACAAAATCTTGGTCTAGATTTTTCTTTCTGGGGCTGAACTATCCCCCTGTGTCTTTTTGATAGTTCTACCATGATCCGCTCCTGTTCCGTTTCGTGCAGTTTCGATATGCGCTGCTGCTCTCAGTGGTGTCTGCCCCAAATTTTGACTGGGGTTAGCCATCAGGAGCCAGTTATATTTATGGGGGTGACAAGGGGTGAGTTAGTTTTTTCTGGCACCCCACAGCACAAATCGGGGCGTGCTGCCAAAACAAACTTACCAACCATTGTGGACGATAAAATTTATATGAGCTGGCAACAGGGACGGCTGCAAATTTTCTCAGTCGATCCCCCCCACCCCGCCCACCACGCCCACCACGCCCAGACCCGCCACTGGCTGCTCCCCTTAGGGTTTCCCATACTATGGCTGTGATGACATGCACCCACGCAGACCCACAAATGCAGCTGTTAAGTGTTACAAACTCAGCCACCCTGTTCAGGTCAAACAATGACCTTAACTTATGGGAACCCATAATGTGTTCATGTGTGTGGGTGGCATGCATTTTGATGGACTTTCCTCTCAGGCTCTTGGCTGTTGCAACACTGACTGGATAAATGATGGTTGAAATAAGATACAGATTAAAAGGATGGAGATATATGAAGAAGATGAGAAGAAGTCTGTAATGAAGATCTTTTTAACTACCAGAATACTTCATGGTCTAAGTGAAGAAAGTCCAGTTCGTTTAAGGCTGTAATACATTTGTAGTCAACCAACAGCATTTCTCTGTGTAGATCTTATGACAACTGACAAAAGGAGCAGCTGAACTGAGAAACCACTGCTTTTAGTAGTTATAAAACCACAAAATTGGTTCTACATTTATGTTACGTCTGTTAGGCTTCTTACCACTAGAGGGCAATATGTATCAGTTGATGAAGTCCAGTGATGTACTTCGGGTATTTCAAGGTGACAGGTGAGAGTTCTCGCTGTAATCTAAAACACCAAATAAAAATCTAACAATTTCAATGAGAAAGTGTCAGTTCATATTCAAATCATTCTCAACAATGAATATCACATGTCACCCCTGAAATCTGGTTTATTTGTGAATATTGTAAATAATATTATACATAATTTAGAAAATAGCATAGTAGTTCAATGGGCGGCATTGCTCTCTCACACCTCCAGGGCTGTGAGTTTGAATCCCATTCCCCATTCAGGATCTGTGGATTTGCATCTTCTCCCCCAGGATGTGTGGGTTTCTGCCAGCAATTCCATGCTCATCCTGCAGTAGAGACGTAGAGTTAGGCTAATTGGTGTCGCTAACCTGCTTGTGGTGTGTGGGTGTGTGTCCTGCATTGGTAGCCCTGCCTTATTCATCAGGCTGCCTGAGATGAGCTCCAGGTGACCCTGACCAAGACATGCTATTGATAGCGGGGTGGATGCAAATACCATCAGCAATGGGAGCAAATTAAAGCATCTGTTACTTGAGCGACCGTCATAGACCTTGTATCATGGGTCCATTCTCCACAGCAGCTTATTTTAAAGCTGAGTTCATCTGAGGCATCTTCATTGTCACCATCATAATTTTCCTTCCACTCTCCTAGGTGAGGGTGCAAGTACGCTGAAGACACAAACAGCTAAAATAATAATTAACCATGTAAAAGAAAACATAACACCAGGAACTAGTAGATATCTTAATTCAAAGGGAGGCTGAGAAGATAAGACGTGATACCTTTGAAGATTGACCGGTTGGTATCCGTGTGTTGTACCAAAACGTAGGACATTACACACATCTTACAAGACTCAGTATGATATTACGTGAAGTGTGAGTGTATCAGCTCTTCTGTACAGCCCTCAATTGGGCATGTGGTAGGAACCAGTGGCTACAGAGGTGGAAAACTGTGGTTAGATACGCCCGACATGCTAGAACCCAAATGAGTCACACCTGAGCTCTGTATGGTGGGACTGGAAATTACCCCATACCGGATAGGTGCTCTTCAGTGACACTTGAGGTTTTGGGGGGGGATATCAAAGCCAAGCTGAAGAAAGGATGACGTTTGGGATAAAAAAAAAAATCCCACACAGGCCTCCACCTCTGAAACCACAGGGTACTTCTTGGAAGTGGCATCAGGTCAGTATGATACGAACATTGTGAAAGAGACCCTTCTACGTAGAAACTTCAAAAGCAGGGCTGTGACTTAAGCTACTGAAAACTCCTGCAGTATTTAGACTATTAATCTTGCCCAAGATTGGTTCATTAGGCTTTTACTTCCTGGTATAATAATTTAGCAATTGGACTGTGTCTAAAAAGCTGCCCTCACAAGTTGGCGATATGTGGTATGTCTATGAGAATAAATTACTGGAATGTAGAGTAAATCATCTTAGCATTATATTTTTATACATATCAGTGAGTATGTACTGTTCTGTTATTGAATTTGAAAAATATGGTGACAGCATTCGACTGAAAGAGTGAAACATCATTCATGTCAAATTTCTTAATTTCTGACAGGCAGAACACAAGTTCTATTGACGCTTCGCATATGTTCCGAATGTGTGACAGATTATGAAAAATATTTGGTTAATTATTAATTATTGTGTTAAACCTTTTATATTAGTTTGAACAGCAGTCTGAACAGCCTTCTTCCCCTTGCCACACCTGCACGCGCCCACGTTCAGCTTATAAGCGTACGAAAACACGGAAGCCCTGTCTCGCGTGCGTTCGCGTGGTCGCGACTGTAACGGTACACTTTCCGGGTTTGTTGCGGTGCTGTTGGTGCGTGCAGGTATTTGAGGCGGCCGCGCGGCGACGCGCTCCGGGCTGATGAGTCACTGTACCGGAAACACCGTCTCCCGGCGGGTGCGGTCTGGGAAAAGACCAAGGCCACTGCTGCCGTGACTCACCCCTCCCCCTCACGACAGCCACGTGGAACGGAGCACCGGGAGCGAAGGTGTGTGATGACAAACTACCTGTGCCTCCCAGCTGGATTCTTCTATCCCCAGCTGACTGAATCCATCCATGCAAATAAGGCCGGCATGTTAGAATCTGCGGGATACCCACGTTTCAGCCCACAGCCCCGTCTGCGTGTGCAGGCGTTGTGGGAGGTTTTTCCCAGACGGGCGCTTTGGCTCCTGAGCCGAAGGCGGCTTGCGGTAGGAGGCAGATTTCGTACCGACCAGTAGATGTCAGTGTGTACGACACAAGCGGAGCCGATGGGGACTGAGAAAAGTTCGCTGTTCGCGTATCTCCAGTAAAGCGACCGAACCACATCAGCTCCGAAATTGTTTTTTTTTAACGTGGTTATGAAGAACTGGCATGGTGCTTGTATAAAAAAAATCATTTTGATTATACACGTACATAATGTTGTTGTGTTGCTGTGTTTGTTAAGCTTGGTCACTGTATAGTTCGTGCATCGCAAATATTTACGAGCAAAACGTATGCTTTTTCATCTCACTTGCCAGGTACTTCGCGACGTCTCACTTGCCAGGTACCGCGTTTTATCTGTCAGGCATTACTAATCTGTAATATCTTGGCAGAGCGTGATATTTAAATTGCCCCTTTCATCTTCCTTGTTTGGATGATTTTCAGACTAGTTAATTGTTTCGGAATGCTGACCTGGTCACCTAGGTAAATCTGCTGACGGTTCACTAATGTGGCTGGACTCCTTTTCCATCCTGATTCGTTATTCTTGATTAAATCTTTTCTTATTATTTAGTGAGCTGGTCTTAAATTTGTCACGGTAAATAAATAGTGATTATCCAATATAGGGCAATAGCAAACCTGGAGCCCATGGTTCATCATACACTATAGGTTGTGATGGACGACAACAATTCACCTAACCACGTGTTTCTGGGGCTTGTTCCATGCAGCAGGGTTTCTTGCTTAGCCAGATAAATTGTCAGATTTAAGACCCTCTGGGTTAAATGGACTTTATCTTCACATACTTGTATTTAGCTCAGATTACCTTAAATCTGAGGAGTTATCAGGCTAAACAGGAAATGCTGCATCATGAAACAGGCCCCTGGACTGCACAAGGAAACCTGTGAAAATGGGGTGAACTTACACATAGACAGAGGCTCGAACCTCCAGCCCCTGGCATCTAACATCACCACTCAGACTCCTGAGGCATGGGAAAAACATGCTCCAATACCATATATGCACCTGCATTTCATGATATGCCTGTTTATTTCATAGTTGCTTATATGAAGTATAAGGAATTCAGTTGTTTCTTTGCTTAGTTTGCATTAATTTAAGGGGCGGAACAGTGGTTTGCTCACACCTCTAGGACCAGGGTTTGTGTTTCCGCCCGGATTCTTCGTGTGTGGAGTTTGTATGTTCTCCTCAGGTTGTGGGGTTTCCTGTGGGTACTCCAGTTTCCCCCCGCAGTCCACCACCACGCTGAGGTTAATTAGGGTCAACAAATTGCATGTGCGTTGGGATTGCTCTGGGTTGCTTCCTGCCTTGCGTCTGTAGTCTCTGGGATAGGCTCCGGTCCCCCCCCCATGTCACTGAATAAGACATGCAGTTACAGAACATGAATGGATGAAGGATTTGATCAATATGCTAACTGCTAAATTTTATTGAAGCAACGAAAAACTAGAGAACCACAGCACAAGGTAGGGAACACCCTGGATGGGATGCCAGCTGGAATTATTTGTACTCTGAACAATATAATTAAAATATATTTTAAAATGCCATTCCATAATTCCTCTAGCTTTAATATACTTATCCCATATCTCATATACACACCCACACTCCATAAATGGTTCCTAGAAACCACTCAAATAGCACAAATATTATCGGGAAGGCATTCCCATTATAATTCAAAAAAATATAATTCGTTTGAGGTTCACTTAAGAAACCTCAATAAATCTTCCCAAAATATCATAAAGAACCTTTAAAACACCAGTTATCTAATTACTGAACTGTTCATGACGTATTAAATAAGGATTTTTGTAGGCCTTATATTTTTTATATTTAAAAATAAGAAAACTGAGTTGGTTAAAGTGATTGTAAATCCTTCCTTTTGAAACTAACTGTCTGTATGTCACATCATATTCCTAAGTCAATGGTATTTTGCGTCACTTGTATACTGTATGTATGAATCCCACTTTGCTTTGCTTCACTCCCCATCACTCTACTTCACTTCTATAATAGGCTGTCACTATTATGATTTGTTACTAGGAATTTGTACTCATGCGTATTTTTAATTTATCTCTGGCATGCTTCATCTTCTCATTGCACCAGGTCTCCTCCGATGTTGGTAACAATATATGATACTATGGCCGGAACTCTAATACCAGGCTATAGGTGTATATTGAATGTTATGCTCTTAGTAATTCATCTACTTGAAACATCCTTGCTGAAAGCGATTTCCACCTGAATTAGCGGGTTTGCACTGACCCTAAAGACATCAAAGGAAGTTTAATATAAAAAATTCTTTGTTTTTTTCCCCCCTCTAGCTCGACAAACATAAGAAAAACCAAAGAAATGCATTGAACATTTTCCCACATCTTTAGGTTGCCTAAAAGCCAGGTGCTATAGCTCATAAAAAAGACCTGGCCGCTGAAGCCGCCCCCCCCAAACAGACCACACACCACTTGATGCTTTGGCAAGTGGAAATGGACAAAACATGTTTAACATCTGGGCTTTAACTGCCTATTGACAGCTGTTTGATACAAAAAAAAACTATGACCAATTGTCACTTACACTATCATTATTTTGGCAGCCGAAACAGATTAAACATAATTTAGCAAAGTAATCACAGTCAATTCTTTATCAAAGGTGATGGAGGCAACCATATAGTCAATCCTTTGTCATAATGAATTCCAAGCAGTTTAACACTAACCTTTAAGTTGATGTTGATCCATTTGCAGCATTAAGTGTTTCAAAATTCAAGGCTTTAGAAATTGTAGTAGTTTAGCAATAGAGCTTTGTATTAGAGACTAAGATGACATTTGACACTTTGGTTGTATTCAGGCAAACTCTTTCTCGGCTGCACTTTGTTTACCAGAAACAGTGTTACATTAAAAGTAACCTTATTAGAGCTGAAACAGCAAAAAACGCTTTAGGTTCCCACGTACAAAGATAGGTCAGTCCGACCGAAAACCAAAACCAAACCAAATAAACAAATGGGGCTGAAATGAGTTTGCTAGACTACTGCAACCAGTTCTCTCAGCAATGTTACAGACCAGAGAGGTAAACACTTTCAAATAAATATGATTACTATTGAACTTTTTGGGGATTCTAATAAACATTTTATGCAACTATTGTATGTGTTACAAGCGCAGATAACTGTGACCAGAAAATCCATGGCAGGGAGGACAATTTGAGCTAGGACAGGATTTGTAAACTACCGTTTCAATTAAAAGGACCTGGATTTCACTTAAGCACTGGTGTTCTTGCTGTGTGCTGATTGGTCAGTAATGTTAACGTGAAACAGCTGGATGAGTCTTTCAATCAAGGAAACAAACCAGTAAAAGCACAAGACAAACAGAAACATTTAATTAAGCACAGGAGCCTTTCATATTTGAAGTAGTTTGTAAAACCTCCCCTGACATGGATTACCTGGTCACTTTAACATAACCCAAAGAAAGTTTCAAAAGCTCATGCATAATAAAGAGGTACAATGAAATAGAACAAATATGACTTGAAATGACAAACTGATCTATGTGGAATTCATGTAGGTAGTTTTAAACAGAAAATGGTATGTACAGCATTATGGGTAAGTGGCAGAAATGTGATACATTCATTGCATCAGCAATGGACATCTGAGAACAATGAAATTTAAAACCAGGCCAATAGTCGACTTTAACTTCTCTATTAGGAGAAAATGCTTTGTTTTGGTGTAATGAAAACATGCACACATGTTACCGTTCAAACAGCAATGGAAGTTTGTGTGCAAACCTGCAGAATTTTATGTTCTCCCTTCTCAGAGCTGGGGGATACTCTACAATACCACCCAATGAGTCGGGTTACAATAAGCGCTTGAGGAGTGGGTCCTGCCATTGTTGTTTTAACATTTCACTCTGTCTTCTTTCACTAGATGTTTTCGTCATGTGAACGTTACCAACAAGTGCATTTAATTAGATCAGACAGCAAGGTCTAAGGGGGCAGACTATGAAATTTCCATTTAACCCTTAATGTAAACTGAGTTTGAATCACTTCCCTTAGCTACCCAAAAAGCGTGTTAATGTATATGTACATGTTATTGCTGTTGCTCATGCCCGCAGGCCTGCTGGATCATATCCAGGCCTTGGATCCTGGAGGCGGAGCTTGCCTGCCTTCCTTGGGTACTATGGTTTAATTCCCCAAAGACACGCAGTCTAGGTTAACTGGTGATCTTAAATTACTCTTAGTCACTGTATACGTGATGCTCATTCAGAGGATGGGGCCCCATTGGTGGTGGCTCCTGTCTTTTGCTGTATTCTTTCTGTGAGGGGCCCAGCTAGGATTGGATTACTGAAGATGGATGTATGGACAAGTATGGAGAGGAAACCTGTATTACTTTACTGTGCATCATTATAATGTATATAATAAAAGATTTTTTCAATAATTTGTACAATAGGAGGAATTAACAAAATAATAAAATTAGTATATTAAAAACACAAAAAGGGGTGGCACCATGGCGCCGTGGTTGTGTGGTTAGAGCAGTCGCCTTACCCCTGGGACCAGAGTTTCGTTCCCCGCCCTGGCTCTGCGTGTGTGGAGTTTGCATGCTCTCCTTTTGCTGTTGTGGGCTTTTCTCTGGTTTCCCCCCACAAACCAAAAACATGCTGAGGTGAAGTGAAATTACAACATGGGTCCAGAGGTATGAACCAGGGCACAATGGGGACATGGATACCCTGCTAAATTCCAGGGCCCTGGCACTTTACTGGGGCCCTTGACTATGTAAAATGATACATAACATTGGGTGGGGGGCCCAAGGTAGCATTTTGTCAGGGGCCCAGAATATCTGGCTACGCCCTTGGGTATATATGTGTGCAGGAGTTGTGTGTCACTGTCCGCAGCAATGAGTTGGCGCCCCATGCTCTGTTATTGCTGCCATATACCTGTTGATTCTAGGATAGATTCTTGACCCCTGTGACCTTGCAGAGGACAAATGCTGTCGAACAAATAAAAAAAACACACACACAAAAAAACATCTTTCTGTATTCCCTTTCTATGAGGTAACTAATTCAGGTGTGAAACTGCAGATCTTGCTGCAGGAAGCAATAATTATGTAATTAAAACGTATATTAAAACATATATGATTTCAAAAATTGGCTATTGTTGAAAATATATACATTTTTATATTTATTTTAAAAAAATAAGCGCATTCCATTTTTCTTAAAGCGGGCAGATCATGTGATGACCCCACCCAGCATTCTCATGCGACAGTGCCCTGCATCCATCGCACATAGCAAACTGCACAGGTAGGAACCGTGAGAACAGGGCTTGAGAGGTCAACATAGGATAAAAGGGCACAGAGGGGAGTAGACCAGTGGATGGGGTGGCAGAGGGGGGAGGAACACTGAACCATGGGCTGCTGACTAGCAGAAACAGCTTTGCTCCTCTCTATGGGTGTCCTGCCTTCAAACCATAGAGAAAAAGCCAGTTGTTATTGCATTCTGCAGGCTCTGCATCCAGAGAAACAAAACTGACAGTATCAGGACCAAAAATAGACTCAGGCTTTCCTACCCTGGTATGTGCGGCCAGCCTGGAACTGGCATCTTCTAAAGCAGGGTCCCGACCCAAATAAAGCATTCAAAAAGCTGAACAGATGAACTCTCCATCAAGGGGATTCTTCGGATTTGCAGTTTCCTGTTCGTGGGTCAGGCCAAGTGAATTACATCTCAGACTAAATATTAATTTTCGGACTGTAATATCGATTTCCAGATGGGGAATGCAATGGCCTCTTCAAAGCTTCAAAATGCTTGCAGTTTCCATCCAACGTCATCTTGGGCAGAGCCACTGCCAGTGCATGGCCCAAGTGCCTGCATATTCAGTCCGCCATCGCATAGCTACACTGTTACGCCTTAGATCCCTGGAAAATTTTTGCCAATTAATCCTTCCGTGGCATGCTGTTTCTGAGTAAACATTCTCCTTTTAAGATAAGAGTGCCATGCTGTGCCATGCCTCAGGACAGATATTCCTCTTGGAGATGGAAAGGTCTAGTCTAGGGGTTCCCGACCTTTGGAATGTGGACCGGTACCAGTCCGTGACTAGTGTACCGGGCCAAAGAACAGAAGGGATTTTATGGAGGAGTTGGTAGCTTCTAAAATATTTTTTACGGCTCCTCATGTTTGCACGTTGTGTTCTTGTCTGCAGGAAATGCAAAAGCGGAAATGGTAAAATTTAAGAATTGGCTTATCAATCCACAGGCACCACTAATGCACACCGCGCAGCTGGTTTACGCATCCGTGAAATTTTTGTACTACAAAAATCGACCCAGAAGGTTGAGAACCCCTAGTCTAGTCAATTAATTTAATACTTCATATATGTGTATATATGATATACAGTCAAACCTCGGATTGCAAGTAACTTGGTTTGCGAGTGTTTTGCAAGACGAGCAAAAATTCTTAATAAATTTTGACTTGATAAACAAGTGAGGTCTTGCAATACGAGTATTACGTATACGCTTTGTCTGCCGAGCGTCACATGATCACAACTGAGTCGGTGGTTCTTCTCTCTCTTTCTCTCTCTGCAGGATTGTGGGTAAGCTCGGTCTCAGTCGGTGTGCCTACTCATATAGTCAAAATTCAGTAGAAAAGCACCACCTGAACAAGGGCGTAGCAGTGTGAGCGATGAATCTGTTTAATGACAATGCAGTGTCCACATTTCCATGAAATGTCATTGGATAGGTCCCTTGTTAAAATCTCACAAAAAGAAAAAGATTCCAGCGAGCCAACAAATAGCAGTGATTCCGTTAGTTATAGTGAAAGTCGTCCTACAAAGTAACCCTCCTCTTCTCCTCTTTTTCGTCTCCCTCACACCATCCACAATTTGCAGGTTAATTTGTTTTATGTATTTTTACTTTATATTTTGTATTAATCATTTTTATATGAATATTTTTGGGTTGTAGAACAAATCATCTGAGTTTCTATTATTTGTAATGGGAAAATTCGTTTTGATATACGAGTGCTTTGGATTACGAACACGTTTCCGGAACGAATTATGCTCGCAATCCGAGGTTTTACTGTACTGCATATATAGACTGTGTATATATCTACACAGAGGTCTACTAATGGCCATCTGCAGTTTAATTTAGGTTACAGGAAGCCAGACAGGGGGACTTCCCAAAGTTCATGAGGAGCATGGAGCTTGGGTGAGCCTGAGGTACACGAGCAGGGCGGGGAGGGAGCTCAGGATGAAGCTCTGTAGACCAGTGGAATAACCTGCCCAAAAGTCCCTGGAGAAGCGCCAGCATGGCAGCCACACTTTGGCTACATCTACATCCTGGTAGGAAGCTGCAGCCACTGCCTGCGGAGATGCCTGCCCAGGGTTGCATTATGCCCTGGTCACCTCTGCCTGGTTACTCACGGCTGGGAACTCAGAAAGTCAGCCTGACTGCAGGGCCGTCGCAAAAACACACCACATACCTGCAGCATGTTGACAAACATCATCTGAAGACTATCCTGAAGACAGTCCTATCAGGATTGAGGTTTTCTCCAGCTATTTTCTCCCGAAAACCCCGCTCCAGTGGGCGAGCGGTGAGCTTGCAGAGAGGAGATGGCAGAGACCATGAAAAGCTTGAGGCCAAGTACTTATATCCTAGGGAATACATGGTGCGGCAAACTGACAGCACCATTAAAACTGCATGCGCAGCTTCTGTGGTGAACGACGGACTGTTTTCTTGTGCGGCTTTTCGCATCGCTGGGCAAGTTTTCCATCGAATAACACAGCAGAATAGAAAAAAATGTATGGTGACTCATCCTTGTCAACGCCCGAGCAGACTCATTGCAAATGGAATGAGTGCACCACGCCGTATCATGACATTTATTTGCTCGTTTTCCTTCAGCCTTGTTCGCATTACTCATTTTATTTTGTGCTACGCGTGCCATGTGCTTCCATCATGCTGCAGGGTTTTTCTTCTTTTTGTTGACTGAAGGGCATAGTGATTTCAGCCAACATACAGATAATATCTAAGATAATGTCTGGGTCATTAAAAATCATTTAAGGTTATTTAGGGCCCAAAGGTTATATACCAATTAACTACTTACAACGAAATGTGAAAATACTTAACAGATAATAAAAATTCAAAGCTGACCATTCTCTTTTCATGAATTTGATAGTTTGGTTTTATTTATGCATGTTGTTTCTTTAAGGACAATAATTAATACAATATGTTCTAGCGACTTAAAAAATGTATGTTATATAAATGATTTACTTTATTGCTTGTTGGACAGTGTGTTGTGTTTTCATGCCATGTACAGTACGTGTACAGTATAGTAGGCCTGCAACTTGTTTTGCTTATTTGCAAAAGCCTCTCATGAGTATTTTATTCTGTTGCCATGGCAATTTGTCAGTTTAAATGTGTTTCTCAGGATATTTACTTCAGAAATTGGATGTTCTCCAGGCTAAGTATTGAAGTGATCCAACCTAAATGTTGTGGGCCTAAACTTCAAAGTGAGCACTGAAAGGCTGGGTCCTGATGTGGTTTTGGGAGCACTGAGACTTGTTATTCTTTTAAGAAAGGCACTGCAAAGGCCATTAATCCACCCCCTTGTCCTCTGTGTGAAAGCACCATTGTGTGGGCTTCCCAGAGTGCTGGTGCAGGGCGTCCCACCTAATCCCCCTCACCCAAACGGTATTCTCAGTGTTTTTCAGCCCCTGTCCCATAAATCAGCTATTTCCTGCGCTGAATGCATGCCTGTCGCTCAGCAATTGTACTTGACAAGACACACGTTCTGTGTATCACACAACATTGGGGGCATCTCATTGGCTGGTGAGATATACTCCATCTGTGACACCCTTATGGTGTGTTGATTAACCACAGCAACCAGTGAATGATTGCCACTGCTCCCATTCCAGCGGCTCACCTGACATCCAAGGAAGGAAGAATGTGCTGCGTGCGGGAAAATAAAGGCAAATGATGTGATGTCATACTTCACCTTACCCAACCTTGTCTGAAATCCAAATCTAAAGTCAGATAGAAGGTATAGATATAGAATCTATATTGCACAGCTCTTTCAGATTCAGCTTAATGGAAAACATGTGTCAAAGCGCTATTTCAAATCTGGACATATACCACATATTCCCATATCCCAGGGCTGGGCCCTGCTGTAGGTCATGGCAGGTGAGAGGGCAGACTCCTCTTCTCATGCACTGCCTCCATTTCTTTGATAATTAAATATGTTTTGTCGAAGTCTCCCCATTTGTTTTGCCTATAACTGTTACTTTAGCACAGGGGTCTCCAACTCTGGTGCTGGAGAGCTACTATCCAGTAGGTTTTCTATCCTACCTGGCTTCTGATGAGCCACACCTGCTCCTGGTATTTACCTG
>JAODKF010000001.1:44310332-44327542 GCA_026779585.1 Mormyrus proboscirostris | reverse complement strand
TGGTATTTACCTGAGAACTAGTGTGGCTCATCAGAAGCCAGGTAGGATAGAAAACCTACTGGATAGTAGCTCTCCAGCACCGGAGTTGGAGACCCCTGCTTTAGCACATCTTTTTTGATGGGGCTAACACTGTTCTTTGGCTCTGCTAAAGCAGTATGTCAGATAAACAGGCGACAGATTCACCTAACATGAAGAATCCAGAAGAAACTCCAGTATTGCAACATCTCAAAACACAACAATGATTTAAATGGTAAACTACAGGTGCATGAGAAAGACCAAATGACCAATTTAAAATAGGGCTTTTTTTAAACTTTCCAAGGCAAAAAACGCAGTCGGCATGATAGCATGGTGCATAAATATTCACCTTGCATCCCTATGTCCCCTGTGACGTGAAAAGCACAATAAATACAGATGACTGGTCCAAAATCAACTGGTGTCGAAATCAACCTGGGGAAGCGGGGAATGTTGGCTGTCTCCCGGGCTTGCGGTTGACTAGCCCCTCGGATGCGAGGCCCCAAACGTCTCTCAAAACAGTCTCAGCGACAGCTGCTCAGACAAGAGTAACTTGGATGGCTGCCCAAAAGTATCTGTGAGACCCGAATCTCGTTGCCAGCGGGCTTTCAGTTTTAGCTTCTCTAGTTCCTGTGTTGTCAATTTCAAGTTCTTGAAGCTGAAAGCTCGTCTCCTTTCCCAGGCTCAGAAAACCAGCGTGTATGTCTGTTATCTTGCATCAGTTGGGTTTTTGAGTCCTGTAGCAGCATGCTTGGCTCATTTCCAATGTATAGCGGTCACATTTCCTGGTGCTTTGCATCTAAATGCTGTTTGCCTTGTAATCACAAAAATCTCCTTATCTGATTATGCTGGAAAAAACCTTTTTACTAAATTTGGGCATAAAATGGGACGCCAGATTCACACCTTTGTATTGCGACTCCGTTTTCTTTAAGCAACACCTCTTCAGGAACATTTGAACACGGTGTTAAAATGGCAGCCAGTTACGCAGTTATGACTGAATGAAAACATGTGCAGTGTTTTTTTTCCCAAAGACAAAAGTACAAAAAACAATAAATTATAAAAAGGAAAACATAAATCATCAAAGGAAAATAGAGGTAGAGTTTGTGTGTATTCATATCTAAGGGCTGTCAGTTCTGAGTAACCTAATCATTTGCAAGATTCATTGATTTAACAATATGAAGATTCTGTTCTGCAAACATAGGGATACATTTTTAAAATGGCACATCTGTTCACCAATACTGTAGGCACCATACAAAGCAAGCAGCCCTGCATTTTCCTGTGCAAGTATGCACAATTAGCAAATATATATATATATATATATGTATGGTTGCCTCTTTGTAATACATCTATTGTTTGTGTTTACTTCTGTTAAAAATATCCTTTATCTCTCCTTTGATTTCTATCTATTTTCTCCTGAGCAATTGCATCTTGTGGTTCCTTCAGACATTTTATCTCTTCTTTAAGAAGGCCTCGAATATATTTATATAATAGGGTTGAGTTTCAAGGAAGCAATTGAATTCTTGTGAAGGGAATGTCCCGTTCGTAGATTATTTACAGGAACAAAAGAACATAGATCAACTCTCAGAAGCTAATTAAACATAATACTGCAAATGGCTCCACTTCTTCAGTGAAAGTTTGCCAGCTGGACTCTCTGGCCTATGTGTTAATCATAAACAAACCATTGAAATATAATAGCGTCACATTACTGTATTGGTTGGGTTACCTGTAAATTGGCAAGTGTGTTCGGCCACCTCTGAGCAGACTATCTCCTCATGTGGCAAATTATGCTAATACAAATAAAATCAAGTGGCAGTTGGCCGACTGCTCTTCCTTTGAATGACATCAGTGTTTAAAGCACTCAGCTCCAGTCAGATAAGGCACTTTTCGCAAGAATATCTAAGCTGACTTTGCAAGGGTGACCAAAGGTGCCCCATCCGTGAAAAGCCATCAAGCACGTACTGGTACAGCTGTTCGGTCCCACGTCGAGCGTAGTTCTATTTCTGATTTCTTTTGTGTAAACTGAGGCGCACATCACAGAGTTGTTGTAGATACCACAGTAGGCCACATGAAATGCGTGTCTAAATTAGAGGCCGCAGATCCTTATCAAATAGTTCAGGAATGCAACTTTATGGGAAGTGCACTGCATGGCAGAACTGAATCAAAACCACACAGTGTGGCAGTAATTCCCGACCTCCTTACCCCTAATCACACACCTGCCTGCGAAGGTCCGGGAAAAACCTCTGTATCACACTCCCTAGGGTTGCCATCCAGAAGGCAAAAGCCCTCCCCATCAGTGTGACTCACGACTGCACTATGCAAAGCCATGTCATTGGACGGGAGGGTAGGGCGACTCCTCAGAATCGCAGCATTGTTTCCCGTCCCTAAGATAAAAGCGCCACGAGGTTTCTGCGCGATGAGGTTAGCTTCCGCAACAGAGGAAACCCTGTGGGCAGGGCCTGACTGCTTTGTCGTGGGAGTGCTTCCGCTCATTCTGGGAACAATGGAAAAAAATAATCAGATCTGAGTGCAGTTTTCTCCTTGTGTATGTATGTATGTATGTATGGATATATATATATATGTGTGTGTGTGTGTGTGTGTGTGTGTTTTAACGCTGAAACAGCTTGAATGGCAACCTTTGTTTCAGTGCACATTATGCTAAATTTGAGGGCCATATATGACGCAGAGAGAGGAAGAATGAGAGAGAGAGCGGGGAGTCCAGCGGCTCTTTGGGTGGCCCTGCTGCCTCATGCCCTTAGGCTTCCGAGATTGAATCCCACCCCTGTTCTGTGTGCGGAGGTTCCCCTCCGCTTTGAGTGGGTTGTCCTTCTACAAGGATCTGCAGTTCAGCTGTTTGGCATGTAAATGGCTTGTGATTGAGTTTGTGTGTGTGCGTGCCCTACGCTGGACCGGCATCCCAGCTAGGGTGTAGCCCTATTCTGTCCGGGATAAGGCTTCAGGCCATTCTGTAAACCTGAGCAGGATAAGAGGTTGGAAGAGAACATGGATGGCGAACATGTGACTTGGAGGAATTTACACTATATTCAGATCGATATCCATAGTTTGTACTAGAGCTTATCTGTCTTTCGTTATTTAGCTGCCTGCTTTAGTTATTTACCTTAACCCAAAGCATCTTTGAATTTAACGAGTTGGATATTTTCCTGGAGCGATACATGGCATTAGATCCTTGCTCAGATACACTATATCAAAACCCCTCCTGGCACTTAATCCAGAAAACGTCAAATAAGTTCTTGACTTATTTTAGTTTCTGGCCCATTATTATGTAGCATGAGATTATTAACTGCATTCCTGTTTCTAAAGTGTAATGTTAGGTAACATTTTAATATATTATGCGGAGGCTCAGTGTGTAACATTACCTGGGCTGTGGTTTTGATTCCTGTTCTAGATCTCTCTCTGTATGTTTCTCGTTGTGTTTGAGTGGGTTTTTGCTCTGTGTTCTCGCCTTCCGACACATTCCAAAACCAAGTAGATTAGTGTCTCCAAAATGTTTGTAACAGTGTGTTCTAAAATGTGTCCTTTGTATGCTTAGATAGGCTCACTGTAAGTCCCCCTTGAAGAACATGGATAGAGTACTGACAGAGTAAAGAATTTCTTTGCATATAATTTTGTGTTGTTTTACTTATACTTTATTTACAGAGGATTAATTGCACCTACATTAAGAGCCATGTAACAGACGTTGCATGATTTTGCTAACCATTCAGACAGCGGAATCGTAAATCGATATATCAGTGAATGGCAGTGTTAATGGTAAGGAATCACACACATTTAAACATGAGCAAAAATGACATTTCTAGGAACTGTCTGACTGTGTAGCCACTGCTTTGCTTACAGGCCACGTTTCCCTGAATTAATCATGGTTTGGAGGCGGCCATGTCTGCAGCGTGTTTATAGAGCTCAGCTTTGGCGGCCCCTTTGAGGAATGCCAAATCTCGCCTCAGGACAATAACCACCTGGGGAGGGGAGACATACGGTTTCTTTGCTCCTGACACGACCTGGGATCGGTCCGTGATTAATGGCTTGTGGTGGGTATTATTTGTGTGATGAGCACACAGCAGCCAGATCAGAGTGATCCTGCGACCCGGCACACACGTCGCCTGGCTCAAAATAAGTAGCTAATTACATGTCTGGGTAGCTTCTCTATCATTTAGAGATCATTCTGGACCACGGGAGAGCTACCCACTAGAGAGGTGTCTCAGGCAGGGACAATAAACTCATCGAATTCCCCTTTTCTTACTCTTAACAAAACTCTCCTTGTTCCTCCCCCAGGGGCGCCGAAAAAAAGATGGAAAGTTAGAATCAGCTTGAGGTCCCATGAGTGACCTTGTTGGAGCATTCATGATTGATCTGTGCTGGGGGTGCAATAAGAGATTGTTTTCATGGGACCCAATGACTAGAGGTGGCCCCTGTCAGCTCCCAAACAAGAATCTCCAATAAAGTTTTTGAATTGGATTGAGACAGCAATGGCAATGGTGTGGCAATGGTGTATGATTTACATGCTTTTAGCACCAGCCAGTATTTGTGCCCCCTGCCCACTAACCCGTCAAGGTAATAAGGAAAGTAATTAATGAAAATTATTTTTTATTTGTGGGAATGTAACTTTTGGCCCCTGAGGGGCAGAGTGAACCTGAGTCATGCTACAAAAATCTACCTCACATCACAATGGAGCCAGCAGAGGCTCATTATGGGAAAAAGCAGTTGACACCTTAAGCTTTAATAGACATAGAATCTTGAAAACAGGTCGATGAACTTTTAAACTCATCAGTAGACCGCTGCTTTTGCACATCCAAGCACTTTAATTGCAAACATTAATTTTCAAGCTCAAAAGGCATTTATGCATCACAAACCAACAATAGCTTCCTTTTCTGTAATGCTCTCCATGGAAGATTTGACATGGAATTGTCTGTTTGCACCTTGCACATTTACATTATTAAGCATTCAATTCAGAATTTCTTTCCTTTTTTTGCATTACAATAAAGGAGCATGTATTTTCATCCACAGTTGTCCATAGTTGTCTTTCTCACAGAGCCAAAATCATTTTATCCATTTTTCCATGAGAAACATCAGCAAATTGCGCAGCCACTGCAGCTTTGAAGAATAATCTTATACTAAATATTACTCTGATTTCGTCGCTCAACTCCAGCTAACCCAAAGTCAATCGCAGAACAGTTTCAGTAAGACATCGATGAAAAGGACAAAAGGTGAAGTGGGGAAAGGAGCAGGTGCTTGACCTCAGGAGTAAAAAACCACAGACCACGAAATTCGAATGGATCCAATCATTACATCCTGAGGAATCAAAGTTTCCCAGAGTTTCAGAGTTAATAAAACTGATGTGCAAGGGGATCCTGATGTGTGGGACTGCACAAACCACACGGTGAACAAAGCATAAGAGTGATTTCCAACCTGTTAGATCACTTAATAACATTATGTGCTCTCTGTGTTTACATTGACCCATAATTAATAAAGATAGAGTGTGCAGGAATGGCGAAACACTTTGCCATTTCGCTGATTTTTTTATGTCTGTAGCCATGTCGATGAATGTAGAGATCTACATTTATTAATGTAAAACTATGGACTAAATAAACATCGGAGATCAAAAGCTGTATGTAGTTTTATATTGTAATGTACCCCTTCTGACACTGACCCCAGTAAGCAAACACACACCCTTAACATCAACAGTGATCTCTGTTTCTTTTTCAGAAGATGTGGTTATACATAATCTATTCAACAGACCACCTCTGACCTTCGCAGCTCAGACTTCGATCTTCAGGTGGAATTCATATTCTCTTAACAACTGAGTCTGAGGAAATGACTTCAAACAATGGAGTTACTGTTCAGGAGATGTCCCTGTTCATAAATACGACAGCGGTGCATTACTCAGAACAGATCAGCACTATCAAAAGTTCAAAGCTCTGTTGGATATAATATTGACTCTGCTGTTCCAGGGACAGAACCCAAAATTACCTCATTCTCTGTAAGGGGGGTTTCCTCTGGGTGTTTCCCCAAGAATTAGGTCATCACATTACTCGTATCACTGAAACATCCTACGGAAAAATTGCAAAACACAGACGCAACAAGGAACCACTAAGAAACACCCAGCAAGTCTGGATACTGTTAGCATTTTGTCAACAAGTGATACAGGAATTATTTCTAATCCGGCATCAACTGATTGATACTTTACAAATGTTTTCAGCACATAAATACCCTAGACGCATCATACAAAGAAAACAGTTATTTTAATCTTTTAATAACCCAAAAAGGTTATATATGGGAGTTCTCATTCTACTTTTATATAAGAAATGTAACCAAAATGACTTGATTCACTAGTCTCGAAACATAAACCTACAAAAAAAAAAAAACCATAAACCCCATACAAAACTAGTAAACTCTGGCCCTCTGTCAGGAGAACATAACATCCCCCGCTCTCCCAATCACCTTCAGTTCCTGTTAACGCTGACCAGTCTGGGGATTCAAGGCTGGACATGATCATTACACAGAAATGCCAGCCAATTACATGATTTATATAGCAATAATCTTGTAAGCCATTCCTAGTCTAGGACCCTAGTCATTCGTTAGCATTGCCAGTAAAAATACAAGCTATGTATTGTTATTATTATTGGTTAAAATCTTATTTCAAAACTTATTTTCCTGTCTGGTGGTTTGAGGAACTCCAGGCTTAAGTCTGTCATTTAAAGGGCAGCAACAGCCGTGATTCCGTCTCTCAACCACAGTGGGATTATCACGCTTCCTCAGGAAGGACCGGCTCTCTCGCTCCAGCTGCAAATCGGGCAGCTCCTGGCGCTGGCAGGCTAACGCTACGGTGCTCGTACACAGCTTGTAGGCATGTACTCACATCATGAAACACTCGCATTGCGGAGAAGGCTTCTGTTAGCTCCTGGGCTTCTGTAATATCACACTGGTACGAAAGGACCTTCTGGGAGCATTTATTAAAGTGCATGCTTCATTAAAATTGGAACAACAGCATTTGCACAGATTAAAATTTAAAACAGATATACCATAAAAGATGTAATTTAAATGTTCCTGAATGTCATTTTATCAATCTCCTGGCCATTATTAATTCTAGTTTGTTACATTACACCATGCATTTCCATGATACTTATTTAATATGAAGGCAGTCATACTGTAGCAGCAATTTGTATTCACGTAGATCACATCAAGGGTATTCTACTGCCTGGAAGTTTGAAATAATGCTGTTCCACCCATTTGTCACTATTACAGTACCAAGTGAGAGATGAAAACAGCACTGGTGTACCAATGGCCACCAGAATGAGCTGTTGGGAGATTTGAATCTGTCTTACAAGATTTTGTTGACAGCAATGGCTTGTAGGAGACCTCCATGTCCTTTTTTTTGCACCGCCTGTGCATTAGCGAGAGGAGATGTGGGATCCAGACACCACACAAACTCCGCAATCTGCTTAATTTAGTGCTCTAATTGTGGCAGTTCCCGTTTCCCCCGCTGTTGTTTGTTTCTGCCTGTTCATCTTGACCATTTTTCCCACCGAGCGGTCGTCCCACGACCGGGCTGAAGTCAGTCAGCATCGATTTTGCATGACGACAAGACAGACAAGCATGATGTTTGCTTTCTCTGGTCTGGCCCGAGTGCAAACCCAAGGCTGTAGCCAAAGAAATATTAAGCATGCCATTCAGGGATTTGTTGCTAACCCCAACAGTCTGGCAATCCCGCAGTGCTGCTGGCCAAAGCAACCCTTTGGCCTCTGGCCTCCTACGGATAATGCTAATGCAGCTAGCCTTGTGCACTGACAACAATGTCATTGACGCAGAAGCTAATATGAAGATAGTTAGTATTGTGTGTTGGTAAGTATTGGGCAAAGTACAAACGCTCCCTGGGTTACGATGGTCTGTGTTACGATATTTCAACTTATCACTTTCAGCACATTATTCAATAAATTGCATGAGATATTGAACATTTTATTATCAAATAAACTGTGTGTTAATTATTTTGCTGTAAGCTAAAGTTCTAAGCATGTTTAAGGTGGGCTATGATGTTTGTTAGGGATACTGTATTAAAATGAATTTTCACCTTATGATTTTTCATAACGTAACCCCAACGTAACCCAGGGATTACCCTGTATTGTGTGTTAGTATGATTCTACATCTCACCTTTGCAACCTTAATGACAAGCATCATACATCATGCAAGGGCAAGGCAATCCAGGCTGAAGCTCTCCTCTCCATTAAAGTCCTCCAACAGTCCTGACAGACATGAACCTCTGTAGTCTGGCTGCTCCGTTTGTACATAACTTGTATAATTCTTATCACACTACAGAGAGCAGGCAGCCACACCATAATTTATAAGAACACATAAGTCATAAGGCTGTTTTCGGTGTTCTTTATGGTATTTTTTTAATATGTTTTATTTTCTGGCAAGATTTTGCCAGTTTGAACATGATACACTATCTGCTGCATTTAATACCAAATAAAGGTCTTCATCTTTAGCAGAGAAGCCTGAAGTATATGCTGGTGTTTCGGGGTTTGCTGTGTTCGAAATCAGAAAACAAGGCAAAAATGGCATTTCACAAACTGTCCCCATTTCACTGAAAACAAAAAAGCAAATGTGGATCACTGCTTGAATAGGACAAGAATAATATGCACAACTACAATGAACTCAAAATAGAGGTCAGGGTGGTTTTTCCGAAAGCATACCATAAAATAAACTCACAGACTTAATTTAGCAGCGGCACTGGACAATGCTCTGACCATGCTGTGGTCTCCTGTCTCAGTAATATCCTCAGCCATTGGTTTGCATTCTCCAGCAACTCGAACACGCTATACAGACTAAGATCTTCCATGGAGTCCTAGGACAGGACACAGTTGGAGTACTTGCACAACACACAGCAAAAAAAAAAAAAAAAAACTATTTTGAAGCAATTGCGGTCTTTGCCAAAATGGGTTGCTGAGCACTGAAATTATCACGAGAGGAAATGGTATTTGTAGGATATACATCTCTCAGATAGAGTAAAGTCAGAATCTCATGGTAGCATATAGCTTCAAAACTCTATTTATCAATATAGCAGGGTTGCCATCTTAAGTCAGTTGGTTGGAGTAAGATTTTCAATTTGAGACAAGTCTGCACATACATGCTCACACTTTTATGTAACAGTTTTATTACCTTGTAAATAGTCTGTAGGGTTTGCAAACTATCCCAGCGCTTTTGATGTAGCTAATTGTAGGTTTTTAATGTAATAATATACATTTGCCGTAAGATTTCTTGCGTGAGCTTGAGAGTCTGAAAGCGTGAGTGTCAGGCCAGATGCAATTCGGATATAGAGAGGTGCAAAACATATTAATTACACGTTCTAAATGTGATTTCCATTTCAGATGTGTTACTAGAGAAAGTTGAAAAGCACCACTAATCATTAAAAGGACAAATAACCAGTTTTATGTGAAGCAGATAACCAGTGTTATGTCATGCAGACCAGGTAACTTGCCTGGACAGACATTTTGAAATAGCTCATTAACTTTTCCAATGCCTTCACGCTGAAGTCATTTTGGTTTATACCGTTGTCGTCTGCATAAACAGAGCTCTAAAACAGACAAAGCTAACACAGATTGGGTGGAGACCACAGGTTGAGTAAATATGGTCCTGTCTCCAACTCATGGCAGGAGAAGGGTAAATCTAGGCAAACAGGCTAGGGCTATTTTTTGATAAGGTCTGGTTTATATTGACAGATACTTTGCTAATTTGTTGTTTACGTTTTCAGTTTTTTTGGAACGAAGTTGAATTAGAAAAATCTGTAGACGAAGGGGAATTATTACTAATGTCTACTAATATCCCCATTCATGACTCAAATGGTGTCTAGTATTTGAAATAAATCTAATTTTAAGATGGAAACTTTGCCTTTTCCTCCCAAAGGCGAGACATCTGGATTGCGAAAGAAAGACCCCACCTTAAAAAAAACAAATCTTATTAATACCACTCTGTCTGAAAAAATATGTTGTTTCTGTGTAATCTGTGTGCAGCATGGTAATAATGTTTAGTTTTCTTTTGTGTAGTGTACATGCCCTAATCCCTATAAAGCTATTATCGACCCACATTTATCTATTGAATGAAAGTTATTTATCAACATATGTTGACACATTTTTCAATACTAATACGAGGCTTTCTCCATCACCAGCTAGTCACCTACAGTTTATGCCAGAATACCAAAAGCAATCAGTAGAGTCAACCAACAGGAAGAGCTCATCAGACAAATTCATGTGTATTTCCATTACAAATGCACTCTTCTAGTTAATTTTTAATAAAAACAGTGTAAAATGTTCATTCTCCAAAGGCTTTCCCAGCATCTCAGTGCAGCTTCTCTGTGGTGTTGGTCTTTTCAGTTACAGTGCGTGTCCTACAGCATAACTCAGTGGTGAAACAGGCCCCAAATTTTGACCAGTGTTTACCCTTGCTTTCTACACTGACTAGTTTGTTTGGCCACAAGACCACCAACATGTTTCATCCAACCCCCAGTTCTGATTGCAGCTCAGCTTCCTCTACCTCTTATTATGATCTCCTTTGCAAAATGTTCCACATTTTCCATAAACTTAACGTTAATTGTAAAGTTAGCTGGATCCCAGATTTGTGAAATGTCCTTGATAGTTTTCACCTACAGTATAGCTTACTTTTGAAGTACCTTATGATAAGATCACAATGAAGGAAAAAGCCCGACCTTTGAAGCTGTGTATGACTGCTGTGACTTTAAGTCTTTACGTTTACGTTTTTATGTTTAACCTCAGCATGTTTTTGAGGGGAAGCCAGAGTACCTGGAGGAAGCCCCACAACGACACAGGGAGAACATGCAAACTCCACACACATGGAGCCATGATGGAGATTCAAATCCTGGTCCTAGATGTACTGTATGAGGCAACAGGGCTAACCACTGCCCCACCATGTGAGCCCCAATATAACATTTCTCCCTACGATATTATACAAAAAGATCAATGTTCTCAAACTAATCCTGCCCAATCCTGGGAAATTAACAAAGGATCTGTTTATTTACATCAGCATTTATTTATTTGGCAGAGACGTTTGTCCAAAGGTGAGCCTGAAAACACCTAAGAACCATACAGCTGTCAAGAAGTCAACTTAAGTACTAAGAACTGCCAGGCCAAGTTTCCTGTGATTAACTAGGGTAATTGCGGCAAAAACGAGGTATATGACGCTACTTAACAACCCTTCTTGAAATATGTGAACAGCAATGCTGTAGGATGACAGAATCAACACCCTACACTCTTTTGTACTACAGTCTTTTACAAGTACTTGCAAATCACACTGTACTATGTATTTTACTATTGTACTATCACATTTAACTATTTACTACTGTACTGTTTTGCTACTTCATTTTATTATACTCTTTAGCCTTTGTCTTTGATTAGCCTAGTTTTTGTTTGTTTGTTTGTTTGTTTTGGTTGTTTTAGTGTTGTGTTATTTCAGTGTGCAAACTTTCTTTACAGGAAATGATGCTACAATGTTATCTGTATATGACAATAAAATATCCCCAAGAATCCCCCAAAGTCCAATATACGTCAAAGCAGATGGTCATCCCATGATCATATTTAAACATAGAAACTGTTGTAGCTTTTTATTGAGAAAGGTAGAAATAAGACCATAAATCATTAACAAAGTTTTGGTTTTGCAGACTAACCAGTTTTTACGCCATTTTGGTCCTCCATCTGTTCGAGGGAACGTGCATAAACATTGATTTTTCCCATATTATCTTTCAATTTTTTTTCAAACTAACCACTGCTGTCTTAGTGACGTCACTGAATGACAAAGGACATGCCCAGAGTGGCTGGGGTTATTAGCTGAATCACTCTGCATTTACTTAGGCCAAGTCTAATGTGATGTAAAGGCAATGCTGCCTGTCGGTTACATGTTCAGGGCTTGATGCCCTCAACATAATGGCTTTTGACACACTTCTGACACCCATTTTTGCTTTTTTTCCTGCTCTCTCATAAGCTTACCTACTCGATAGATATTTACCCATGTGTCATATGCTGTAATTCAAGCAACTGAAGTGGCTAATTACAGACACGTAACAACCATTTATTAAACCAGGAAAAGTGTATACACTTCAGCATCTTATTTTGGCATTCTTATGTGAAAAAAACATATGATAAGGACAACAAGAACAAACTGGCCATATCAGTCCACCACATACAAAATCGCACGCAATTCAGAGACCACATTTCATCTATCCACATTTGGCTTAACCTGTGCAAAGGTATAACCCGTAGATCTTTGACATCTGAGGTTACATTACATAAGAAGGGCATGGGACGCCTGTCAATTTAATAGCTACTATATAAACTAATGTCCACAGAATTCTTCAGATTGTTATCTTTATTTGCACGTAAAAAAGTGTGTATTGGTCCTGTGTCAGTGTTTATCTTATCTATGAATGGAGGATCATCATTTTAAAAAAATACAGCTAAAACAGTTATAATCCCTTTAAGTAATAAAAGCAAAATTATAATGATATGCTAACTGGTACTTTAATGGAAAACAATTGAATGTTAGAGCAACCCATTTTAGCATGGAAGTTTGCTGCGAGTGTGTGCTGTTGGCATCCATCCTCATGTTTAACAGACTGCATGTGAGAGAAGCTGAAGAATATTACGGATTTAGATTTATGTGTGAAGGAGCAAGAAAATCAACAAAATTTTCCACATTATGTTGACTCACTTGGACCCATTCGGTTCCAGAAATGAACTTTGAGAACTGCTGCAGCAATAATGTAGCGAAAACAGTTTACGTCATTCTGCGCAATGAGAAAACAGCCGATGTATGTGATGAAGTGTTGAAGCTTCTTGAACACATATGGTATTGTGGGCTGTGGCAGCTCACAGATCGCCTTAAAGGAGCCTTCTCTAAATCAGCATTAGATCCAGGTGTTTGTAGAGTCAGAGAATTCTAAGGCTGTGTTGTGGTTTTCCACATGTGTGGCACCACAGTTTTTAATCTTGTGCTGACTGTTGATGTCATTTATGTCTTTCTTGCATGCCACCCGAAAAGCCTGTTAATCGCCACTTGACTGTATGTCCAGGTGCCAAGTGTTGAGCAGCCTTTCATCCTGCGGTAGGATCATCTCACTCACCTGATGCAATTATTCCTTTCACATTATATTTGCTGCTCAGTAAAAACCCATACAGACGGCACTTAAATGAGACTGCATTCAATATATTGCACCATAAGAGATCCTAAAACATAGATCTCTTACCATACCGATTTTTGGAATTCTGAACTATTGCTGGATTTCACATTTGCATTTATTGAAATTGATTGATTATTTCCCCCAAATCAAAGAAAAATGTATAATGCAGTAAATGAATTGAATGTTAAAATGCACATCGGCACACACTTTTAATTAGTAACCGCAATAAGTCTGTTTAATACATGCAGTGTTTAGGAAGAGCGATTGTTCCCCATAGCCTTTGGGGGACTGTTATTTCATGCCACTGTATGCCTGTATCTGGATGGTTTGACCATAAAGCCTACTTGACTTGACTTGATGTGATAAAAAATGATAAATGACTGCTTTTAAAGTGAAGAGTGAAGGTTAGCCGTCTGGTCCGATTCCACAGGAGAGCTGCTGTACAGCTAATTGCTGAAAAAGTTCATGCTGGTTATGACAGAAAGGTGCCAGAACACACAATGCATCGCAGCTTGTTGACCCCTGTCCACCACCGAAAGCACCTACAATGGTCATGTGAGTGTCAGATCTGGACCATGGAGCAATGGAAGAAGGTAGGCTGGTCTGATGAGTCACCTTTTCCATTATGTCATGTGGATGGTCTGGTATGTTGATGTTGCTTGAAACCTTGCTGCTGGATTTCATGTGGATGTTACTGTACCACTTACCTTAACATTGTTGCAGTCCAAGTGCTCCCCTCTATGGCAACAGTGTTCACCAATGGCTGTGGCCTCTTTAAGCAACCGTCCCGAATTGTCCGGGACATCCCGCAATATGGGTGATTTTGATTTGTCCCTTCAGGGGCAACTCCAGTCCCGTATTCCAATCACAGCCTCGTTCAAGGAAATGAAGTAACCAATATTGTAATGACCAAGAGAACTACAAGAGATCAACATCTCTATTTTTTCTCAAATTTTGAACTCTTCAAAATACCCCCTTTTGATTTGAAGATGAGGCAAACATTGTAGTGCAGGCTATACTGTATTTAATTTGCATTCTCCCTACCAGCTTCCAGATGTAGCCACAAGTTCTGGGCAGACATTGGCTACCTTGTTACTCTTTGATCCAACTCATCCCAAACTATCTGTATAAGGTTTTGGTTGGGGGTCGGGGCTCTCCATCTCTTTCCTTGTTTATATACTTACTAAATATTCTTGAGGTTTTTATATATACACACACACACTCTCTCTCACACACATAGATAGATAGATAGATAGATAGATAGATAGATAGATAGACCTATTTTATAGATCTAGACACCTATTTTGGCATGATGACAATAAGGAAGTTCTCAGCTAAGCTGCCTCAGAACCACCATGGAAGTAGGGTGGCCAGATAATCCATGTTGGGGGGATACTGTGAGGAGAGGGTTTGTGAGCTGCCATTTCAATTAAAAATACCTGGAGTTCTTGCTGCGTTTTGATTGGTCAGTCTCCTATAATCATGCACGTGTCGCTAATGTTAATGTGAAACAGCTGGATGAGTCTTTCAATCAAGGAAACAAACCAGTAAAAGCACAAGTATAATTGAAGTAATTAGCACAGGAGCCTTTCAGTTTTAAAGTAGCTTGCGAAAGCTGAAGTAGCTCATAGTGTCCCTCTTGACATGGATTAGGTGGTCACCCTGCATGGAAGTTACAATAAAGTGCCTTAGGTATGTGATAGAAATGGGGCAAAAGTTATTGTGGTCACATGAGAAACTGCTTGCTGGTTTATACCGTCTGCAAGAACCATGCAGTCAGGGATGGTGGTAGCTAAAGTAGTAGTTTGCAATGCTTTTCTGCAGCAGGGATGAGAAAGCTTCATAAAATTTAAAAGACTACTGACCAAACTAATATACAGGCACAAACTGTGTGGAAAATGCCATGTAGTGCTGCAGAATGTCCCAACAAAGCTATAATTACGAACTTGTGTGTGTGTGTGTGCGCGCAGTTTACAAGTTCCCCCATGTTGCATGACATTTCTCTGTGTACTTCTTTGAGTTCCTTCTGAGGTTCAATAATGTGCAATTAAGTATACTGGCATTTCTACACTGCATATTGCATGCGCATGCCTTGCAAGGAACTGGTTCCCTGTCCAGGGCGAAACCCAGTTTACAGCTCAAGGCTCCATGCAAACATGTACTATAATTAATGCATGTTACTGTAAGCAGTACTTTGAATATTAAATATAGCACGCATGACTCATTTCTTTGGAAGTCGGATTCCTTTTGATGCACTGTAATTAAAATTATTGAGCAATAAACTTTTGATTTCTAAAACATTTAGGGAAGTGAATACATTTAAGGAATTAAAAAAATATCGCATGCAGTCTGCACTAACATAGATGTTGAGTTTGTCAATAAATAAAAAGAAACTAGTCCCACCCTCTCACACACTTATTATTATATTTCAGTCAAAGCTCATTATTTGCATGTAAGGGATGGATGTTTGACAGTCCAGATCTGTATCCAGTGGAGGTTGCACTGTGTCCTGCGGCTCTCTGCTGTAACAGCCAACATACATATCAGGTCTTTTGTTGTGCGCTCAATAGTGATGCCAAACTGTGAAATGACTTGGAAACCACAACTGCAGACACTGATTCAGAAATTATTTTACGTGGATTACATTCTATTAAGTCATTCAAAAACTTGTCAGTTCAAATGCAATGACCCATCATCATGTTGTAAATCATTGCTGCGTGTAGTGTAACGTATGTGTTCCTTATTGCATATGTTCTATAAACATTTAAATTTATATTTACTAGTTTATCATCTTGATTGCGCCTAAAAGACAGCTAAACATGCAGAATGATTTTTATCTTAAACACTAAGCCAAGGGCTTGGTCATTTCGCGCATCACTGGATCCCAGACTCAGATTACTGGTAACACAAGTTTGTTTCTCAGCTAATATGTAAGACTACACCCGAGGCAAGAGTCAAGTCTAAACCAGTCATCTAAAACCAGACACCTGCTCCAACTACCAGAGAAAAAATGATCTACAAATGTCATAAAAAATTGTACAGTGATCATAAAATTGTCTTGCATTCTAGAAATGATGCTTTTAGGCTAAACTGTCTCCAGGATGTCTTTCCAAAAACTGTTACTGGGATATTATTATTTATGAAGTCATTGGCAGTTTATTATTTGTTTTCCTTTAACAAACTATGCCTTAAGTTTGGCTTTACTCAGTAGAGTTTAAACCTAAGAATTTTGTTAGTACTGGAAAGGCTGGCTGCCCTGTGCTTTCTGAAGCTGCCTTATTTTGTTTATCTACCAAAGCAAGTTGAGAGGCGTAGATAACGATCACACATGATGCATTGCAAGAAAACCTGCAACAAATCGTGCTCTACTTAGAAATGCCAGAGAAGGTCACAGCTATAGATATAAATATAGATATGTGACCAGCAATGCTTCATTTCAACCACTTTATATAGAATTTCTATGATATTCAAAAGTAGCATACATGAAATTTTCATCAAGGAAGGACTATGTGTCGACAGGATGAGTCTTTTATGTATCACAATAGTGTATTGTAAAATAAGTTCAATATAAAGTCATGCAAATTATTCTCCACCAGTGGAAGTGTTCTATTACAATGACTGTGTGTAAAAGCCAGATTACAGACAAAGGTCAGATTATATGTACTGAAAACATGTGGTTGTCTCCAGATTCCAATATGTTTGGCCATTGTTTCTACAACAGAGATTTGAGGACAGTGGGCACAAACAGAACTTCAAAAAAGATTCAACAAACACCATATTCCTGAATCAAAATCCCTCCTACCCACACACTCCAGGGAGCAAAAGAAAATGGAGACCATATGATTCTCACACTGCCTATTCGTGTGTGCCTGTGTTTGTGAATGTGGATGTGTGTGTGAGTGTGTGCCTGTGTTTGTGAATGTGGATGCGTGTGTGAGCGTGTGCCTGTGTGTGTGAATGTGGATGCGTGTGTGAGTGTGTGCCTGTGTTTGTGAATGTGGATGCG
>JAODKF010000001.1:44292932-44310232 GCA_026779585.1 Mormyrus proboscirostris | reverse complement strand
TGTGTGAGTGTGTGTTTGTGAATGTGGATGCGTGTGTGAGCGTGTGCCTGTGTTTGTGAATGTGGATGCGTGTGTGAGTGTGTGTTTGTGAATGTGGATGCGTGTGTGAGTGTGTGTTTGTGAATGTGGATGCGTGTGTGAGTGTGTGCCTGTGTTTGTGAATGTGGATGCGTGTGTGAGTGTGTGTTTGTGAATGTGGATGCGTGTGTGAGCGTGTGCCTGTGTTTGTGAATGTGGATGCGTGTGTGAATGTGCGGCTCATATTTTTGCCGGTTTCGGAGGTCTGAGATTCCCTAGGACTTTTGTTCTGTGTTTCAAACAATCTCTTTAAGCCTCCAACACGTCCTGGCACAAACCCAGGATGGTCTGTCTAGGGTGACACATGTATGAGACATTAAGGATATACCTTATAATATATGTATAACATAAGATATGTTAATCAAAATTTTGGCTAAATTTAAATTGCAAAACTATTCCTTATTCTTTGCTATTATCAGAGATACTTATAATTATTTACTAAGTTATACATATAAATACATGCTTGTATTTCAGGTGTTTCACATGAAGACAACCATACTTTTACGAATGATTTATTCTTGAATGTTCACAAGAAAGTCGTTTTAATCGAAAATGTAGGTCCCCCCTATTCAAATCTGGCCCTCGATTCCAAATCCAGGCCTTGTTTTCAAGTCTCCCAGGTAGTTAGCTTAATCATTTCTGGCTCTAATTTTCCAGAATAGCCCCGGTGTTCTATGTACCAGGAACGGAGCCAAACAGGAACACTATATATCCTCTTTGTCTTTGCCAAGGTAACAATGTCTCTAATATGACATGTTTGTCTCATTCATTTTCCACCAAATATCTGTCCCACCAAGGCAAGGTTATGCTACATTGCCAGCCTCTCCCTTCCCGGTTTCAGGATAACGTAGTATAGACACTGACAGATTCTTGCGTAACACATGCTAAGTGTTTCCTGAATGTTTTCATTCCTTGGAACTGATCTCCACGCTCATCAAAAGTACTGAGTATGGACCAGTCAGTTACCCCTGCTGTGCATCATACGAATTTAAGAGCGCAAAAACACCGTACCACAATCACATAATCCTTAAATCGCTAGCAATTTTGAGCTATAAAACTGCATTAATCCTTGTCATGCATCATAATTATGGAAATTTGTGGATAAACACTGTCAATCATTTGCACTGTTGTCAGTTTTGTTTGCACGGTTGTACCTTTAATAGGTATTTTTCTGCAATATTCCTTCTGAAATGCAGAAATATAGCCCAAAGGTAGCTTTGCTTTCAGGAGTCAGTCCGGCATCTTTGGCAGAAACACTTAAATGGCTAATGTGGAGTTTGAGATCTGTTAGTGCTGCCTGCTTCTCTGTCATCATCATTAGCTCCTGCATGACCCCGTAAAGGTGCCCAAGTGAATCTCAATGTCAGTTAGAGTTATTTGGTCTATCTGTATATGACCTGTCAATCTGTTTAAACTGCAGTGGCTGAAGTATGTTTGTAGAATCACTAAACAAAACTTAACACTGAGTAACGTTCAATGCGTTGATCCTGTCTTTCCTAAAGTTGTTCAATGTCCCACCACAAGAAAGTGCAAAGAAACATGAAGCGTTTTCTAGGGAACTATTTTGTTACAGTATTTGCATTTTTTAATGTAAATGAGATGAAACCCAATCCAGAAGGAAATAAATCATGTAGCAAGTATCACTGAACTCACAACAGACGTGTGTGAAAAGGTTTTTAAAGGTGAAACTTAATATATAAATGAACGACAGATGGGCCTACCTCTCATCTGATGTCAGTGATATGCCCGTCATCAGTGGGCTATCAGTTCAAATACTGTCGATCGCAGACTGATGTCATCCTTCAGCCATTGCTCCAGGAAACATCTTATCCCCACTTTTTGAATAGATAGATAGATAGATAGATAGATAGATGCAAATGCTCATCACTTTACGATGGTTTTGCTTAATTAAGATATTTCAGCGAGACAATGTTGCGGTTGCAAAGTACATAGAATAGTCACCAAACTTTGAATTTTGATCTATTCCTGGACTAGTGAGATAGAGATTTCTGGCCCCATGAAAGCATATACTGCACCCAAATCTAGACCAATCTAGTTATGTTTCAAACTTATTTTGGGGCCCTTGTCACTCACAGGGCCCTGGAATCACCCTAACTTTACGGCGCCCCTAGCTAGCGTGAATCACTTTTTACTGATTGCGGGGGATGGCAGGTTCTGCATGCTTCCAGCCTCTACAGTGACTGTAAGCGTAAACATCTCATGCAGTGCTGAACACCGTATTGATTGGTGTTTTTTTCTGTTTAACCAAATTTTCCCAAGCTCTTTATGTGTCTTAAACATTAAAGTGTGCCATATCATATCATAGTCATATTCGGTGATATTTTCAAGTTATGATTGGTTCATCAGAACGTAACCTGATGAGGAACACACAGCACCAGTCAAAGTCTGGACACGCCAAGCTGCCTACATAGGAGAGTGATAGAGTCACATCACATGTCCTGGCTACCAGACCTAAACACAGCAGAGATGGTTTTGGGGGAGTTTGAGAGAGAGAATGAAGGAAAAGAAACCGATGAGTTCTCAGCATATATGTGGGACCAAGAAAGTAGAGTCAGCCAGTCACTGGAGTAGTTGGGTTTTAGGGCCTTGCTCAAGAGCCCAGTGGTGGGATTGCCCTTCCAGCCCAGGGATTTGAACCGGCAGCCTTCTGAGTCCCAACCCACAAAGCTGCCCTCTGTGGTATATGTGTCGTGTAATCATATCTTTTTGGGGACCGCTCAGTCATTTCTATGGGAAAAATTCTAATGCTAACTATGACAGCCTTAACCCCTACCCAGCCCTAACCATAACCATAAATATCCAAACAAAATACAAGTTTTTGCATTTTTAGTTTTTTTTCATTGCAGTCACAGATTTTTATAAAATACAGTTTTCCCATATGGAGACCAGGAGGTAAAAAAAAAAAAAAAAAAACGGTATTCATCACGTTGTGGGGAAATTTGGTCCCCACAAGGTAAGGTATACCTGGACCCCATACACACACACACACACACACACACATAGATGACACATACAATTTGCATGACTGAAACGTTCATATTTCCGGCTTTTCTTATTTCAATGCTCTTCCAGCTCTTCCCCTCAGGGTATTAAAGGTACATACCAGTATATAACATCATTCACAATTGCCTATTTTTTATTTACAGTGAAGGAACAACTGAACATACTAGCCATGCAATTGTCAGATAGCAACAACTGTAACTTTTGTTCAAATGAGACAGTATATAACAATATTCATCCATCCACACATTTTCCAACCATCAGGTAGTGTATCACAGCGAGGGAGCTGCCTACAGCCAATCAGGTTCTCGGGGACCCACAGACAGTCCGTTTTGTGGCTCTCTGGGATGGAACAAAAACATGGACTGACGGTGGGTCCCCGAGGACCAGGTTGGGAAACACTGCAATAGAGCACAAGGCAGCGGTAAGCTCTGGTTGGGATGCCAGTTCATTGAAAGGCACATACAGACACATTCTGACTCGGCAATTTACAGATCGTATTTCACCTAACTGCATGTCTTTGGACTGCATGAAGAAACCAGAGCACCCAGAGGAAAACAGCACAACACAAAGAACATGTCCAGAGCATTACCTTTTCATCCAGATTTCTATTTTACTCAAGGAAAGGAAATTGCATTTTGTGGAATATTACAGCATAAATATGAGCCATGGTGACACAGCAGTTTGGAATGCTTTCACGCTACTGAAGCTCACCATGGCTTATTAAGGAGGTGGTGAATCCTTATTATCGTTACCGTGTTACTTAGCGGATGCTTTCTGTACAGCGTGTTACTCAGCTTAAAGTTTCATCCATTTAAAATTGTGGATATTTCACACAGGCATGTGCCTTCTGTGATGAGCACGCACCTTCTTTTAGGAGGCAACAGTTGGATCACTACTAGGTTTAATATCTACAGCACTGAATTCTGTATGTAGCTCTTTGGTTATCCCACCCACTTCCCTGGATCCTCATCTGAAAAATCAAGTTAGAGTTTGTTTGTGAGCACAACATCCTGAGACGGACCTGGTTTACCAGAAACCGAAAATTGAGTAACAGTTAAGACAACAACAAAGAGATCAAGGGATGCATCATCCGTTTATTGTCCAGTCATCACCCATGATGGGTTCCCACAATCTGTGTAACGCTGTCCGTGGTGCTGAAGTTCCAGGAAACTATGGCTTAATATGAGGTCAGACAGAGAGGACAGGATACTATGGAATGGTCATTTACATTGATGTCAAGCGTACACCTCAATACCTGGTTTATCCTCTGATAAACTCCACTAAGGATGCAATAGCAAGCTGTGAAGTCATAGTTGAGGATGCCGAAGTGCTGATCAGACGTATAGCAATATACCAAGTACAATACAGCTCTTTGGTCACAAAGTATTTTTATGACAAAAATATATAAATTATACAAGTCAGTTCTGATCTAAGAGGTCAGATTACAGTTCTGCATATCTCTGTGTTTCCACAGCTTTAGTCGGTATTAATATTAGGCCCCATTTTTCCTCTTGGCAAGAATTTCCAGTTGCCTATACTGTAGTTTCTCCTTACCTGACCCTTATGTGTACTGACATTACCGACTGTTTCCTGATCTAAACCCATATTCTCAGATTATAAGCTGTCAAAAGCTATTATCATAAAAATAAGTTGCAGAAATTCTATATTTGATTAGTGGCATACTTAGTTGCAAAATATCCACACCCAGTGCTAGTCATTCAATTCCAGAGCAGCACGGTGAGTGAGCTGTACGGAACACGTGTGTTTGTGATGATGCACAGCCTGCAAGGACTGACTAACACTGGTATATTGTTCTGGTATGCTGGTATGGGATTTTCTTTAAACAGGAAGCTTTCCTTTTCATGCTTGTCAAACAAATGGCCACACCTTTCATCTTCTGGATGGTGAGCCCAAAACTTAGCTCTGTATACCCATGTTAGGTTGAGCCTTGCCGGATTACGTGGGTAACGTGGTTGTTATGCATAGGTGTGCTGCTAGAGATTTTGGGTCCCATGAAAACATATCATGCTGGCCTCACAACCCAAACCAATCCACTTATGTTCCAAATCCTTGGAATCTTTCTAACACCATTCCCCACCCCCCGAACCGGCCGTTTACAGTGCCCCTGATCATACACCCACCAGTGAACAAGTCTGACTCCAGGGATAGGGTTGCAGTGACCCTATTCCATGATTTATGATACACACAAATTTCATGGACAGGATGTTAAGGTCCAACCCTAACTTGATGAACACCTGCATAGACAACTAGAAGCAAAATCGTGCTATTTGCGAAACATGCTGACATGCTGTTGTTTTGGACTCAATTGACTTGGAGCTCCAGGAAGAACCAGAATGGCTCAGTGTTAGGTGTGAAAGGGTAGAGATGAGAACCAGTACCTCTACATCAGAGAAAGACGTAAATTGCTCGGGTGATGGAGGTGGTCTGCCTTTTAGTAAGCACATTCAAGTACCTTGAGATTTTGTTTTTGAGGAAGGGTATGTAGAAAGAGGAGCTGACAGGGGAGTTGGTTCAGTAGCTGTAGTTTGGTGTGCAATGGCCAGGTCTATGGTGGTGAATTGGGAGTCTAAAGGCTTGCAGTTTTTTAGTCAGTCTAACTCGCTATCTTTGCCTGTGGTTATGAAGACCAGAAGAACAGGGTCATGAGTATAAGTGGTCAAAATCGGATTTCTCTGCAGGGTTTCTGGGGTCACTATTCATGACTGGGCAAGGAATCCAGAGAGACAGAACCACTGTTCCTTGGGATGAAAGATCAGCCATGGTGTTCTGACTGTAATATAAGGGTTCCACGTAGCGGGCTTCCGAAAGAGCGATTCCAGATGTGGAGGCCCCAGCACAGACCCAGGAACTTCTGGCAGGGTCGTGTCTTCCAAATGGCGTTCGAACGTCTTGGAATCCCCCAGCATGAGCTGGACTCCGTGGCCTTGGACGAAAAGGAACCACAGCAGCTCTTAACAGGAGGAGCTGTGTGAACACAAGCTGACAGGGGCTATTTGCATTATGCAGCGATTGTTCTAGCCTGACAAATGGGTCTTGTCTCTTGAACAGTTCTTCAAAAACACTGCTCCGCTTCAAGGGAGACATGAGGTCATTGACTGTTTTAGGAGCATAAGACCCCATATTCCATTTTCTCCCCACATATTGTACTAGAGTCCTATACCAGTTTACTGAGGCTGACTACAGCTGTGTGGTGCAAAAGGAGCTTCTACCACAATCAACTCAAATTCAACAATAAAACCATATGATTTCCTAACAAATACTTGTTACTGACATTTATTTTCAACATTGGCAATCTTTTCAACATGACTGAACTGTGAGCAATTACAATTAAATTTGCCACCCTGTAAAAATAGTCAGCAAATGTTGGCCAGTATAAGGATGGGTGAGCGTGAATATAGCTAAGCCATATTATGTGCAAAACAACACTCCTGGACACTTTCCCTGCAAACCACATGATATCACAAAATGAGGCAAACAGAGTTTACCCATGTGTTGGATCTCAGCTATGTTAAATGCCCTCAGTTGAGAAATAATAGACCATTCATTCTTTTAAATAATTTCTTCATTTAAAAACTGCAATTTAATATGTTAGAATACTATTACATATACTTCTTAGAAGCCAATGTCTGAGTTACTGGTAGCTTGTTGCACAATAAATATAAAAATGAGTGTCATTTTTATGTGATGACAGGTCCACAGCATTGACTGTGCATCCACAGAATATATATTTTAACTCTTTATTTAAAATATTATATTGAGAGTTAAAATAGTTCTGGCCCGAAACATTAATCTTCCAGCAAAGTCCTTTCTTTGAGTTCCAACCAATCATTTTATAAATACGCAGTAGACCATGTTCTGACAACGGATTGTACTCATGTGACTGAAATGTTCTGCCAACTGCTTATCGAGTTCAAAGTCACTGGGGGGGGGGGGCTGTAGCCTGTCCCAGGCAGCATAGGGGACAACGTGGGGGATGCCAGTCCAGCACAGGATGCACACACACATGCATGCACACACACATGCATGCACACACGCAATCTCTTATTAGATGCTAACTAACTGCATTTCTTTGGACAGCAGAAGGAAACTAGAATAAGGAGAGGATTCCTGGACCACATTGGTGCAAACCCACACACATACAGCGGGGCTGTTATTCAAACACAAAACTTTGGAGGGGTGTGGCAGTGCGACGCACTGAACCGCAGTGCCATGCCCTAATAAAAGGCAGCTTATGTTAATTATAAAAATACTTGGTGGACTAGGCTGAAGAAACAGCTCTTCATTGTGGATTTAAATACTGAGGGTAATGCACCTGGGATTGGTGTCAGGCTCCCAAAACAACTGCAGCCTGGAAAAATTACCAGGAGACTGATAGGTGAATCTGCAGTTAAACAGGGCCTCGAAAACTCACAATAATGACAAGGGGTTGATTATGACCAGTTAAGCACAATATAAGCAGGCCTTTCAAATGTGGAGCCACCTTCAGATCTAGGGCTTGTGACGTATTGCCAAGACGAACAGTAACAGCTTGAAAGACCCAAAGCAGGATCCTTCACCTTCAGAAATAGAGAAGCATAAAGGAGCCTTATGTCCTGATGTTATCCTTAAATGATCCATGTGGATGTAGCAGAATGTGCTGGGTAAAGCCTCATCGCTCCCTACAATACATGTAATGTAAATGTTTATTATTTGACTTTTATATTATGTGATTTTTGTATTATTTCCTGCATACACAATTCATATTGTTGTTACTAAACCATGAATCTCCCTACCATCAGAAATGAATCTTATCTTAAAGAGCTTCTATTTTTTTCTGCCTCAAAATTCTGTGCTTTTTAAGGCCATTATTACATAATCGGTTACAGAGTAACTGAAAAATGGATGGGTGATTACTTATGGGTTACAGATGAAAAATATCCATTACAAACAGCTCTTAAACAAAGTTGAACATTCACGCTAAAACAGCTTTGCCAATGATAACAACAGCATTTGTTCTAGACTGTTCACCATTGTAAAACTTCCTTTCAGGTAATAGCATCTCATTGTTGGAGCACGTGTTATTTTCACAGCTGTACAACTTAAGCCAAAAACCCTCTTCATATAGTCACTTACCTTACAGGGGATGCACAGACATTATGACACTGACACAGCCTCTCACAGTTTCAGAGTTTGAAAAATCTTGCCTTTCTATCAAAGTAAATCGTGCAATAACTTCTTTTGCCAAGAAATACAAAGTACTAAAAGCAAACAGAATAGATTTTACTTTGCAACTTTGTGAAGTTCCCATACAATTGCTATAGCATTTAAGGTTTTATGTTTATGCATGTTTATATCTATCAAAAGAACTTAAAAGTCTTAACCTTAAAAGGTTTTAAACCTATGTCCTGTTGCATATTTTTCGCCACACATTTGAAAATTCTTTCCTCTGGAAAACTGTTTCTGGATTTTATCACTTTTTCTGAAACAATTTTGATATTAAACAAGAAATTAACTCCATGTGGATCCATCTCTCCCCCACAAACCAGAGCATTGAACTCATGCTACACACAAGAGGGCAAATACATTAGAGGTTAGTGTCACTCTAGTAATTGTTTCTCATAAAAATTCACTTTCATGTAGCTGCCATTGAGTCATTGTCTGCTAAAGGGCATCGTCTACACCCTGAAAGCCTTTAATAAATTATCTCATGGTTCAGTCTGCTTCCATGCAGTTTCCAAGAGACTCAGAAGTCTATGTATCTGGACTGAGTTAGAAGTAATCAACACAGCCATTTGTGGGTGGCTGCGTTATGTGACTGTGGCTGTCTGGTCAAGTCCAGCTCAAGTCAGTCAAAATCGAATAGCAAAACATATCTACGCCTCTACTATGAAGCAGAAAAATTTAATTATTTTTAATTCACAATCTTAGTCTTACTGAGAATACGTCCGTGCAAGGATGTGGTTCCTAATCTGATCATGTTTGGGTTTCCGTACATTTTTCTTATATTAGTCTGCTAAATAGAACTGGATTTGTAAGGGTACAATTCAGTGTTTGCATGGAGTATGGAAATATGAATTCACTTGCAGCAGTGTGTTTATTGATTTATGTTTTCTTTTATTATCTTTATATTACATAAATGTTTTCTTTATCCAGTTGGAATGAAGTTTATAATAAACGTATGCCGATTTAAGGAATGTAATAAAACTGCAATTATTTTGTAACATCCAGTCCGAATCCCGCTTCACTGCTTACCACCTGCCAACTCCAGATGATTTACCTCAGCAATCACTCACACCTAGTTAATCTGGCAATTTATTAATCTATTTTAGATCATTTGTGGTCAGTGCTTCCTTACTTGGATCATTTTCACCTATTGAGTCTTGTTATAGTGGTCTCTTGGTCTGGCTTTTGATCTGTTTGTGGTCTCTCAGTTTCCTGGATCTGTTTGGATTGGACTGTCTATCTTAGCATCCCGGATTCTGTTTGTGGCTCGTCTGACCCTTCTTCGAACTATGATGCTGTTTATGGTGATTCCCTTTAAATTTGGCACAAGTACAGCCCAGATACGTCATCTGAACAACTTGTAGTCAGAGGCCCCAATTCTATCATTACAGTGTACTTGGACGCCTAGTTGTTGAAGAGGACAAGGCCAGTGGGCAGAAGACTTAGCTTTGGGTGTGTCCTTTTGTTGGTGACTCATTCTGAACTTTATAAATAAATATAGAATTATAAAATTCTGCCTGAGACCTCTGTATATGTTTTTTTAAATCTGCATTTTAAATCCAGGTTTAATCCTACACTGCTAATATATATATATATATATATATCACACTTCTGCCTGCCATGTCCACGTGACCCTTCTATTTCCTACCTTGCATGGCCCTAAAAAGCCACGCCCATCACTCATTTATCTTGCCTCTAATTCCTGCCCTCGTGTTACAGTAATCACTCCAGTTGCCTCTCGTTAGCTCCCTCCCCTCATGTGTAAAAGTACTTCCCAGTCCTCTCATTGGCATAATTCTTCCTGTTGGCTATGCCTTACCTTTTGCTAGAATTCCCGTTTTGACCCCTTGTGGTCTTGCTTTGTTTCACCGTTCCTGTTGTATAACCCCAATAAACTCCCATTTTGTTTGCCTCACACCTGCCCCCGAGTTGCTCCTTTCCAAAGCGTGACACAGAAACACACAGAAAGAAACACACACACACACACACACACACACACACACACGTGTCATATGTAAACCATTTATGCTTAAAAAAGGTAGAAAAAACAACAGCCACAAATATTTAGAAAAGTATTTATTTTGTTACTTTAAGAGATATAAATAACAAATATTATAAAACACATTTTATTGAGCTATTTTACATAACTTAACTATTTTATGCTTTGGCGTCTCAGGCATTTGCACACAGAATTGTCTATTTGGGAAAAAAAAAGAATTCAGGAGTGAGTTTTCAGAGAAACTGTCCTGTTTCGTGTAAGAGAAAAGCACCTTTGATTAAAAGCTAACTACAACAAAGCTACTCTTAAGTGCTGTCAATATTCCTAAAACTACAAAACCAATGAATGCAAACACAGGTACATTCATTTTTCAATAGACAGAACATTCTAGAGTGAACTGTCAGTGAATTATTACTATTGTCCATAACCAAATAAATAAATACAATTAAGTGCATTTCCTCAACGCCCTCCTTTGAGGGGAACACAAAAAAGACTGTTGTTTTTAATTTATAAATGATGTACCAAAGTCAATTTGGTCTCACCACAATCTTGCTTAAGATTTTCAGTTCTCGAAATGACAGGCAGACAGTCCAGCTATCTTTAGTTCATGTTTTTTTTTTTTTTAATTGACTGTGTATTTTGCTTTTCGTCCAAAACCTATTTATTTCCACAGCCCATTTAGAGCCATGCACATAACGCTGGGGACTGCAGACCACGGCTCACTGAAGCCGCAGTGTATGAAGTGACCGGAGCCCAAGGTGCAGAGCCCAGACCCCAGTGAGGAAGGCAGCCCTACACTGCACCTCACATATGTCAAAATCGCTTCCTGGAGGCTACAGCATATGTAAGCCTTTGTTTCAGACTCACCACTTTTGTGGCCAAACCGGTCTAAACATTAGCTGCGGTATTTATAGCTATCGACAGCTGTAGCATTGTTCTTGCACCAATGCATATACATATATTTTACTGGAAATCATAGATTAATGTTTATGCATGCCATCTAATCTTAGGCATCAAATTAAGTATGGGAGTACTGTTTAAGATTTAACAAGAGAAATTAAAAAACACACGGATCCGTGAGCCTTGGCCCTCCACAACCTGAGTATGACTTTAGCCATTCTCAACCTTAGGAGCCACAATACTGCATTTTCTTAACATTTCAATCTACATAATACATGCTTTATTACAAAATAATTATACAAAATATATGTGCCCCTTTATCCTCTCAGTTACTCTCAACCACATTACCCCGTAGGACCAGCAATAGCCTTATAAACTTAGCAGAATCCGCCCTTATTGCATCCATGGGACACGACACAGAAAAGTCTCATGCCTGTATCTTTAAAGACTTTAACGCCACAAACTGGCAATGTCACCACTACTCTCAATACATATGCTGCCATAGTAGAGGGATTTCAGGCTTGTGTGCTTTTCTGAATCTGTAACAGATTACTCACAGTTATAGTTTTGGTGTTACACAGCCTTTTCAATCTGTATCAAAAATCATAGAGAAAATGCTTGATATTTTACATATTATACATTAATTCAGCAAATTAAACTGACCACTGTGGCATTATTATTGACACACCAAAGGTCAGACAGTGAATGTTTACATTCAGATGCAGTGCCCAGTTTTCAGTACCAATAAAGGCATTTTAAATTATGCATGACTATTTAAGTTGTAAAAAAAAAAAAAACAACAACAAGAACAACAACAACTGTAAAAATTTTGTACAAAAGCTAAATAAAATATATAAAATTAGGGATAGAAAACACATTAGGAGTTTCAAAAGAGCTCACTCACATACATTGCAAAGCAATATTTTAGAAACTGAAGAGACATGTAACTGTCAGGCTACATTATGATAACAATCACAAGAAGTATCAATTTTGAAAAATTTTGAAAATTTTGAAAAATGCTATTCTCTAGTCATTAATTTCAAATTTAGTGCGTTTTCCCCCCCCCCCAAATTTTCCTTTTTTCAGTTTTACTCGAAATAGACAATGATGAATAGGAAGCGTTACACTGAATTCTACTAAAAGAATGTTGTAGAATTTTGAAATTCTGCACATTCTTAGAATCGTTCTCGACACATACAAAAGCTCAAAACTTGCAAATATGTTTTCAGTGGTTCTTGATCGAAATGTTCATAGGTTGGACCGAACGCGCAACCATTTTCAGTAGCAAGATGCATGCATTCAGTTACTTATCTTAAAAGCACCAAAGTAACTCCCCTCTGGATCTGGGTCCAATAGCCATGAGTTGGACACATTGACAAACAGGCCATCCCCCTCCTTCAATGTAAAGATCCCGCTCTGTTGCTCACAGTACATGTTGTAGACCCCGTTCTTCCAGCGCTTGGTGCTCCCGCTCTTCATAATCACCATGGGTTTGATCGTGTTTTGTGTGTGCTTCTCGTGGTACACGTACTGGATGAGCTGCGTGTTGCCATCTTGCAGGAATTCTGGCTTAGTGAGCTCCTCATAGTAGCGGAAGCAGGTTTTAACGTATACGACGTAAAGTCCCACCTCCTGGATCAAAATGCGTCCGTCGTGGTATCTGATTTTATGTAGATGTCCCTGGGCTTCCTTCCAGTGTATCATCGTCGCTTGAATTTCTCCCTCTGCAAACATGACAGAATAGACTTCACCAAACCTAAATTTATCAAATCCGATTGAAACCCTCCTAGTATCATAATGTTTTTTGAGACACGTGGAGTTAAATTAAATTTCCGTCCAAATTCAGGAGTAGCCTTCTTTAAATCACGGGTTTAAACCATAAAGCAGACAGTAAGGCCGGGCACAAAGCATCAGCTGTCTCTAAAGCCATTCCAAGGAAATCCTATTACCGCGCCTGAATGGACAACGCACTAGACAACAGGCATCAGACTCAGCTGACTCACTCTTGACGTAGTTGATGGGGACCATGATGGGTAGATGGGCCGCAGGTACAGCCTCCCTTTGGTGCTTTGAGCATCTCTGCCGCTCTTTTTTTCTCGGATCTCTCAGTGCATCAGCACGGATTGGTCCAACCTGCACTCCCTTTAGGCAGAGAAAGAGCAGATACTTTTTTGATCTTGGGTGCACTGCACATCTCTCTCCAACCTCAGCCCTTAAAATGATTGATCTTAGTTTATTAATACTAAACATGACCTTTAAACTGCCCATCACCACCTTCTCAGGATTGGAAAAAATTTGACAGGAATCACTAGAGAATCTTTTACTACAGTAACCTTGCATACCAGACCTGCGAATCGCAAATAATTAATATGCTGATTTTTAATCCCAGTCAATTATTGGTGGAAAGCAAACACTTAGAAAGGGTTCCTGTGCATTCCAACAATACTTGTGGCAGCAACAATACTTGCTTTGTAATTGTTTGTATTTCTCATCAAGATACGGCACCATCGATAACATCTTAGGACTTTTTCAGGGCTCAGAGTATGTCGTGAATACAAATCATTGACATGCTTTACATAATATTTTGATATTGTAATCTGGAGCAGAGCAGTATTTATCTGACTACCCTAAGCTGTACTGTTAATGCTGAAGATCTGTGAACCTTTTCTTCAACCTTTGATAGCTGGGTTATGCCACAATTAAAAAGAAAGTAGCACAGGGTAAGACAAACAGCGCAGCAATAGAGTAGGTCAGCTTGGCAGGATTCTGGTAAAAAGTCTGGGAAAAGCTGCCATGTTGCATCCGGGAAGCAACGATTATGTGGCTTCTATATCTATTCATAATACAGGTGTTTTACCAGAGCAGGGTATAGTTGGTAGTCCGGAATTAGAGTCGTTTGCCTTCCAAAAACAATTTGCCACACAAACACGTTTATTACAAGAAGGGCTGAAATTAGCACAGATAAACAAGGCTGGCCAAGGTCACAGAGAGATTCTGACGCAAACCCCCAACCTAGTGGGGTCTGTCACTGATACACGGCCAGGAGCTTATCCACCTCACGCTCCTTTCTGGAAGAGACCTACAAAACCTACAACTAACCATATCCCTTTAAAGATAATAACACAAAAGCTTAGCCTTTTAGCCTGTCAGTCTTTCTAATTTACAGTTTAAGGTTATAAGTTTCATAAAGTATCGACATAATAGACAGCCATCTGATACAGCTTCTGAGCCGTGCTGTCGGTATATATGAAAACAACCTGCAGAGCACAGGGAATCTATGAAAACGAAGTGCGTTGTAAGCAAGGGCATCAGAAATAATGCTATTTTCACACCTCATCAACTAATAAGAGCTTAAAGATAGGTGGGGTGCTTTATAGAATGGTTACTTTTTAGATGGCAGACGATTAAATGAACATTCTTGCTTTTTCTCGGCACATTAGCCACTCCCACTGGAGTTGCACAAGTGCTCTATAAAGCATCTACGTGTTCAGAAGAGCTAGACATTGCCAACGAACTAATGAATTCATAATTGTGTGTCTATTACAGAATCGGCAAACCGCAAACACAGTGCTTTGGGCACTTTCTGCAAATACAGAAGGTCCAACCCCAAAGTCTAAAAAAAATTGAGAAATCTGATAGCACATTGGCTCTGGTATCTTACTCAGGCTCTGGGACACAAACAGGATAATCTTGGGCTCTGATAAACCAACTGGCATTAATTTTCTACGAGTCACAGAGGACTCATTAAACAAATTGTACCTCTAGTCAGAAGTCTCACCGCATGCTTGTGCAGTAAACTCTGAGTACCATACTGGCTACAATGATAATGGCTATAACTTCTTATGCAGAGACTTCTAATTGCCATGTTACCACAGTCGTTTAAAAAATACTCTGGAACAGCTGTGGCAGAGAATGATACCAGGTAGTTGGAGAATTTGCTTTTTCTTTTTCTATTGTTACGCATTACTGTATTAATCTAATCTAATCTAATCTAATCTAATCACTGCCCTTAACAGCCTAACTTCATGGCTAAAATAATACCAATGGTTTATAGTTCCATATTTACGTACATTATTCTTCAGTGTAATGGCATCCAGTATAAACAGTTACATAATTTTAAGACTATTTATTTTTTTGTGACCCACAAAATATGGGGCACAGGGTTGTGAAAAAACAAACCAAAAAAGTATTCATTTGCATATTAATTGTATACTTGACTGTAATACATTTTATTTTTGTTTATTGGGTGTCAAAACTAATTTAAAACTACAACATGTATAAAAACATTATATAGAAAGAACAATTAAGAATTCATTATTCATATCAAGTGCAAGACAAATCACTCACCTCATCTGGCATCTCCGTAACAGAATAATCTGAAGACAGGTCCACCTAGAAAGACACCATGAACACCGCAAGCTTAATAATGCACCACCCCTAATAACACATGGGTAACCAGGACTCGAAACTTTAAACAAGGCTCCATTACTTTGTAGAGTTGCTGAATTTCAACGAAAATGATTCAAGGTGCCAAATGTTGCTCGTGGGATATTTTGGGCACAGATTTTAACAGAGATTACTAATGAAAAAGTTCTTTTTGGCTGGTTGAAATCAGCAACAACAATCGGCATCACACTCTTCAATTAGCGGTTGAGAATCAGCGGCCACATGACACGCTGAGCAGCAAAGCGCTGGTGGTCCCATACCAAGGAGAACCGGACTGATAAACAAAAGGTTGCAAGTTTAAATGCTTGTGTTATGGACTAGGGTACTTGACCAGATTTGCTAAACATCCGTGTTAAAGTTTGGCTTTGGACAAAGCTGCCTACTATGTAAAGCAGCAACATAAAGCGCTTTTTAGTGCATTAATTACTAACTTTTAACTGTTGGGCTCTTCTTTAAAATATTGATATTAATAAAATCACTTATAACAAATGTTCTGTCATGGTTTTAAAAAAAGGTGTAGCTTCCTTCGGGTATTCATCTTATTTTTCCTTGGGTTTTCCCTGAAGACAATCCCAGCTGAGCAGGATCCCTTTTCCCGCGTCTGCCTTTCTTGGCCGCCAGCCGGTGCTTTAATCACACGGCACACTTTAACTCTAACCCCGTACCAGCGTTTAGAAGCGCACACTTTTGGTTAAAGTAACTGCACGAAGCAGACGGGGGCAAATTGTTTAAAAGAAGGTGAGTTTGTTATATGTGATCCTCGCTCAAGCTGTTACTTACTTACGAGGGAAAAGGGGGGCAGTTCCGCTTAATGTTACCGACAGCAAATAAAAGGCGCACGAAAGCGAGGCCGCTTAGAGCTGTAAACACATTCCACTGAACCTGGACACTGTAAATATCTCCATGTAAATATTACCATGCTGTAAGACAGTGAACAGCTGTGCAGGACACCGGACCAAATCAGCATTTAATCTCGAGGTCAATAAACTTCACGTACCAAGTGCATTTGAGTTTACTTCATTTTTAAGGTAAAGTAAACTGAAACCATTGCAAGTTAATAACAGACTGCACCATACAGCACTGATTCTTTTTTAACATAATAATAGCAACCGCACTGCACGAATACAATGCACGAATGCAATGCACGAAATGACATATTAATAAATCATTATTACAATAGTTTAGCAGTCACGCCTGTTAGTATGTTACAGCTTTCATCTGCACCGATCGTTTGAAGGAGAAAAGCATAATGAAATCGTTAGTAATCAGGGATGTTGCCATCATAAATGCGTTCCCTCAAACCATAATTTACATCACCGGAGAATTTCTGAATGAAAATACAAAATCCATTTTTTCGTTAAACTCTTAGGTAACACGGACTGACACGGATTTATTACACGTCTTTCTTAAATTTCAAACTGAACATCACCTTACTAAAAATCACAGCTCGCTATAACTATCGATTGCCCTCGGATTTTAATAATAATAATATAAACATCTCGAATTCACGACTCAAACCAAGATCCAGACACAGACCGGAAAGAAGTCGGGAGAAAAAGAACACCTCACCTCATGTAGGTAACCTGTTAGGTGTAACAAAATCGCGACACTCGATGCAACCTGAAGCACT
>JAODKF010000001.1:44234942-44263295 GCA_026779585.1 Mormyrus proboscirostris | reverse complement strand
GGGGAGGGGGGGGCCCTAAGCCAGAGTGAGGGGGCACGAGGCAGGGGGTAGAGGCTGCACAGAAGGCCAGTCCATATATTCACACACTATAGACAGTTTAGGTGCCAAATGATGTATCTGCATGCCTTTGGACTGCAAAAGGAAAGCAGTGTACCTGGAGAACAGAGGCAACATCGGGAGACCACACAAGCCCCCTGAGTAGGGGTGGGATTCGCATCCCCCCCCGCCTCCTCACACTGGTGTCCTTTCTCCGCTACATGGCTATTCAGGACGCAATGTAAACATTTTCAACTGAGACTGATGAATGATGAAAATGGCGCTGCATGTTTCACCCACCCTAAAGGTATATTCTTTAAAAATGTCTCTATACACATGACAGAGTCTAGTCTATATACAGAAAGTCTATATAAATGACAGTGTGAGTCTAGCGGCTTATATTATAAAGAAAATACATCTTGCAATTACAGTAATAAGGTTTAGCAGCATAAGAGCCAGTCAAATACAACAAAAACATTGCTTGGGAATGATTGGGGGGAATTCCAGCACAATGAATGTGACATTAAGACTCATACTGACAAATAAAATGCCTCAGAGCAGGGACAAGCTTAGTATTAATGAGTCAATTAACATATATTTTCATGTAACCGCCTGGGTTGAGATCTTCAAAATGAATATATTAATTTACATGACAGAAACACATGACATTTTATCATTATATGGATGTGACAAACAATCTGTTTGCATATGTGTGAATGTGTAGATTCCATCAATAAAAAAAAATACCATAAATGGCTTTTTATGTTACCATGACATTCAGCTTATATTGATGTCAATGACATGCTGAAGTGTAAGCGTAAGACACGCTAGGCCAAAGATTATGACCTAACAGTGTGTGTTTTAGCAGATTAGGACCATGTGACTGTGATCAAAAGGTCACCCTTTCAAATCCCAGTCAGGCTTTTTTAACCCCCAATTGCTCCAGTGACTGTCTCATCCTGCTTTCAAGAAAAAAAGTATGTTGCTTTAAACGTGAGTATATGGTAAATAAACAAAATGTAAATAAGACAAACCAACATCACCTTCAATATGATCATATCAAAACTGAAGCCTGAATTAAGCCTTTCCGTTAAAATACGGTTTCAAAAGATAACTGTAAATCATGGATAGGAAAATAATATTAAATATTCATCTTCTCAAATGTTATAAGAAGTTTGAGAGAGGTAGGAATAGTACCTGACAGGAGAAGAAGCTTTTCAGTGTTAACAACAGGTCATACTTTAAATCGTTCTTAAACAGTACGAAGGTGTAGTTAAAGATATGCAGAAGGAAGGATTTCCTTTCCTGTCCTGCAAAGACTGCGTGACACTGTTGCATCATCATCAACAACAACAACAGATATTAACAACAAAACTAAAAAGCTAAGCCTACTGATACTTCACTGAAACAGTTTGAAACATCCTCCTTTTCAAAAAGCTACATAAAATTATTGAAATGACAAACGGGGCTTGTGGGAAATTCTGCTCACATGTACCCAAATACACAAATTACATTTTTTTTTTTTAGCAAAACAATTTCCAAACAGATACACTGGCCGAAAACGCAATAAATTAGTGAGCTGTAAACGAAATACACATTAGCTTAAACTAAAATAACGGCATTATATATTGTAACATGAAGGTAGCCAGGTGACGTGATTCGCGAGCATGCCAGCTGTTTAAATTAGTTTGGGAAACAATCTCTACTAAAGCACAAGATACCGAATATTAAAGGGTTATATGAACTGCAACAGCTAAATAGCTAACAGCCATAATAACCGATTCAAAGTCCCTGTGTGAATCAGAGTGTCGCATTTTCTTGATTCGAATAAGTGCCTAGTTATCGTTCGAATAACATTCAAACAAATTGACACACGTAGGCCAAACGACTTAAAAACGTTTATGAATAGAGCCGCGTATAATGTTATTACTACTTTATACGTAACGCTCGCTGTCAACATTAACAAGCCTCCTAATATTTTCCCAATAGGCTGGGCCGCGGCCTGATATCGCCGAACACATCACTGAATATCTTCCTGTGCGTTTCCATTGATAACAGCTACAGCGTTACGATCGATGTCGAGCACAGGACATGATATAGCTGTGAAAACATACGAGCTTCCTTCAGGTGATTTATGATTATTCTCACCGTTTGCCGTCAGACCCGCGAATGCTCCCTGTCAAATCATTTCACAAAACAAGGTAAATCCAGGCAAGGCTAATCAACTCCGAACACGACTCCCGTTGGATACAGGCTTTCATCAGAGCTCTGAAATAACGATTGAGCGCTGACTATATGCGTGAATGTTACCGGTCTTAGCAGAATGGAAGCAAATTTTATGCAACTCATTATACTTAAATATTATATTATTTTATTATAGCAAGAAAAAAAACATGCAGTTATATGTTGTTGTTTAGTTTGTATTGCTCATTTAAGTAGGGTGACCATCTTTTGCTTTGCAAAAAAGCAGGACACCGAGGACAGGACCCAAAGAGAGGCATCAAAGCAACGCAGTATGCACAGAGAAAATATCCTGACTGTAGAAAGTAAATGTCAACATGGAATAAAGCTAAATCCCGGAGGATTCAGGTATTTTTACGTCCAAAAAAGAGGTGGGAAAAGGTGAACATATGGTCACCCAGGCGAATAACTCTGTAACACCACGATCCTTCTTTTTGTATGGAATGTGTACACGAATAGAGAAACACCGGCTATGTTCAAAGTTTGCTTGCCTGAATTTCAGACACAGATTCGATTACCCCTCATTACTCATTATTACCTTTATTCTGGTTGAATTTTACACTTGGGGGCGAGTTAGTATTTAACTGCACTGCATTACTCTCAGATATGTGTTAATATGAGTTACCTGTACCTCAGCTACCAAGTCACAGAGAGTACTTAATCAAAAAAGTGAAGATATTTAAGGTAGGTCTACTAATTTCAAGTGGAATTTCCAGAAGGGGTTAGATTAGAACAGAATTCCTGTGGCTGTTAGTTATAAATAATCCTGTTAAACTGACGTGTGAGCGTGTCTCATTTTAGCCATGTTATGCAGCAGCACAGAGGCAAAGATCTTACAACATGCAGGACTCAGGCCTGGTTCTCCACCTGAGAAAATGGTGGTTAAAACATCGTAGCTAAACAAATCATTCAGGGCTTTGTTTGGATTCATTCATTTTACTGACATCTCAGCCCTTTAGAGGGGAAGGATAAATGCCAGCATATGTGTTCTGAGTGATCCTGTTCATCCTGTGGCGCAACACTGCAATCATAATTGCAGTGGAGTCTTTCCCGATGACAGTGTCACCATGCATGGCACAAAAAAGGTTACTACGTCATTAAGTGGTTTGCCGATCGTGAGAGTAATGCCCGCCATCGAGACACGGTCAACCTGAACACTCATGGGAGGTTTTAAGAACCACCATTCCTGTCACCACAAAAATCCAGACGAAATTTGTCACGGAATAATGGTTGTATCTCTACAAACCAGTCAAACACATACAGACACATCTAAAATGTATTTCAAAGTGCATTAAAGCTGTTACTTGCTTGTGGTGTCCCAGCCTGTATAAGGACACTCTTTGTTAGCTTCATTTATCTACAGTGCTTATACAGTTTTGACTTCTGTCTTCCATAATCTCTGCCTTTTCCATGACCCAATGTTCTGCTGCAGGCGTGACATTCGCACTTTGTGACTCGCAGACTTACAGCAAATATATATTATTCCATTATAAACCTACAATTAGCTACATCAAAATCATTATGGCATTATTTTTAAACCCTACAGACTATTTACAAGATTATAAAACTGTTAAATACTGGTGTAAATGCATGTGCAGACTTGTCTCAAACTGAAAATTTCATGCCTGCCAGCTGACCAAAGTTGACGACTCTGTACTGTAACGCGGTTTTTAATAAATGACATGTTGAAAATGCACTTGTGGAACAGTCAGCACAGTCATAGTAATATAAATCACCAGGATAACTTGAGAGCAAACAGAACTCTTGAGTGTGAAAGCTTTATTAGTTTTTATAAATGTGATTTTAAAAAGGTAATGAACTCAACTCCAAATAGACTGCTTTGTTGTTGTAGTATTGCAGACAGTAAAGATACATTTTGTCCTTTACAAAAAACAAATATATGGGGGCTTGTTGTGCTTGCAACTGGAAGGTCATCGGTTCAAATCCCGCGATTGGCAGAGTAATTTCACCAACGGAACCCCGAGCTCGGCTCTTAATCGCAGTCGCTCCAGGGACTGGTTGACTCTGCTTTATAAATTGTATGTCACTTTAGATTAAAGTGTCTATTTAATAAATAACCAAATGTTAACAATGGATATCATTAATGACTTATTCAGATAAACAGAAATTACCATTCTGTAGTTATGGATGACAAGACATGTCATGCAGCATAAATAAATGCAAGACAGAGAGAAAACATCTTTCATGACTTTAGGTTTATTGATGTAGGAAGATATTAAGTATTTGCCTTTAAGGCATCTCAAAATGTACAACAAAGTTTACCCATTAATTTTAGCAGAATACAAAAATACACATCTCAGTGACTTCCATATTGTAATAAATAGTTAACCATGCATTCTACAATAAAAAGGCACAAAAAACAGTCACTTAGTAGTCATAAAAATTACTAACTACTTTACCAAAACCACCCATATATCTATACAATAAATGTAACATCATATTCCAAAGGTGAAAACACATTACACATTGGTTAAATCTTAGGCAATAAATACGCAAATATTGTGTATACCTATTTATATACCTATATGATATATAATATATTATACAAACAAATATAATATATTATATATGATTAATTTAGACATTATAAAATGTTAAAATGAAACTGTGTCATTGTAAACAGAATGTAAACAAATGAAAGTTCTCCTTCACCTTGTTGGAAACCAAGTTAGAGATTTGTTAGCATCCTCTACACGGTTCTACACAATGAGGTGGTTTTAAACCCAGGTAGTTTGCAACTTATTCTCACTACTCGGGTAAAGTTGATATTTGGTATACATTCGCGTCACTTTCCTTATTAAATGCACTGCACTTCCTTCTCTTCGCAATGGGGACAAAGTCTTAGGGAGGACTTCATATAGAATGTGAAAATTTCATAACAAAAATTCAGTCCATTGTAGAACTGCAAATTTAAACACCAAACCTGATTTGACAGTGCCTTTGGGAGAGTGGCAATAAAAAAAAAAATAAAATAAAAAAAATAGGTGCACTATACATTCCATGTTATCAAGTTGAAGAAGATCTGTTACAGGAATATCATTAGGTCACCGGAAACCATCCACTTTCCTGGCCTTTTCTGTCCAAATAAATGGTTAAAGAGTGGAAGCCATGCCTTGTTTGAATAAGGCACTGTGTGCTGTCATTAACTCAACTATCTTAATATCAAATGCGGTAAATGTTTTATACTTGCAGACCGAAAAGCTGTCCAAATGACCTCGTATCACGTGTGCCACAGGACGTATGCAAACCGAAGCAGAAGCCATTAAACAAAACCATGGTCAGTAAAACATAACACATAGTTTCCTATTGGCTCCTTTATCACCTACAAAAGTTTAGCTACTGAATATGTTTAGCTGCATTGTTTTTAACTCATTTTACAAGCATTAAATTTTTGTTTTTCATTTTATCTCATGGATTAGACTGAATTGTTAATGTACAAATTATGTTACCAATATACAAAAAAAATCAGAATTAGATAATAAAGACACAATACATTTAGCAAATTATTTTGGCATTAGTTCTTTTTCGAAACAATACTCTTTCATAATGGAATTTATTTATCATTGTAAACATGTAGTGTTTTATATTATCTGCTGAAATCTAAGCTCAGATATGAATATCTATCTTCCACCAACTGAGAGAAACCTCGGTATGTCTGGCAATGCTAGTGTAGTGTCCAGTTTTATTTCATGACAGGACCCCAGTTATGTTTTTGCCCAGTAAAATAACAGGAACCGCTTGCCTCTCCCAAACACCATATTTGCACCTCCTATTTCATACTTGTGGTTCACTTGTTTATATTGAACTGAGTGCCGCAAAGGTCAAATTAACTATTAAGCAACAGACACAACACACGTCTGGAAACCTTAAAGGGGACACATTGTTTTAACAGTGGAGCAAAAGTATTTTGGATAGTGCAGTTACAGAATCTTCAGCTATACAAATAAATTTGGCCAGTAACTTAGACATACCTGATGCAGAAAATAACTTTCAACAGCCCAGGCCCAAAAAAAAACTATGAATTTAAAAACTAAAATATAACCAATTCAGTCTAAAATGTTACTTAAATCTAAGATGTAAGCACCATTTAATAACAAGGATTAAGAAATCAATTAATACATAGTTACCCGGTCATGTATCTTTATGGAATAAATTTCATCTTAATGATGAGGAATTAATCTTTCTTGGACATTCAGAGAATAAACCGTGTAGAGTAGCAATAACCTACATTTATTTCATTGGTACTTCAGGTCTACACAGAATATTAATTTCTATTAATATATTTCCTGATACCTGTCAAAAAATGCAGCATGAAGCATAAATGAAGCCATTTGATTGTCCACAGAAGCAGAAGGTGGTATTCAGTCCCGTAATTTCACTGCATGTTTTCAATTCTGTTAGCAGTTAATAAATTATTACAATTGAAATTATTTCTGTGTCCCTCCAATGGGAAAGATTCCCTCGTTCACTTCCCAAGAAACTGTTTAAAAATTAGGGGGCTAATGACAGACTTACAGCTTTTGCAATGATTTGGACGTATTACAATAATTGAAAGGCCTACAAAGTAAAACATGTAAAGGTTAGAAAAAAAAAGTGAGATCTGTATAAATGAGTATCGTACTTTCTCCATCTAGTGGGGAATTGCTGCAATGAATAATTTTACTGAGGAAGTAATCAAAGATGATTTGCCCCTCTACTGTATACTATTACTCTGATTGAAGTATATTTAAAATGGCTGCTCTTATGTCATGTGACAACCAACAAAACTTGTTTTAGAATTCGCACAAGGAAATTTCCAGACACTCTCTGCTTAAATTATCCAGGAAGCACAGTGGAACATGAGAAATAACCAGCTGCTGGAAGCACTTTGGACAGTACGAAGCCATTTGATTTTATAGTTGGGCTACCTAAAGGTCCACCTTTTACTAGGAACCAAGGAGAGAAGTTAATGAAACACTCTTTTTAGTTTCCAAAACAAAACCAAACTCAATCACATTTTATAGCTTCAAAATACAATCAACAGTATCAAAATAAGTACAATATTGCACCTTCATTAAAGTACAACAGCATATAAAAATATGAGTTCACTAAACTATCATTAACATTGGGGTTCTGGTGCAAAACACACATTTAAATGTGTGAGCTGTGTTTTATAAGCAATCTACAAAGGCCTATAACTATTACCATATAGATTTAAGTCTTCTATTATATATACACACAACCGAATAATTTCATATAGAAGTATACCCTGTAATGCCCTCATCTATACCAATTTAAAATGAAGTCCTACAAACTTATCTCACACTGGTTGCAGGAAACTTACAGCTCACAGTAAGTTTTGCGCCAAGTGTTAAAATAATATTCCTAACCTGATGAAGCATTATGTTACAGCCAGAGACCGATGCACTGGCCTTTGAAAGTTGAACCTAAACACAGAGTCTAACAATCACCAAGAGCTGTTTATTAAGTAGATTATTTCTTGCCGCGTAAACAGCGAGAAAGTACCTATCAACAACCCAAAAAAAACTAAACTAAACTTAAATATTAACTTTGTTGGCAAATGACTTTTCACGATTCACTCTAAATATCCTGATAGTGTTTAAATGTTCAAGTGCCATTTTGGTGCAATAATTACTTTTTTAATAGGCAAAGAAGAACAAATGCTTACAAAATACTGTCTTCCCTTTGGTACTAGTGTTCATACCTATACCTGGGCTTGCGCGGTATGTAATTTTTCATACCGTCATACCATCCAGCCATTATGCTGCAGTATACGGTATTTTTACGGTATTTTCAAAAGCAACGCTATTCTGGTATTTTGAAGTCTTTGAAATCGGCCTGATCCTCAGCTAATTTTGAAGCATGAAATACTGTGGTACACCATAATACCGCTCAAACCTGGCTATACCTGTGTGAAACACTGCATTCCAACTAACAGTTCATAAGGTCCTCGGTATTTGAAAAATCTTTTTGTATGAACTAGGATAACCGACTTATAAGGTATGCAAAACAGTTAATAACGCTGAAAAAAAATATGGCACACCACTGCTAAAGAACACAGCTTCTTCACGCATTAGCTTCCATGCTAAAAATCGAATTACGAAACCTAGAGGCAAAGGGTTACTTCAGACTTCAGTAGTAACAAATGGCATAATATTAAATCGATATAAAACTCGTTCAAGTGTTCTTTGTGTATGTTAAAAAAATCTGACATTAATCATGCAATAAAATAGATTTCCAAACCAAGCAGACGTACCATGCATTACTTCACTGTTTTAGGAGACTCCAAAGTAATTTTTAGTCCTTGGTCCCAAACCCATTACAGCTGAACTCCCATTCATTTTCAATGTCTGCCGTCTGCTCCCTGCCAACCTAAAATGTAAACAATGCTGTTGAAAGCATGATATTTCAGACATAAATGTCTCCCTCCTGATACTAGCATCAATGATAAAGCCAATGTGTCAGTTAGCATTAAGAAGCCCTAAACACTACCCACAGTACACGCTTCATGGAAGTTCTGTTTTGCTACTTGCCATACCCCCTTCCCCCCGCCCTGGAGGCCAGAGACTGTCCCTTAAATGTTGATTGTTGCATACCTGACTTTGCCCGGAGTGGAGCACATTAAAATGGCATTTTTGAGTCTACCCACCTACAGCTGTCGTTCTAGAACATTTGGCACTGCTACCCTTTTTAAAAACAAACAACACCTCAGCATCAGCCTCATTAAGAGGAACTTCCTCCCAGTCCTTGCAGAGCTCCACCCTCTGTACCCAGCTCTCTCATAATATAAAGCTCTGTGGGACACTGCAGAATCTCGCCCATCCTAGAGGTCCGTCAGGTTGCTCTTGGCCAGCTCCTTAGTTCCCTGTAGAATTCTCTTCATATGGCCCACCTTCGAAATCCCCAGATCCTGTTAGAACGAAACCTGTTAGACCACGTCAGACTGACAAACGACAGCAGAACACACGCCTGAAGGACATATAACAAAAAGGAAGATTTCAGCAAGTACTGTCAGCAGTGGTTGCCTTGGACACAATCAAGGTATTGCAGAACGGGCTTTGTTAGGAGAGTAATGCGGTGCTCACTTCAAAGACCGTCAAAAGACCTGTCCAATTATACACGAAAAACAATATACAATACTCTGCCCAGTGATTAAAAATCATAACGCACTGTCCCAGAAACACATATGACCATTCAAATAGCATTACAGAATCACATTCTCATTCAATGTACTGCACTTTCACATTTTGATACATTTATAATACTGCTATAAAAAGAATTATATACGGGGTAGACTAATCGTAAGCATAGAGTTTTATTTTACAGTACTGATTGGGTCAGGTTTAGTCTTCGAAATGTCCTCCGTTAATGTTGATACATTCCTGGACCCTGTCCCTGACGCTATGACACACTTTAGCACACAAGTCCCAGTTGCCATCAATGTCCACAATTGCTTACGAGATGCATTCCTTCAATTCATTCACTGCGTAGGGCTTCCTCTCAAAAACCTTTTCAATTAGTATGCAAAAAAAAAGTCCATGGGTGTCAGGTTGGTTGAACGTGGTGGCCAGTAAATGCCGCCCGATCCAACGCTGTGGAAAGGTGTTATTAAGGTGGTCACAGTGTCAGGGACAGGCTGCAGGAATGCATCAACATTGATGGAGGACATTTCGAATATCTAAGAGACTAAACCTGACCCAATCAGTACTGAAATACAAAAACTGTACACCTACTTTTAAAAATAAAAACTTTATTTTGGAAAATTGACTGGAACCTTAGTAAAATAAAAACCTCTAAACACTGTTGAATGATCTTGATATCTATCTATGTTTTTGATAAATGCCTGGTTACTTCATCCTAGTAAAGCAACTCCATAAACAGACACTGTTACTTGTCACTGTATGTGGGACTAAGGATTGCTATACTGTTGATGCGTGTTAGCCAATCACAAAGGAAGTAGGTATCAGAGAAAAAGAGGCTCGGATTTTGCACACAGTGCAAGGAGACATGTACTTCTCTCAAAGACACCAGGACAGCCCAGAGGGCACAATGAGTTTCCACGAGCATTTTCCATTTGATGAGAGGGACAGAGGTTTGGTGTGACGGGACAGGACAGAAAGGACCTGGCGCAGTTCAAGGTACAGTGTGTCAGCTGGCCTGTACGGCTTGTCAGCAACTTCCTCACTCTCCTCGAAACAAAATCAATTCTTTCAACCTTAAACATCGCTCCCATTAAGATCACATATCATAAATGATAATGGAAGTCACATGATGGTTTTCAAATACACAAATCTTCAGCGTTACGGTAATACAATGGAACAAAGCTGTTTAGATAAGGGTAGATAAGAGGATATTCCCATAAAAATGATGAACCCAGACCAAATATGGAAACATTTATTGATCACTCTATTGAGGAGACACTGTGATGGTTTCATGCTGTATGCCTGAATCCCAGTAGCTGATATTTCCTGACGTTTCCAAGGCCAGTCAGAAGACGGTTTTCTCTTCCTCTCAAACATATCCACTACAGAAAATCTTAATATTTGACATGTATATCACACCATGCCTAAGAGCAGCCCTGCCAGTCGGCAAATGTCCGAAAGCGCTAAGATATCCCCCCCCTCCCCGCCTGACCTGCCGTTAACATTTTTTTTCCTAGCAGTCACCCCCACTCCTCCTAACACCAAAACACACACATGCACACGAGCATACACCTGCAACGCTCCGTCACCAACAGTCGGGGATGCCCATATATGGGAAGGGGGGAGCAGGGCAGGGTTGGGTGGGTGGAGTTAGTACACAGGTTTTGTCTTAAAACCAACTTGCACACAAGAAGCCAAGCAGGGCAGTGCAACACACAAGGGCAAAAAGGGAGAAAGACAGGAGGGAGGGAAAGAGGGAGAGAGAGCTATTGTGCATATGTGTGTGAGAGTGACAGCGAGAGAGAGAGAGCGAGAGAGAGAGCGCAAGTCTGGTTGAAGCACAAAGGGGTTGCGTATACCTTGAGGTCTCTCCTCTCCAGGTGAAGGAGCTCGGAGCCGCGGATGTCGTGGCGGATGAAGGTGTCTTTGTATTCCCCCAAGCTGAGCTGCTCCAACCAGGCGGCCACCTCCTCAGTACCCCACTTCTGAACTACACAGGTCAAGAGCAAGAAGCCCTCTTTCAGTCTCCGCCCCCTCAGACGCATGACACAAGCAAACAGGGTCAGGCCAAAAGGAAAAGCCCGGCACAAATAAAATGAGAAAGAGAGAGAGCGAGAGATAGAGGAGAAGAGAGAAGAAGTGGCGGGAGCAGCTAGCAAAACGAGGGTTAGGAGGCTGTTTTGGTACAGGCCTCTGGTCTTGGGTGCACCAGAGTCTGGCATGCGGGTTATTGTAGTGGGACGTCCACCATTCCAGAGGCACACAGGACATAGGAAGGAGCGGGAGGCTAAAGCCTGGGCAACCTGAAGTCCGAATCCGTCCCCTGCGTCGCCCCCTGGTGGGCGGGGCTAAACCAGCCCCGCCACACCCCACCCGAACCTCCAGCGACGGATATGGGCTACCCCAACCGAAGCTCCACACTTGCGTCCGGTCAAACGCAGGGATACCCATCCCGGAGCAAGAAAACGCACAACCTCGACAGCAGAAAGTCCGTTGGCTAGGTGCCCATAGATGAGGATAGTAGATCCTCTCTGGCGATGAACAGGTCACAGAGTATGACTATGAACAAGCGGGCAGGGCCAAATGAATAACCAGTGGCTTGAAATCAAAACTTGAAGAGGTAATTATATGGTCTTACACTTAATTGTGTAGGAGTCATAATTAATAAAGGCACAAATGTTTCTGGCACAATCATTTTCCCGATGACCAAATGGTGAGATGATTTCTAACCATCAAATCATCACAGGAGTACCGCTCACATTCAGTAGAGGGCAACCAAATAGCAGCCTAGTAAATCCATGTCTGGGAGCATTGGTTTGTGTTTGCTAACAGCCGCCTGAACACATCAACCGTCCTCGGGGGTACTAGACAACACCACGAACAGAGAGATTGGGCATGGATACTCATGGATGGTCAGGTTGGACTCATGACTGGATGACGGCACAAAACAGAGACACTAAATTAGCTTCTGGCAAGACGTCCGCCGAATGCCATTCTTGTGTGGCTGTTATCACTTGCTCGTTGGAGTCCAAATGAGCTTGGGTGTTTGCAAGCATCGATTGTGGTTAGACATATCTATGGGTGTTATAAATAAAACCAAGTTGTAGCATTGCCATACTCAAGGGTTGTCTTATGGTGTAGGTACAAATCCATCCACCAGAGGGGGCAATAACACACTTCATACCACTTTGCATTAAATTTCACAAAAAAAGAATTCTATACAAATTAATCAATTTTGTCAATTCTTAGAATAAAGAAAAACTGAAACTAAATTTCTAAAAGCCTCTAAAGTGGAAACACAATATTCCTCTTTAGTATTCGGTATTGGAAATAGCATACTCAGGCAGCTAATACAACATATATATTATGTACAACAAACTACATGTAGGTACAGTTATATATGTATTCCTACATATAAAACACAAACATCTAATTTAGTCACAGTATGACACTTACACAGTATTTAATACAGATATGGTATTCAAATTATGGTGGTATTTTTGGTTACAGAACATAAATGTTTCACCTGAAATCCAAAACTTATTTTAATAGTGGTTCTGGTCTAATACAGGATTGTTCGGAGTTCTCACTCAATCATATTAATGGTTACGGCAACTCAAGTCTCACACTCATACCTGGTGTTTAAATCTCATTCTGAATGAGATCCATAAACGGACCACAGTAGGAAGCAGTTGTACAGACGCTCCTCCACTTACTAACTTTCAACTTACGAACTTTCAGACATACGAACGAAGAGGACTGTAAGTCCAAATTTTGTTCATTGGGCTCCCGTTTCCTGTCCACAACATCAATTTTTTTTCTGGCTACTCCCGCCACGCAGCAGCGTAGAGTGCGTACTCCCAGCATCCTAGTTCTTTGTGCTTGTGTATACCCTTAAAATAACAACTTACGAACATTTCAAGTTACGAACAGCCGTTCGGAATGTATCTTGTTCGCAAGTAGAGGAACGTTTGTACTTCCCACAATAAACATTTGCACATTCACACCCTGCATATACACATGCTTCAGAAAAATAACCATGAACCACACAGATGTTGTTCATAAATAAGCTGCAAATCATTGATTCATATGTAGAAGCACCTGTAGGTGGGTGGGGGGTACTTACCTGGCTGGGAGGTGCCCTTCTTCAGGACCTTCTCCTTCTTGAACTTTGGCACAATACGGAACATGGAACTGCGGCTATTCCTCTTGCCATACTCCAGGGAGGGGTCCTGGAACACGGAGAGGCTGTCAAACCACCCAATCACTGGCAGAGGCACCCTTGGTGGGCGGGGCTAAATGCTGACTGCCTATTGGCTAGGGACTCTTTCTTTGGGGGCAGAGGAGATGTGTCAAGCTGCATCTATTATAACAAGTGAGGCTTTCGACCAGGGAAAAGCCCAAGCAATTCTAAAGCGATTAGGCAGTACAAACAGTAGCCGAAGCCAAGCCACTGTGCTGAGTGTCTGCATTTTTACAGGGTTGGATCATCTATGTCTAGCGTTAAATGCAAAGCACCTTCCACGATTTCTAAAATGCAATCAAAGTCAATCAGTAGTGTAAATATTTGTGAGATTGGTGGGGGGGGGGGCTTACCTCCTCGTCGTCGGGCTGCAGGATGTGGTACAGCCAAGGGATCTCAGCCAGCTTCCCCAGCTCCACCTCCACGCTCTGCAGCGCGCTCGACATCAGCTCCTCGTGGGGGGGGTCCAGTTGCTTTTTAGTCAAAAACAAGACCAAGTAAGAGGGGAAAACTCACTCCTTCACACAGGGAAGCAAGGGGATCTGGGCAGAGAACATGCACAAGAACCTCAACGACCATCTAATGCAGTGATGACCAGCCGGCGGACTCCGGTCTGCATCCGGACTAAAACAGAACCGAACCCGAACCAAGTGATCAACACCACCCTCCCCCCACATGTCGGAAAATTTTATCGTTGGGAAATAAACCCCTCCCCCCAGTCGGCAAATTTGAACATCAGAGGACCGTCCCACTTAGTGGATAAATGTTTTTCGAGTCAGTGGAACTTGGCTTGTGTTGCTGATGGAATCTTGCCCTCTGGGAAAAATAGCTGGAGATGTGGCAATAATTATATGTTGTATGCACAAAAAAACAAACGAACAAATAAATAAATAAATACCCCCCCCCACCAAGTACATCAATCTACATGATGGTCCAAATAAACCACTATTGGTGGAACCCGAAATATTATTCACTGTAACTTCTTCAGCACAACATCACTGACGTTAAAAAGGAATTAAATTCCTTAAATTCAAGCAAAGTGGTGGATGTAGCTGTTCATATCAGCACGATTTCTCAGCACACGTTCAATGCATTGTTTTCGGTTTGCTACACACAATCAAATTAATGAATACATTTACTGACACAGCCGCAACATAAATTCACATGTAGATGTCCAACATGGAAAACATTACGCTAATTATGGTTATGAGTTTGTTACAGATAATGTTGATCAGTCAGCGGTAATCGGCATTTTGGGAACGTTTTGGTTTCCTGATAAAGTGCACCAACACTGGAGTGAGAGAGTAGTTGTTAAGACCAGGACTGTCCATTGACATTATACTGAATTTGAATATGTTGCTTAAAACAAAACACAAACTCTTTTGAGGTGACATCATCTGGGTGTGTGTACAATTGGAGCAGAGCATCTACAAGTGTCTCCCAGTGACAATTAAGCTAATTTAGCTACAGATAGGAGATCATACTCAGTTGCAGAGAGCCTGATATTTAGTAAATTTTGATTCTGATGTTTTATTCTTATATTTTCAATGTTTAAATGTATTTTATATACTTTTGTACAAGGGTGGCATGGTGGCACAGTGATTAGCACTGTTGGCACACATCTCTAGGACCAGGGTTCCAGTCTTTGCCAGTGTTCCGTGTGTGGAGTTTGCATGTTCTTCCTGTGAGGTTCCAGTCTCCCCTACAAAGTCCCAAAACATGCTGATGTTACTTGAAGTTACCAAGTTGCCCGCAAGTGTGCATATGTGAGTGAAAAGTGCGTGAGTGTGCCCTGCAATGGGTTGGCACCCCATCCTGAGCTCCTTTCTGCTCTACAGACCCCCCCCCAGCAACCTAGTATAGGGGTTACAGAAGATGATTTTTTTTAACAATATGAAAATAAATATGTGTTGTTGACCAGACACGTCAACAGACGCATTGCCTTTGGTTTACAACTTAGCCTAATTGCAGTTTTAATAATAAATATCAGAACAAATTTTGTTTTCCTAGCTCCACCAAAATTGCACGGAAACGTGAACCCAAAACTGAGGTTTGTTGTTGAACCGAGAAGTTTGTGCACCATTGCATCCTTCACACTAAGCATGAAAGAAATGTGTAAAATGGCTGTTTAGTTTACATCCAATTCTATATTACTATTTCTTTTGGTTCAGGTTGATTTAAAACACATATTCGCTTGCACCTGGGTTGGCGCCAGAAACAGTATTGTCACGTGATTCAAACATCATGATGTATCAAGTGGATAAAGTAATAACTTATCTGATATAAACTTATGTCATTACATCTATTTGCTGACAATAAGTATTTCTCATTTGAGAATGCCCTGCATTTCATGCTGGTTTTGGAAAAGGTCAAATGTTGAGCGTCATCTGCAATTTGGCTGAAGATGGTGCAATGTGGCTTGCTGGCCCAGTGGAGGCAGCAGAGAGCAGGCCATACTCACCAGTGACACCCGGCCCACCAGCAGTGATTCAGTCTCATTGTGCAGGGCCTTGACATTACTGGCCACCTCGATGGCCGTGTTCCTGGTCAGGCTCTGAAGAGAACGACAGAAAACAAAAAAATCAACCAGTTTCCCCATCCCAGCATAGACCTCAGAAGGTCTCCACAATGTCAAAAAATCCCCATGAAGAGGCATCCAGTGGTAATACCCGAAAAGAGACTGATTCAGGATTGGCCTCCGCGTAAGGCCTCACCTCAGGGAACTTGGGGTGCGTCTTGTTGAGGGCGTGGGAGCAGGCGTTGACGGCGTGGGCCAGCTCCTGTTCCAGGAGCCCATTGGTCTTGGCAGCCTCACAGATCCTGCCGGCGGGAATGAACACGTTTGGGGTCAGAGGTCAAGACGAAGAGGCTGGGAACGATCAGTTGGTGGCAAGTCATCGTGCAGCCCAGGAGGCTCAGCGGCGTATGCCGGTTATTATGGGATGTGGGGGCGTTACCTGGTGATGAGCTCCTCAGCGGCACGGGCGCACATCTGGATGAGCGTGGCTTCCTCTTCTGTCGCCAGGTCGACAGACTGCTGGGGGTAGAGGTGCGGCCGCAGGGGGGGCTTATCGTACTTCAGCTTGTCCTCCCAGGACTTGAGGGTGTTCTCAAAGGCCTGCGAACACACACGCGCTCACAGAAGGAGGTACACCACGCACATATAGGCAGACACACAAAAACAGCCCTCACCCATAGAGGGAGCCCAAGAGCATCGCTTACTCTGTCCCGCGTCAACATTTGGGCCCGGTTTTTGTGCTGGATCTTTATAACCCCAGGGGGCTGGATCCAGGCCTCACCATCCACCTGGATGGGCACACCTTCATCTCCTAGGATGGTGATCTTCACCGTGCGGCACTTGGAGGGCAGGGTGGGCAAGACGTTAGCGCCATCGACACAGCAATGCTGAGCGGGGAGGACGGGCGGGAGCTTACCTGGGCAATCCGATGATGCTGGAGTTTGATGACTCTGGACACGGCCATCTGCATGCTACCGAACACGGCCACCACCTCCAAGATCTTATCGTCGAACGAGGGCGCACAGAAGATCTGGGGAGAGGAGCGAAGCCCCCAGTGCAGGTGTCAGCGGTTAAACAGCTACAGCTACAGCGTGTACACAAATCACTGATTTCAATGCCAGCAGTCATCCTTCCTTGATGTTTCTTTACACAGTTGATGGCGTCAGATGAGGATTTCTTAATTTAGCCTTAATGATCCAGAGTGTATGCTGCTTTCTCTTCCAGCTAAACGTAATTGTTTAATTAGTCTTGATTGAGCTCTCGAATGAGAGGCACGATTTAAATTATGCCAACATTAAGGCTTGATTAATGAATACTTTTTCAACCGCATCCACCCAAATTAAGGAACAACCTAGCATGGAAGGTAATGGAAAATTTGATCATTTGAAGAATAAACAATGTTACTGCAATCTTAAGTTAAATTAATAAAACCCTTATTTAATTATACATAATCTTCATTTTTCTTCCTTTAGTACAATTGTAATCTTTTCATTTATTCAATCAACAGATAAGTAAGAGAATGATTGGCAATTCTATCACAAGGTGTCCACTAGAGGGCACAAGAAGGGCGTTTATTTAATGTTGAGTGTCAGTTACTGTTTGTTCTAGTACTCAGCTGTTCTTAGGCCAGAATAAATGGCCTCCAACCACAGATAGACTGTCCTGTTAAACATGAATTTGTTTATCTGTAATACCCAATGGAGGCTGTAAATCTCGAGAATTGCTCCAGGGTGTCTCATAGGAGGGCAAGAACGAATATGCGAAAACTAGCAGACTCCTGCTAGTTTCTGTATGTTCTCCATGTAAAGTGTCATTTCATTTCATATGCCTTTCGCTATCATGCAGCAATGAGACAGGAGTCCTTCCCTTAAAGCAGCAGATTTATGCACTTAGCAATACAGACAGAGGAGGCGGCCGAAATCCCCTCTGCTACGGCGTCACACAGGACAGCGAAGCCAACACTGGAGTAACGATATGGATTTTACATCCAGCTGTTACCACTGTGCGACTCTTCATTTGTACAATGGGTATTGACTGGGCGAATAGACAATTGTTGGCTCTGCGGCACAATAGAAAAGCTCAAGGGATCTGAATCAACAGGACTTTGGCTACAAATGTGTTTAGCCGGCGTGTGACGTCGCTGGCGAGCAGAGGCTCCCGGCCACCTGGCACGTCAGACTCGGCCAGGAAGCGCAGCCAGTCTGCCTGCCTGACCTTGACATTCCTGGTTGGCGCGGGGGTGCGGAGGAAACAATGGTGCCTGGCCTCCGAAATGCAATATGAGCCACGTGGCCCCCAGTCTGAGCCGTGGAAGATCAGTTCATTCCAGATGAGCCACCGGGGTCCTTACATAAGCAACCTGCGGCGAGCCTGGTCCCTCGCACTCACCCGGGAGGCATCCTACTAGGTTCAGACAAGGCCTCGAAACAGAAGCCTAGTATTTGAGAAAAGGCAGGGCACCGCTGGTCTCCGGTAAGAAATGCCGTGTTTATAAATGAAGAGCAACAGAAATCAAAGTCCCCTGTGAGATGTTTAATGGGACTGACTCCAGCAAATAAACTCGAATGCAGAATGGCCCGAGATTCTAACTTTCTAGATCCGTTAGCTGGAAGGCGCCACAGGAAACACAGGGGCCGCAAACATGGCTGCCAGGCTTCCAAGCGCACACTTACGTCGTCCTCTTTGGTCCCACCCCAGAAGTTAGTGCCGCCTGCGTAACTGGGAATATTCAGGACAGCGATTCCCTGGAGACTGGGGAGGGGGATGTACTGGCCGTCGCACTGAAAAACAGCAGCGGCAGAGAAACACTGAGCAGCTGACATCACTGTTAGGCAAGCATGGCGGATGGGATTGGATGGCTTCCATCGTCCATCCACTGGCAGACGCCGATGCCTTTGATCACTGTGTGTCTTTTTTCCCAAGTGCTATTAAGCTCATCGGTCACAACTGAGCTGTCCCTGGCTCCGCCTTCACCTGGATTAACACGACATGCTACAGGGAGCCATGGGAAGCGTAGCGGACCGTAAAACCGAATCCACATCTCACCTCCAGCTGGACCTTCTGCTCCAGATTCTTGTAGGTCCTCTGCAGCAGCTCTTTGGTGCCCAGCACCCCATACCACATCATGTTCTTGGTGCGGCTCCTAGGCAAGAGAGGAAAATTCCAGAATAACTACATCCCATTTTCACATGCTCGCTTTCACACACTCCTGAAATCCAGAAAAAAAATCATTTTTTCTGTTGCCATCTTAAAGTCCTAACTGTCCTCCTCAAGGAGCAACGGGACATTGCATGGAGTGGGATGTATAGTGTGTGTGAGATGAGCAAAAACATGTCCTGTACAGAGGACAGAAATAAACCGCTGGATCTCTGGATATTTATTCAGTCCAAATGCTGGATAAACGGAACAGCTAAATTTAGCCAGATGAAACCTGAAATCAGCCCCTGTGATCAGTACCTGTGCAGTATTATGTTAACACGAGCGGCAAAGCAAAGCCGGACGCCGGCACACCTGCACTTCTCAGGATGCTCCTCCCGCTTATTGTTGAACTCCAGGGAGATCTTGGCGTCTAGTCCGATGCCAAAGTAATTGTTCATGACGCACTTCTCCAGGTAGCCGTCCCTGCGTGAGGTAAGGTAGCATGGATACTCTTAACGCTCCGGTTCTTAACGGCTTACGAGAAGAGGACAAGTGGAGGAGAAGATAAATAAAGCTACCGATCATTTTGTAGGGAATAAATTACTTTACTCTTCTTTAGCCAAGCATGAGAACACCATATTTGCCACAAGGCTGCTGACAGACCATGCCACGTCTAAAACATCGTTCCATCGCCGATGTCATCAAGGCTTTACACATACATACATACATACACTGTAAAGTTTCTTACATAGAATCAAGATCTGGGTCAATGAATGGTGTAGCCCCAAACGGGTCTATGTTGGCCAGGAGCATCTTGCTGATGATCGAGCTCCCGGCGATGGATGCAGCTAGACCAGCTCGCAGGCCTGCCGGCAAAGGGACCCAAACCGGCGTCAAGCCGGCAGACGTCCAGCTCAAGGACCCTCGATAGCCAGAGGGTCATGCACTGCATGTTCATTAATTACTGCTATTATCGTGCTGACACCTATTAAAAAAGTCATTTTAAAAGTTCTTAATGTAGCTACTGTAGCTAAATATGCAAAGGAAATAATTTAGCTAGCTGAGCTCAGCTCAATAATACTGATCATAATTAATGGCTTTTGATTACGAAAATGAATAGAAGACAATGAATAAAATATCTTATCGCGCAGTGCAGACATGCCATTTTAAGTGAATAGCTGCAGCTTGAAGCAGAATATTTGATTGTGTGTGTGTGTGTGTGTGTGTGTGTGTGTGTGGTCCAGGTATACATTACATTGGAGGGACCAAATGTCTCCACAATATGATAAAACCTTATTATTTTGATATTTTGGGGACCATTTTATCGGTCCCTACAAGGGGAAATTCAAGCACACTATTGTCTCTGGGCAGGCGGGTGTTAGGAGTGTGTCGGCGTGTGCGTTGCGGTACCAGGGCAGATGATGCGTGTGTTCAGCACAGGTAGATTCTCCTTGCTGGTGGTGAAGGGGGGCATGGAGAAGGAGCCACAAGATTGGGTGCTGCGACTCAGCCTTCTCTCCGGGGGGGAGCACGGTGTCGTCGTCTTGGCTGATTAGGGGTGGGGTGGAAACATGATCATCAGCACGTCACGGAAGATCAGAGCAGCATCATATAGAAGATATTCCTGAGCAGCATTCCAAAAAGTTCATTAGAACTTACATATATCAGCTAACAGTTCCATCATTGTGCTTTTGCGTCAACTGCTATAGGACCCATACTGTAGGAACTCCAATACACAGGCCTTTGTATTTCAGTTATCAAGTTGTGTTCTCCCAATATCTTTCCTACACCTCTGGACACAGGCCTACACCTAAGGCTTATCCTCTTTCTGTCACCTTCAGCTTTGATCACATAAGGTAAGCGGTGACACTTCACATTAAGCCAGATTCAGACTGAGATCTTCAGGGCTAAATGGAGCACCTGCTGCAGTTGTGTCAACCTAAACCAGGAACACGCCATGAACTGCCATGAACTGGTACAGCTGAAATTCGATTCTTGTTCCCTCGGTCCACATGGCAGAAACAAAGCGAAGAAGCAGAAAGAGACTCAACAGCTGGCCAAATTTAAGCGGGAATAGCCAGGGACGCCACCAGGCTGCAAAAACAGCCTCTGCTTCTCCTCTGGGGGAACGGGGGAGGAAGCAGGAAACCACATAAACAGGAAGTACCACTGCAACACATACAATGCCACGTTCTATAAATGAAAACAGACTGAGTCGCTGACTCAGAACACCAACTCGTATTTACATATGCTGTAAATCACGTCCGACTCGAGGAGCGAAGGTAACTGATGCTGTAAATCAAACTGACGCATGTGTCAACACTAACACCCGATCTTTATGAAGGTATCTGACAGTGTTCAAATCAGCATCACGTACAGGTCACTTGCAAGATCTAGCAGACACTGATGTCACTGTGGTATTTTCTGAGACCGCCATAAATTAAAAAGCATGTTTCCCCTCCACACAAACAGCTCATTAACGAAATGACTGAAGTACAAAGCAAAGCAGTGCTACAGAAAGCAGAAGCTCAGGGGTGAATGTGAGTAAATGGCAACACCTTAAATACTTCAGTCTAATACAATTTCATGTATTAGACTAAGACAAACTGTCTTTTATCTCAAAAACTTGCAGACCATTCACATTTTGACTAAATTTTAAAGTCTTTAAGTCTTTTTAAACTCTCCTCCCACTAAATGTAACATACCAATAAACATAAAACTCAAAACGTGAAAGACCTTTACTGCTTATGAACGCATACGTGCGGTAAAATTTATTATTTTGATATTTTGGGGACCATTTTATCAGTCCCCACAAAATGAAATTCAAGCACACTATTGTCTCTGGGCAGGCGGGTGTTAGGAGTGTGTCGGTGTTTGTGCGGCAATAGTGTGCGGTAAAATTGTTGATTCATCTGGGCTGTTGGGACTCTGGAAGCACTGCGCACTCCTAGCAATCAAGAAGTCAAGGGCACGCGAACAAGCAACCTACAGGTTATGACTTGGTGTCCTGCGTCCCTATGCACCTTCCCGAGATGGGTCCCGATCACAGATAGCACTGGTCCAAGACAAACATGAGAACCAGGGCTTGATTTGAACCTGCATCCCTACACCCGGCTGAGTCACCATACAGCCCTTGTCTTTATTGTTTTGCATGATAATGTCATATGCCTGTTTTAATCTTAGCGCTTTACTTCAGAAATACCAGTAGGTGGCAGCAGTTGTTCCAAAACATGGCATGATACCTATTTGCTGTAAATGACAAAGTGCAGTAAGTTTCTTGGTCATCTACATCACTGCTTTGGTGGACTTAGTCCATCTCCCCTTTATAAGGTAGTGCTCTTGTGCCCCAAGTGAGATACCAGGAGGAGGAGGCTTACAGGACTGAGACTCCAGCTCTTTGGTGTCCTCGTCCTTTTCGTTGTCTTTGTCCTCCTCCTCGCTCTCCTTCCGGAAATCCGCCGGGGACTGGGGGTCCTGCAGCTCCTCGGTGTGAGCGTTCTGCTCGTCCACGACTGTGGGTGGGGGGGGAAGCACACCGTAGCTCAACCGCTTAGCCAGCCCTCAACATGTCCGCTGAGTCAGTGGCTACATGAGTCCAGAGTAGGACGTTATCTTTTCAGAAACACCATCACTACTTTCCATTTTCTTTCGGACTTTACAGCACTTTCGTTATCCCTTCGTTAAAATGGCATTTGTCCAAACGAGAGGTTTGGTGCCTCCAGATCCGATGGAACAGCCTTTTCTCAGGGGGACTAAGTTACCCCTGCTGTCCTGACACTCACTCTCACTCTCACTCTCCCCTGGGGTGCAGAAACGTGGAGGAGTTTCTCCAAAACCCTGCTAGGTTAGAGTCACATGCCTCCCACAGCCTGGCCCGTTACTGTCATCCTGCAAATGCATTTTGAGATGTTTTTTTCTCTCTCCCTGGAAAATATCGTCTCTGTCTTCCTGACCCCTATAAGGGTAAATGGCGGCAGCCCCTCTTGGAACGTCCTAAATGTCACACGGTTCGGGGGGAGGAGTAGGGGGCTGCAAATCTGGGCCGCAGCATTTTTACTGGCACAGTGTCCTGGCAGCTTTCTTTACGCCTCCTGGCATCGCTCACGCCTCACCCACGCCGCTGAGAACCAGAGCGCCAACGTGACTGAAGCCACCCAGTGCTTTGGCCTATTACCATGTTTCAGTAACAATTTCATGTATTAGACTGGAACTTTCAGACAGCTGCCCTGTCCCTTATTTTAGTCCTGTGATCTGTGTGAGACAGAGGTGCTTTGGGGACGGAACGCTAATAAGTCAGAGCAGATAACCTGCTTTACGTTTAAGGAGGCGACTAGACCGATCAGGGCCAACTGGGTGGTGTGGGGGGGAAAATCCAGGGACGCTGAGTAGTGATGTCAGGCTGACGGCGACAGCGATTTCAATGTCACGGTGGTGCGGTTTTGAAGCCCAAGCAGCAGGGTGCTGTGTGGGTCAGCGGATTAAGATGCTGGTGATTGAAAGGTTGTGGGTTCAGGTCCCAGAGAGGGTCTCAGTTCCCACTTGCTTCAGCCATCTGACCCTGTCCTCATAAAAACGTGTACTGCTTTGGGTAAAGGTGCCTGTTAAATAAAGGATGTGAAGTTGTTCAGTAGGTCTTATAGGGCCATGCGTCGCATTTCTTTTCCCACCTTCGTCCTGATCGTGTGACAGGCCCCTCCCCTCAATCCCGATACGCAAACCCCATCGCTGAGTGGGCAGCGCCTTCGGGGTGCCGCCACTCACCTTTTTCTGCCTGCTCGACGATCTGCCTCACCGCCTTCTTCAAGCTATTGGCTCGAAGCATGAGCTGCTCTTTGGCCTTGAAGATCTTGTGCGGGGATCCCTTCTCCATGACGCTATCCTCCAGCTTCTCCTTCAGCTCCGTCAGGGACTCCACGCTGTGGTCCTCCAGCTCCTCCACCTCCTCCGGGTCCTCCTCCACGATGGGCGGCGTGCCGCGCAGGGCCGTAGCCTGAGCCTCCACTTGGAGGGATTGGAGGAGTGAGTCCAGCTTCTCGTTGAGGATGGCACACTGTGAAGAACCAAGGATGCGTCACGCCAAAGCGGGCCGTACGGCTTCAGCAGGCGCGGAACAAAAATATAAGAATGTAAGAATAAAACAGGAAACTAGCATTTAAAATAAACAAGCCTTAGTGCCAAATATTGTTCCATGACACAGCGCACTGTCAAGCCTCCATGTTGTAAGAGCCTGAGATCCGTCCCAACAGCCACGTCATTAAGCAAAATGCTCACTACGTGAAAATCACGGTCGCCCAGGCGTGACTGCGACTGTGCTGAACACTTTACTTCAGCATTTTATACTCAGTTTCTTTATGAAATTCTCAACAGCATTTTGTACATTCCACCTCAAAGATCTCTCTCACGCCAGCGTGCGTCGTGGCCAAGTGTCCAAAATCTTTGCAGAAAATAAATTTTATTGACCATAAATTATTATTATTATTATTTACCATATATTGTACCATGATTGTTTAACATTGTATCAGCGTCATTGTTATGATGATGACATTATAACTATTATATACAATATATACATTATAACTATTATTAGCAATTTGCTAAAGTGCTTAGCTTACTTTAACTTGAAAATGATCACCTGAATTTTAATACAGGAGTAACTTTGTCACGTCGCTTGGATCTCAGTTGCAGCAGCACTAATGAACCAAAAACCTTCTGGTTCCAAGTCTGTGCCTTTAGCTGCTATACTACTGGCTAATATGGACAGCAGGCCGGGACGCCGCCCTCACCTTCACAGACATGCTCTCGGCCTCGTCTGTGTTCTCCGTGGCTTTCTCGTACGACTTGCCGACTTTGGCGACGAAGTCCTTGACCGTCTCACAGAGCACCCTTAGAGTAAAGGAGCAGAGAGAGGGTGAGCTGGCAGACTCCACCCCCCCCCCCACCATGGGCCAGGGCACTTTCTATAGGCGTGATCGCGGAGGACCCACTTGGCGGAGGAGATGACGACGGAGTGCTGGTCCGAGTTGAGGATCTTGGTGAGGTGGGCAGCGACTGAATCCTCATAGGCGGATATCTGGACCTGCTGGAGCACAGCGCACATGAGAGGAAGGGGGCCGTCACAGCACAGACACACGAGCGGCTCAGAAAACACACCCAGTGCTTAAGGAATTCATAAAGACTAACCGCATATTTTATTGAAATGGCGTTCAAAATTTTATATCTAGGTTTAAACCAGAAATGATGACAGCTAGACAGCTACTTCAAATGATCACATAAGGAGCTGTGGGTGGGGGGCATTCCACCCAGGAATGGGCCCCCCCTTGGTATTTTTGGCTCTGACTGTGGGTGGGCCCCTCTAGCCTCTCTACATTGCATAGATCAGGTGATGATACCCCAGACACGGCTTTGGGTGATGGTACCTGGCTCTCCTCCGCCTCCTCCGGCGTGGCGGGGCAGCTGTGTTTGGGAGGTATCTTAATCTCGTAGGTCATTATGCTCCACCTGCAAATGAGGAGAGTAACTATCAGCATCGACAGCTGCTTCCGCGTCTAATGCTGGTGGAGGAACCAGGGCTACCCGGATTTTACACTGCTGGTATCAAGACCAGCAAAACTTCACATGCGGCAATGAGGAACTGGGATATAATATGGGGGAAGCTGGCGTCACAGCAGGCAAGCAGCTCGTGGGTCAGCTGACTAAAATGCAGCGCTGGGGAAGGCAGGAACGGAACCGGTGTCGTGCCTTTGAAAATTTTCTGCCTATCTAATTACAGAAATAGGTAGAATATGTAGGTATGTATGTTGCTTTAGATAAAGCAAAAAACAAACAAAAAGGTGCTGAATAAACAGAACAATTTTATAGTGGTTGGGCTGCCACAGATCTCCTGCAGATCAGGCTTAGATTCAATTAGATTCAACTTACGGAGTTACAGGGCCGATGAAATGCATTTAGAATCTAGCCAGGTGCAAATAAAATACTTTAACTTATTTTATAAAATACTTACTCACCATATTTATACAATTATAAATATGGTGCAGACAGGAAGTACTGAGCGCATTATGGTGCAATGGAATATTTCCTTTCCTATTCTGCACCAGGCAAACATACCGGTCGAGCATCTTGGTGCTGGCCCTCTCCAGCTTCTCCAGGATCTGCGGCAGCTGTGCGTCATCGTCGCAGGACGGCCCCCAGCCCAGCACCCGCGCCAGGTCATTCCCCGTACCCAAGGGCAGCACCCCCAACTGGCACTGCAACGGGCGAGAGCACACGAAACCGGTTCAGGCGATGGCCTCAACGTCGCCCCCATCGGGCGGCACGGCGGATGAGGAGCAGCGAACCCGCCTACCTGTTTGTGGAGGCTGAGCTTGTCGATTTCGGACAGGACCCAGCCGACGCTACCATCTCCTCCACACACGAGGATCCGGAAGTTGTCAAACTTTTGGAACAGACGCAGACTGAGAAAAAAGAAGAGAAGATCAGTGAAAATTTGAGTATTTATGTATAACAATACTCAACTGTTTCTAAGCAATGAATTAAGAACAATCATGTATTATTCAAGTAAGGGTTAATGCACAAGACGTACATTATACCTTTTTAAACACACAGCTGCAGAGGCAAAGAACCACCATGTGTTTAAAAATGTATAAAGCACAAGTGAATTCACCCATGTATTCCACAGTTAGAGGCAGAACTACTTTCTCCCACCAATGATTAAACATTTCAGTTTATTTACCATTAATTTTAAAGTCTAAATCTGGAATTTTAAGTCACATTAATTAGGATTAAATATTATAATAGCCTATTATAAGGGACCACTGTGATTCACCTGGCTGGCAGTACATGTGCACATATAGAAAATTAACCAACCTCTTCTGACCAATTAGATATGTGAATTCCACAGCGTCACAGTTCTGAACATAAATAAAACTTTATTCGTTTAAAACTGGAGGATCGGTGGGGCAGGTCGTGAAAGCCTCAGAGTTCAGTCCAACACCACAGCCGTGCTGAAAGGCCTGGTTTCTGCTCACCCTAGGTGAGGGCCGCCATTGACCAGGTCAAAGACCTGAGCGGGGTTGAGGAGCTGCTTGAAACGCCGCAGGAACTTAACCCCCTGGTTGTCGCCGCTCTTGGAGTTGACAAAGACCAGGAGTGGGCTGGCACAGGAAGGGGGACAGGTGGCCTTCCAGAAGCCTGCGGGAAATTTGAATTCTTAGCAGATAAAAATAAAAAAGGCAATCATTCCCCACACTGATGGCCAGATGAGTGACATCAGGGCTGAATTTCCAAGAAGTGCCTCCCTCCACACAGCTTTTAATTTAAGGGATTAATGAGTGGAAATGTCATGGGTCGCATTTACAGCACCAGGTGCTGTACAGGATAATCCGAAACACATGCGAGCGTAATGCGTAACAGAGCAGAGCCGTAAAAGAACAGAGAGCACTCAGCGTCGGGCTGAACGTGCAGTTTATTGATGGCTGTTTTGCTAAGCTCAGCCCGCTTCAGGCGACGGCAGCCCGCGAGCGATACGAGACGTTTCGGTAATTTAATAGCTCCTTCAGACACTCATAATTAATGGGAGACATGTTAATGAGGCTTTTGTGCAGCCGGGTTCTCGATATGAGAAGCTATTCGACGCAAAATGCACCTCTAATGTGCTGCATTGTGGCCAAAAAAAGGCAGAAAAATGGAAGGAGGAATAAAACAGCAAAGTACGACGAACACACCCATGACAAATTAACATGGGAAATTACTGCTAATTAATCAACGCTCTTCCCTCTGTAATGAAAGACAAATCTTTTTACGGTGCTTAAAAAAGTTGGCGCTATTAGGTGACTATTTCATGAATTAAAAAAATAAAAAATAAAAGAAAATAAAAGTGTTCACAAGCACCCACAAGGGTCTGTAACTGTGCACAAGGGTCTGTAACTGTGCATCTTTCATTCAGAAATATGAGCTTCTCCTGCATGAATGTGCCAAACACACCTTTGCCTCTGTACGTCAGTCTTTATAGGCAAATG
>JAODKF010000001.1:44198896-44217634 GCA_026779585.1 Mormyrus proboscirostris | reverse complement strand
TATGAGAAATAAAAAAACAAGATTGAACAATTATGTTAAATGTAAAACATAGAAACATAGTTAAATAAACCGTTATACATGATATACATGTTGTATATGCTCAGTTTATCACAATGGGGTTACAACTAACAAAGAACATGACTAGAGACACGCGAGTGACACGGGGGATCGTTGCTTCTCTTTAATGTATTAAATGTCGGAACACCGGAACCAGCATATTAGCAATACGCGCGCAACCAACAACAGGGAGGGGCGTATAGCATCTCACAAGGGACGAATTTAAGCAGTCAACATACAACAATACAGTATAACCATCTTTCCAGCACAACACTGGGAGATAGGCGTCTGCGTGAAAGCCCGTGTTGATAAAGGACCAGACATGGCCTGTTCCACGCTCATCGATACGCATTTTTTCCGTCACAAACCCTTTCGGAGTGACGATGTTGCGCAGAACGTCCTGTTCTGAACAGGTTTGCATAATGTGTTGCCTTTGATGCGTACCTTACGTCTTAGACGTGCTTGCTACATTTACCAAATTACACAGCCTGCGGCCAAGTAATATCTAAACACATTCTTCTCAGTTCTGTCTGCAAGTCCCAGCAAAATCTGGAAGCCGAGAGGACAGGAACAGAAGTGGTCCTCATCTTTTTCCTATATATGTTTTATTTTCCAAGCAAGCTGGGTACATGGTACTGGATCACTGCTTGTGCACATAGGAAAAATGTTGAATGAATGACGATATTATTTAGTGAATAAGCAGACAAACTTGAATCCAACTGATTGTACAGTCCCGATTGTACGATTGCAAACATTGACGTTTCTCGTAATGCTGCATATCACGGCTGTGTATCACACCTGTGTCTCCCTGTATTTAACTTCTTTATCCCATATGCATATGATGTGTAGGATGTCGTCATCTGTTTCGTTGGCTGAATAACGGAATTCCAAATGCTCTCTTGGCTGCTGTACTCTGGGGCCTCAGGAAATCTTTTGCACGTTGCCAGGTGGGGGCATGGTGATTACGAAAAGACTGAATCTTCTCATAAGGAGCTGCAAACATTGTTTCCTGCTTTACTCACCCTTTAAAGAAAGCACTATATTTACCTACTTGACATGCATTGCCCGAAGTGGGCCAGTAGGCTCTTCAGAGTAGACCTACCAGGACTGTTTCTTGCTGGTACTGAACAATGGGATTACTAGCACCTGTTTTTCCCAATTCAGACACTGTCGAAAAGTAACATTCAGTGCCAGTCAAGATGTCATAGGCGGCTGCCTGGATCACTCGTTTCTGAGCGGGCACAAATTTAGCAAGTCTTTTTCACTTTTGTCTCGGATGGAGGAGGGGCATTCACGGTGAAACTGCGACACGTGGGCTTCGTTCAGTGCTGGCATTATTAAAAACTTTTTTTGTGTGTCCTCATATCTTCTGATCAATAATACAGGAAAATAAACTGTTGATTGATATAAAGGCAATGTCATGGTTCATCTAGTCTAATCTAATCTAGCCTTAGGCTATTACTTTTTATTATTACAGTATGGGTCATGATCGATATAAAACCATAAGACCAGTGGCCCGTTCAGATAACTTGGTTTTGACTTGGTTTTAGGTACCTCGTCAACATGGGGTTACTTAAGTCTTACATACCAAAGTGTTAACTCTGACCCCTTGTGGAATGTGCGGTAATTTAGTATGAAAGAATTCTGTTATGCAACGTTAATTTCTCAATAATATAATAGCTCGAAATGTACAGTGTTTATTTTTCATTTGTTTTATTAGTGTTGTTATTATTGTTGTTACTGGTTTATTCAAAGGGCATGTTAAAATGACACGAATTTTATGATAGGCCTACTGCTCCTTAACCATTACGATTATTATCTCTTTTGTAGCTCCCTTATACAATTTAAAATTAATACACTGAAAGACCCTACTGATCTGATTTACAAATCTTGGAATATGACCATCCATGCTTTTGGAAACCCGTACCGTTTTGCTGCTTCTCTATGGAATTTGGACAGTTTTGTTTTGCGCATGCTCAGATGTCAGAGACCCCGCAGTAGCTCTCCAAACACACTGCAAGCAGTCACGCAATTCTATCTGTGGTAAGAATACCCTGTTTTACCTGTGTTCACGCACTAAAATTTTATTATGTGAGTTCAGTCTCTTCGTAGCCATGCAGCTAACGATTTATTGACCTAGGATAGCTAGAACAGGATACATAGAATAAGACACCACGATCTGACAGGCACAAACCGCCAACAATATGACAGAACTCGAAAGTGTAAGTTTAATTGAGTGTTAACAGGTCGAAAATGCTAGAGATCCGCTGTGGTGCCCCGTGTCCACATGCTGAGGGATACCAATGGGGAGCTTTGCAAATAATAACTCTCATATAATAACTCACCAGTCTTATTTACGTAATGTGTTCAGCATACCCTTAGGAGGGGGGGCTTCTGGCAATGTCGTGTTCAATGTTTTTCAGGACTCAAAACTGCTCTGAAGCAGTATTTCTCCTAACAACGGTACAGATTCCCAAAAGCACTGGTGTTAACAGTACATTTGTTGTCCGTGATACTTGTCAGAAACACCCCCATATAAATATTTTAATCCATGGAGCAGACAGCATTGTTTACACTCTGTATCGGTTTGTTACTGTTTTTCATGATAGATAACTTTTACATTAACGTAACTGGCAAAACTTGTAAGAGAAAATACCATAAAAGAAGAAATATACATTTATGTTACTCAAAGAAGCGGTTTACATTCACATCGGAAGCATTTTATCCTCTTTTATTCAGCCAGAAAGTTTTAAGTGTTTAGTTTCGCAAGGGTTAAATGTAGGCCTCCTCAGAAAACACAAGGTGGTGCTGTCAGTGCACGATAGCCCTGAGTGTAAGCGGCGACAAGCCAAATGTAGTAGTTTTCAAGTGGATAAAAATTACTCGGCTTCTCTAAATCTTCTGGAGGGTGCTTATTACTTACACTTAATCTATAAACGACCCTCTTAGTTTGCTGTGAACAATAGTTCTGCCGTAAGGATTTTCCGGGAACTTTACACGACTCTTCCCGAAAAGACAATATAAATATGGGACACCTCGTTGTTAAACTCCCAAAAATGCAAAATGCTGAACAGTATGATCTGAGGTTGGCGCGGAAATTCCGACCGTTTCACTTACCAGGTGGACAAAGTACGTGAAGAGCAAGCAGAAAGCGATCCCAGTAATTGTGTCTTATTACCCGTAAGTCACCGAATTACATTACATTACATTTCTGAACATTCACTCAACCGTTTTGCCACCTCCAGGGACAGATTAATGTAATACATGAAAAATTGCGACTATCGCTGTCACAACACAACACACAGTTTTAGTTGGATGTGACACTCCATAGCAAAGAGGTGCTTTGAGGTTCATGGTTATAACGATCCCCCTGTAGAACCAGCCTAAAACTGATAATGGCAGAGCCTGGCCAAAATGGAAATGTAAGTGTGGCCCACAATTAATAACCGGAGAAAAAGTCACCGGTTGTGGGCCTACCTGCGTTTGGTGAGAGTTATGTAACCAAACCGCAGAGAGGCAGTGAAATTAATAGATGGGTATTACTGTGCATGTCAGTGACTGTGTAATGTAGGCCTGCCTATTCAATATGTGCATGCTTATGTTTTGTGTGTGTATTGTGTTTATATTACATTGTGGGGACCAAATGTGCCCCACAATGTAATAAAAACTTATTATTTTGACGTTGTGGGGGCCATTTTCCAGGTCCCCACAAACATCTGTGAATGCAATCAAGAAACGAATAATGCCAAAAGTCTGTTTGGTTACTTATGGTTACGGTTAGGGCTGGATAGGGGTTAAGGTCGTCACGTCGGGATTACAGTTTTCCCCATTGAAATGAATGGAGAGTCCCCAAAAATATATAATTACGAGCCTGTGCGTGTGTAGGCTGATAAAGACGCCGTCCATCTCCGGACATTAACACCCCGCCTCCCGACGGTCCCACCCCCGCGCCGGCTGCGCCATGTTACGCCGCTATGCCGTTTGCATTTGCTGTTACAGCGGCGAGAAAAGTGAGCTTGCTGGGGGGGGACAGCAAAGAGGATCGGCGGTGTCCGTGTACGGACGGAGGAGGGAACGCTGCTCTGTTTTTTTTTAATCCCAATTTTGGGCATCGGATGTAATTCCAGGGCCGTCGCTCATATGGGATTGTGAGCATTGCACGCATGGCTTAAGATGACTGGGTGCAAGCTATAGCCGTATTTTCTCACCCCCCGGGAGGCAGGAGGCCCTGCGGTGACTGTCTGAAGCTCGGGTGATGAGGGTTTTTGTGGAGCTACGGACGATGAATTGAACTGGGATTATATTCAAGCCCTCTCGTTTTTCCTTCCCCCGCATATAAATTGAACCCCCCCGGATCTGTTTATGTAGGTAAGCATTTGCGATCGTATATTTCGTCCCGTATCGCTTTGATTTGTAATTTTCTTTTTTTTTTTAAATCCTAGGGAGGGGGGTGTGTTGGCTTTAGTTGCAAATACTGTTTACGTCTCTGGCTGTCGACTGCAAGTAAGTTGAGCTTGCTGGACACGGTGCGCGCTTTAATCCATATTTATGTGGTGCGCTTAAAATATGGTATTTTGTAAGGTATAGCACGGAAAATTGCGAGGTGCATCATAGCCTATGTTGGCATTTTCACTGCATCTGCGCCTATTCTTGTGCCAGCCTGGAATATCGATGATGTATGTATGCATCTGCATGGTTAAATCGCTGTATCGTGGTGTACTCGGTTAAATTGACTAGTTCTGAACTGTAGTTAACGATTTCGTCAGCTTTTAGTTAGTAGGTTGCAAGTTATTTAAACGACTGTGTAGTTGCGCTGTGGTGCATAACCTATTTTGAGCCAAGCACTGTCCTAGTTATCTAAAAAAAAAGCGGTCATTAAAACTCTCCAGGTTAGTTTGCACTGACGTTAAATTATGTCAGCCAGATAAAGACATTTATTGCGTCTGCTGTCATTGTTTTTAACGGGGTAAGACTGCGTCAGTGATATGTATGTTGTATTATCTTTACGAAGGTTACAACAGCGTTAAGTGGTGACCAGAAAGGACACAAAAATTAGTCTTTTTTTAGATTAAGGAATTAACCAATTCATGGAGTGTAGCATCCTCATAAAGCCACGAGTAGCCTAATTTATGAGTGAAATATAGTGCATTGTGCTTTTCCTGGAATGACAGTATGCTAATTCAGAACTTGGAATTGCGTACATGTGTTTAATGAGATCAAACATGACCTCACATGAAGTACAGACGCCGGTTCTGGAGGGATCCGTGGTTCTGGTTTTCCCTGGAAGTGGGTGAATTTTATCCGCGTACACCGGCACAGCTTCCGGGGAGGGGTGGGGGGGGTAGGGGTGGCATGGCATCTCTTTGAGAAGGTGGTCTTCATTCACATATCCAGCCTCCCTGCAGTAGACATTTATTTCGGCGTTTCAGCTTATCGAAGGGTGATATTTCACTAGTTTGTTTCATGCTGTTAATGTCGGGCCAGGGTACACTGCCCCCCTTCTTTTGGTAGTTTACTGTGTCTGCCTGAAGGCTGAGTGTCTCAGTCAGCATCAAACCAGCAGGACTCTGGCCCCTGGGTGGGGGGTGACAGTGACATTGTCCTTGATTGTGGCCGATATCTCTTCAAAGCCCCTTTCCAAAGCATCAGCAAACATGCGTCTAATTTATCCTGTTATTTTATGCACATGCACCCAGTCTGCCTGTGTTCATTACTGGAGGCTGAGATGTTGAATGGGGGGTATTTGTGAGGCTGAAGTGGGGGTCAGCTGGCAGACGGTGCTGGGGGTGGCCAACACCTGAGCCAAGCCCCAAGTCCCCAATTGATCCAGGCACTACCTGACCCTACTTTCTCCAAAAAATAGAAAATAAAAACACATGTTGCTTTGGATAAAAGAATCTGCTAAACAAATGAAAAGTCTCATGAAACGAGTAAAGACACAGATGCGCCATCAACGTTTTCTCCATCCGCCGACTGGCCACTCTCAAGCACTACAGACACTCCAGCCAATAAGAAATGACGAGACAACCAATCAGAAACACGCGATTTGGCTGGGCGAACGTCGTGGCTCCGTCCAATGACATCTCACCATGAGTGTGACAGATGTGCTGCATCTGATCCCCATTTCAGTGATGCGCAGTTACACGCATCAGTTGCTATGGATAATTTAAAGATGACAAAATCAGGATTTTCTATTTGCAAAACTCTCGACATATTATATGTACAGATATTTGCAGGTAAAATGAACAGTGAACAGGGTTGGACCCAAAATTTCTATTTGTAATTACCATTTGTTTTTTCTGTTGTTAGCAAAGGCTATGCAAGTCACAACTAGGTTTTCCTAGCAAGCTGTTAAAACGCGTTAAAACATGTCAGCCGTGGGTATATCGCATTCCCCACTCCTCAACGCTGCCCCCCCCCCCCCCGTGTATCTGCAGGAAGCTTTGCCAAGATCAACTGTGCCCCAACGACAATTTCACGCTCGGGAGAAGGGAGAGTAGGCAAACGGTGAGGCGAGAGAGGGAGTCCATCACTGAGGATCGCACACGCAGCTGCCACAAACAGCCGTTTCCCAAAAACCGAGAATCCCCCAATGAGGTTGGGGGCACAAACAGAGACAATGGAACCAGGAGGACGGGGGTGTTGAATACCCCCTAATAACCAACTTGGATTCATTCATCCCGCTAATATCAAACTCTGTCCCATGGCCGTTGGATTATTGTTGAAACACACACACAGAGCGTGCACACGGCACACAAACGATCATGTGATGACACCCACAAGAAGACAGTCAACACCTTCTGATCAAACACAGAGGGAGCGACGCTCCAATCACATGGAATCGTTAAAGAACTCCTGGACTCAAGGACATGTGGACGGTAGCTTGACTCACTTCATTGTACAAATAAGCAGCTCTCTCCATTTTCCGGGTTGCCCTAACTATGCAAAAGAACCCAACAAAATTTAAGCCAGACTGTTGAGTAGGACCGAACACAAACCTGGAGCTAAAACGGGCCGGGGGGGCTCTGACGGTAAACAAGAAACAGGAGAGCATTTTCCTTCCATCCCATTCATCTACAAATATAGCATGAACATGGAAGCGCTGCTTAGAACAACAGGAACACAGAGGCCTTATAGTGAGCCTATTTTTAGCAGAGGAAATATGTGCTCTGGAGGCAGAACTGCAAACAGAAAGGCAGGCTTCGATCTAACATCCTGCCGCACAGCTGTGTCAACTTAAACAGTGGCTGCAGCTCTCTCCGGGCCTGTTTCCTCATTCTAATGTTGCTCCTCAGGCAACCAAGACTCAAACACACACTTTTCCAGCTGGTCGTTAATACGACGTCAGGGCTCTAATTACAAGGTGACATATCGCGCTGAGAGCAACGCGGCATGTGAACTGGTTGGTTTCAAACTCTATTGGGAAAACATGATCCAGGAAACACAACAGCTTATGGCCAGACTAACAGACTGAGCACAGCTTCGCTTAATCCAAGGAAAGCTACAAAAAGTTTAAGCACCCATTTCCTTGCAAGATGCACCGATTGCAATTTTCTTGGCCGATTCAGATTTCCGAGTTTTTGCAAGTGTGACAAGCTGATACCATTTTTTTGCTGATTATGATTTTCTTTATAACACAAAACTGACCTTCTTCTCTTAAAACCAAAAAATCCATAGGTTACAAACCTCCAGATAAAACTGAAGTGTGCTATACATACTATGCTATGCACATGCAATTCTTACATCGTTAGTAAACTAGATTAAGATCAGGTTTTTTCATGCCGTCATACTGTACGGACATTATAGTGCAGGGGGTTAAGGTTTAGCTAAGCCGTTTTTACTGACATGGGAATTAATCTTAGCTAGGTTTGCAATTTTAATGATTATTCCTTTTCAGGGTTTAATAATCAGTTTAATCAGTTTCAAGTTTACCTCCTATGTTTTATCACGTTTTTGAGGTGGTTCCTACTTTGGTTTTACATGCATCACATATTGCAGTCTTTGTGTCGTCTTCACTCAGTGTGAAGACATGTTAGCATGCGGCTGTGAGTGTGCATGCGGCTGTGAGTGTGCATGCGGCTGTGAAGCGACTGCCTGCATGGCTGTGCGTATGACCTGTCAGCCGATCCTGGTCCCTGGCTTAAAACTGTCAAAACACAAGTATTTTGATTGGCTGCTTACTGTAATCTCTAATTTCTTTCAATTTGTGTAGCAAAGTGTGGGGCTCACTTTAATCAAATTTAATGTCACCAGGGTCTTTGATATGAAGACACAATGCCAGCTTGGGTGGTATTTCGGTGATACCACAGAAGTTTTATATATCTTGGTGATAAAATTAGCCAAGTGGGAGGAAGGGGGGTCTTCCTGATTTAACACTGCGGCTAAAATGATCGGACGTAAGTAGCTAAGTAACTCAGTAAATTATTGGTAAGATTTCACAATGCAGGATTAGTGCAGTTTTTGCAAAACCGCAGAATCATGTCTGGACAGTACGATGGTATGAAAAATTAGATAGCGACCAAACCCAGCACAACATAATGTCAACGTAATCGCAGCCAAAACTCCACATGCATCCCGTTCGGGCACTAAACCAGGTTATTAAATGGGGGAGGAGGGGTAGAGTAGGGTGCTTAGACACGAGGAGCTCTCGCCACAGAGACGTCACGACCGCGGCCCATCTCTCCGTGGCCGGTTACCATGGTAAAGCAGCCGGCGCCTTATGAAGAGCCGCAGTTGGGGACGCCGCGGCGAAAAGGCCGCTTTGCTTTAGTTTGATGTTCTGCTTCTACACTCTGACCTCCTTGCTTCCTTGCTATTTTACTTTTTTTTTCCCTCTTTGGTTCCCCGTCTGTTGCCAAGTGGGACAAGAAGCAGCCTATTAATAGATTTTTTTGCCCCCTAAATTTCAAGATGAGGAACAGCTCTCTTCAAGACATTTGCTAAAACCACACACACACACACACACACACACACACACACACACAAACACTATGCTGACTGCCTGAAACACAGAGAGACACTCAAAAGCAGCTGGATGCATGGAATTAGACGTGGGTGACTGACACACACACACACTCTCTAATGCCAACATGATGACATTAACCCCTATCCAGCCCTAACCATAACCATAAGTAACCAATCAAAATACTAGTCTTTTGACATTTTTAGTTTTTTGATTGCAGGTACAGATAAAAAAATTGAGTTTCCCCTCATGGGGATTAAAAAAATGGTCCCCACAACATTAAAATAACAGGTTTTTATCACATTTGTAATATATACATCTCACACGCATGCACACACACACACACACACACACACACACACACTTGTGCGGGACTGGATAGCAGCAGGGCCCCAGAGAGTGTAAAGCAGCTTCTTACAAAAGCAAGGGGGGGCACTCGTCCTGTCCCTGAGGATATCCAGAGCCCCCTCAACCACGCACAGCTCCGGATATGACCGCACCACCCCCTGGCCGTTTCTCATCCGAATTCTGTCACACCCCCAGAATGCATTGCTCACTTCACTCTGACTCAACTCCGAAACGGGCGAGATGGTCAAAAAAATAGCTAAAAATGCGCAATGCGTAATAGATTTACTTCTAGGGCTAATTAAACAAAAAGCAGTAGGCGCTGCTTTAGCTAAAGTCCCCTCAGAAAAGGTCATTACGCTCCAACCATTACCATACCAAATGACCAACAAATAACAGTAATACAATTTGAACAGTCGAGACATCGTATATTAGCTTTGCAAACGCTCTACATTTTGTCGTCCAGTCGTAGTCCTCCAGGGAAGCTCTCCGCTCTCCCCTCTTCCACCCTGTAAGAGGATCAGCTCCAAGCACAGACAGGAAGCCCGGAGCTTCATGTCCACCTTGAATCGAGGCTGGACAGAGACATTTGCTACCGTCGGCCATGGTACAGGTGTCTTCAAAAGACGGCATCTGTGATAGTGGAGGGAGAGCAGTGAAGCTATATTTCCCACAGTACAAGGTGGGATGATTTTGTACAGAAGGGGAATGGTGTTCATCCCCGACGGAGCTCTGCATAAATGGGCCCTTTTGCGCTTTAACTGTGGACATTTCAGCTGAACCACTGCAGTCTGTCGCCATTCCTGACTCTCACTGCCACAGTTCTTTTGTTGTTCTTAAGTACAGGTACCCCAGGTTATGGCGAGGTTACGTTCCGATAAACTTATCGCGAGGCAGAAATTCATTTTAATACAGTACAACCTAACAAAGATCATAGCCTAGCCTATAGCCCACCTTAAGCATGCTTAGAACAGTTAAAGTTGGGCAAAATTCATCAACACAAAGCCTATTTTAGAATAAAATTTGGAATATCTGATGCAATTTGTTGAATAATGTACTGAAAGTAAAAAACATTTACCCATCGTTAAGTCGAAATATCGTAACCATCACCTGGAGAGAGTTTGTATGGGTCAAAAATAAATACTGAATACAAAATTTTGCACAACGTGTACTTGCTTTCAAAATGTAATATTAAACAAATGTTTTTAAATGGTGCAGCAAAGTGCAAAAATATCTCACTGGCCACTCAGGCAGACATTTTACCATGTAAAACAATGAAGACTCCCTCATTCTTCAGATTCCACCAAAAACACGTCGGTTCGACTCACTGTAGAAAACGCCTGCTTGGCCTGACACTGAGAACAGCGGCGGCGAACGAAACAGGAGCCACACGGAGGAAGGAATTTTCTGGCAACTTTGGCGGTAGGTAGGCCACACCCACCCCAAGGTGGCCTCTGGCGCCACAAAACGAGTCCCCACATGGAATCTCTGGAGGTTGTAGCCAGCCAACAAACACCTGGCACCATGACCCGTAGGCAGACGCCAAGAGAATGGGCCACACTTGAAGAGAACTGGAGAGACTGGCCAGGGAATGAGACGCCTTGGCAGCTTATGCCCTGGGACGGGTACTAGGCCTAATTAAGTAAGTTAAGTAATCCTTATGGCTTACATGGCGCCCCTATAAACACATCAATCAAGCTTGCGCCATCTGCTGGGATCCTGTCCGTGCAGGTCCCTCTCGCTGGTGACGTTAGGGAAGTTCTAGTTTGGGAACGTGTCCCAGTCGAGGTTCAGATCCAGACTGCAGTGCTTTGCCTTAGAAGGGAGCAGACTCTCACTGTGAGGGATTACGCGGAGACGTGCGCGATTGGCCGAGCTCTGCTCCTTCCCTGGCGTAATGTCCAATCAGGTGGCTTTTAACGGCCTCTGGATGAGAAGCGTTCCATGACACCCCCATGACAATGCCAGAGAAGTACCTGTTACACAGTCGTCAGTCTGACACCTAAATGAACAGCGTGGTTAAGCCCGGGGAGGGGGCACACAGAATCCCTTAAAACACCATTCTCATCACATTCAGCTGAGGAATTGGGTCAAAGTAAATGTGCTTTGACGTTTCTAATTCCTGAGGTCGTCCTTGGGGTCAGACTATGGCCCTTTGTGGCTTGACGGACAGACAAAACAAGCACACAGGATTCGGCTACACTCCTTTGACAAAAACCACCGGATGCTAGAGAAAATACAACCCAGAACCCGGCAAGGACACTGACGGCGACACAGGGATTTAATTTGATACAGGCAAATCCGTGGGACGGTCTGAAATTAACCCAAACCGATGAGCATTTCTTAGGTTATTCATAGAATGAATAGGGCAGAACTTTTTCCAACTAAAACTGTGTACAAATGTAATTGAAGGACAAAACCAACAGTAGAAAATAAAAAGATATGCATATATAAATATCCAGATGCACCAGAGTTTGAGCTTTGTTATATACGCCATTTTTAGCATTGTATAGTATAGTCCTTCGAAGCAAGAGTGATCTTGATAAACGAAGCAATCCTATTGGAGGAAGCAGACCTACTTCGCATTAAGACAAAAATAGGGAAATGAGTTTACACTTAAAACCCACTGCACTTAAGAGGTATCACTTCCACGGAAAGTTTACCACAAGGCTGCAACCAGCTGAATGATTATACCTTGTCAGCAGTTTGTACGCAATTTTCCCATCTCCAAGGAAACGGAGTCTTTGTTTCCGGGGACGGCAGGGAATAAGGGGGTAATTATCTTTGTCAGCAGGGTTTAGGGCAAAGGAGGGGTGACATGAGTCTTAACTGACAGATAATCAGTAGTGGGGGGGGGGGGTCATTTAAAATACTGCTGTGTGTTAATTAATTTTTTGCTGAAGGTGACAGTGCACAATGATATAAATGAGGTTCATCAGTTGCCCCAGGGCAGGATTTTACCAAAGAGGGAGATTAACAGGAAATGTTAGTCCTACATTTAGACGAATGCCAACCGCCTGGGAGAACGCCAATCAGTTTTGGGGGGGGATCAGACAATCACCTGACCATCAGCTGCGCACCAATGAGGAGGAAGATGAGGATGGGATAGATCTTATTCCTAATGTCCTTACATTAGGTAATGTAACTATATGAGCAAATCCTACGGACACAAAATGCTGAGCGCGGTATTCTGCAGAACGCAATCTAATATGCTTTCGACTCTCCGTGGCTGCAGTGTTATTGAAGAGCGGGCTGTCGTATCGTTTAACAAGGGCGGCGTCGCACACCATCGTCCTGATGGCGACATGCCGCATTTTGACTAAAAGCGAGAGGAAGGTGCTCGCCAGGTCTGGGGGAGGGACGCCCACAGGTCTCCGTGTTGGCGTCCGCCGCAGCTCGTTCCACTGAAGGGCACGATCCACACCCCAGCGTGGTGGCACGGGTCAGGGCGACCAGCACAGACAGAGGGGCTGGGGGGGCACCGCTGCCTGGGGATGCTAAAGACATCGGGGATGATGCCTTGATAATGTGATCTGATTGTTCCGGAACGAATGACAGCATCGCTGACCACAGTTACAGACAGAGGATAAGAAGACGGCTTGACATTGGCGGGGGGGGGGGGGCATAAGTGAATAATTTAAATGATTAAATAAAAGGTCTATTGATTAAGGGGGACCATATGAAGCCAGATTAAATACTGGGGGTTCACATCACTCCATTCAGCCCAGTTCCTATGCCACTGGTTTCAGAAACTGGCAGCATAAGGTACATTGGAATGCTTATTTTCACATATCCCATCTTTCTGTCCTTTAAGTCACACACACGGGTTTTATTTTAATTATATCTTTGTGAGGACTCCATTCATTTCTATGGCGAAAAGTTTTATAACAAGAACCATTATTCACCCATCCATCCATTTTCTGTAACTGCTAATCCTGTTCAGGACTGTGGGGGTCTGGAGCCTGGAGGCTACAGGCACTCAGGATGGGGCACCAACCCATCACAGGACACACTCACACACCAAGGAGGGACTGTGGTAACTCCAGTTAGCCTCAGTATGTTTATTGGACTTCAGTTTGTTTGCTATACAGGGGTTTGAGAGGAGCATGAGTGCGGGGAGCATCAGGAGGGGGAGCGATTTTGCAAGACGGTCCAGGTTTTTGCTCCCTCCCTGAGAGACCCTGAGGACCGGGTGGGGGAGCACTGGCCTAGAGCTTCCTCTGCACTCACGCTGGTTCTTAATTTTATTATCAGTGGATTATTAGGGACCCCCCCATTCATTAGCGGGGGGGCTAACACAGAATACAAAGTTCCAAAGCTGAGAGGCATGTTTAATGTTATGTTTAATTTAATAAAAGCCACTCTCTGACATCCCTTCGATTCCCTCCATTGATGTTATCACCACTGTCCCCTACTTTATCGAAACTGCCAGCTGCCCGTACTCGGAGTAACAAAAAAGCCCATTTTATATTCAGAGGCGGAAAAATATCAGTAAGAGGATTATACAGTCCGCTACAGGTTTCCTGTGGCCATGCCGAATCTTCAGAAAATTTGTCATTACGGTAATGTTTAGTAAGAAAGTTATCCGCTCGATGCCTTCTCCTGGCCAACCCTGAAAGGGAATCGCCCAATGAAACAGCAATCCCTAGGTCACATGATTCGGCTAACCAAACCGCTCAGACTTTCCCCATAGTGCTTTATCGACCTTTATTGATAGCTAGTATATTAGATGTTTTTTCCTGGGATGAGGCTACAAGTTACAATTTTTTTTTTTGTTTTTAAATCTCGAATGCTAATGCTATATTTGTTAATTAGGCTTATTTTCTCCATCTGAGTGACTTTCACTATTAAGAAACCATTTTTTTATAATGTGCATTTTTTTCATTTTATATACCTGTGCGAATATCAGAAAAGCATTTTTGCAGAGAGGATTTTTGCATTTTGTAATTACTGTTTCTAACATCAAATAGCTAGTCAGACCGAGACTGGCTATACCTAGCGGGAAATCAAAATGGTTTGATTCGTTCTATAAAATAATTACGAAAAATGTGCGTAATACCACTACTCATCTGATATTCGCTCTGATCCAAGTTTAATGTTGCACATATAAGGTGATATACAGCAGAGAGAAATAGTCTAGATCAACACTGTGCGTCTCTGGGGGAAGTAGCCTATATACAAAGTACCTCTACATACATTAATCTACGTACAGCTGTGATCTGAGTGCCTTTAAATCTGCCTCGTGTTGAGTGGAGCATCTGATGGCATGATATCAAAACGCTGCCAGCTGTATAAAGGTGTTTTATATCTGATTTTATATCTCAGTACATAGATAAATGATAATATTGTTCTGTACAAAACATGTGTCCAGGTATTTATAGGACTTAAGGTCCTCTGAGGATCAACGGTTCAATAACTTCAGGGCAATCTAATATCGCTCACGTATCAACAGTTACCATAGAGTCAATTAGCGTTATTCTGTGAGCTAAAGATTCTAAGGTATTACTTTTTATTCATTTATGTGAGCTACAATAATGGTTAACATGCATATTTATAAATAGCATTTCCTGTGTATGCAGTGCCTCTCTGCTTTTGTATTGAGGAATGAGGACTGACAGCCGTATACATTAATAAAAACTGTATCCTCCAATACATCAACAGTCAGGTAGCACCAATGGGCTTTTTAAAGGAGAGCTGCTGATATCACGGGACTGAATGCTTATTCTCAGCTAACTTTCATTTCCCCAGACATTTTTTACTGGTCGTATGACGTGGGGGAACAACCTACGTCCCCAGCTTCCTTGGCTAAGGGCCCGGGTTCCGGAAGGTTCTGATCTTCACCGCTTCACCGCTCCCAGCGAATGTTTTCTGATCACGCATCCCCAGGAGACCGCCACGCTAAAACCGAAGCGGCGATAAACGATGGAGGCACTTTCCGACAGCAGATCTTTGAGACGACCATCAGGACGTCTAGACTTGTGATGATTAATGTTTTACAAGCTCTCTAACAGGGTGATCAGATCCTTCGCTTGCATGGCATAATCGTATCCCAGCAATAAATTAGGAGACGTTGCGTTACCCTATATGCACAACACATTACAATTAGGAAAACTGATACGGAATAGAACTTTGTCTGGATATTTATTAAGCAAATTTCTAGATAATTGTATCATCAAAAACATTATTTCTTTACACAAAATAGAGGTGCTGTTCCCGTTTCAGACATTTTGTGCATATTGTTGCCTTAATTAAAGAAAGTAATAGAATAGAATCTGTACTGAGAAAAATGAGCGAAAATTTGCATCAAATTCACTGGTAAAAGGAGCATTTGGAATATTCATAAATCTACACATGGTGCCTGTTTTTTTGCACCAAGGATAGCAAAACCTGAGTATGCCGTAAAACTGAACATGACTGTCAACTTCCCACACCATGATAACAGGCTTTTTAAAACAAATTAGAAGATCTTACAAATTAAACTGGACTACAGGTGTCAAACTCCAGTCAGAGACCATGAGGTACGTTGTTTTTTGTCTGACAGAGCACTTCATTAACTATTCTGCTGCCTAAATGGATTATGTGTGTAAAATTAAGGAAGAAATATGTTGATTGATTAATTACTATCATTTGCTTGAAACCAAATTTGTGTATCTAATTAAACTTTTATAGCGTGCAACTGCATTAATAAAAAGTTCCCTTTAGCTGAGTGATTGAGAAACTAAACTTAATATATCTACAACTGATTAATCTATGTAGATTATAACATAAGAATGTAATATAAGAAAGTAATATAAAATTGGTAATAAAAAAAATTTAAAAAAACCCACACTGTGCGTCTATGGGGGACGTAGCCTATATACAAAGCACCTCTACATACATTAATCAAGTTTCATTAAAACTATAGAAGCTGGTGGTCCCCAGATAGCACATTCAGTTCAGAAGGTTAGTTATAATTAAACCTAACAAGCCCTATAAACCATGAGGAATAGAGTCTGATACCCATGAATTAAGCCAAGCATCTTGTATTTGCTCATAAACAATACTGGTCCAAATCACAGATGGTGTCTTGATGAATGATGTATCGTGAAAGCATGATGTTCCCTTTTTGGATGGAGAAACAATCCAAAATTGCCATAAGGAGAGCTATTTGAATCTCGAGGTTTTCATACAAACCTTACGGATCACGCGAACTAAAAAAACAAAGCGAAAATATTGAAATTAGCCATATTTCTCCATCTAGCCCACAATAAGGACTATATCACTAATCGGATTTTTTCCCCTGTACCATATACCCATTTAAGAATATCTTTGGGGGGGGGAACATGCATGGGTAATTCAAAAAAGTCACAAAAAGCCCCCCTTCATTCACATTTTTCTCAGTAATGGGTTTTTTTTAATATAAATGTCAAATATGCGTCAAAAGTCGCTAAAAGGAGCCAGTGACGTCACGGACATGCCTGAGCTCTTTTCACACAGAACGCCTCATTGATGAAAAGGCCAAGCCCACAAAAACTAAAGACTGGGCAATCAGTAAACGTTTCATCTGGGGGAATATGGTAAACTGGTTCTGGGGAAATTTTCCATGATATGTCTGTGCACTGCTAAAGGATGTTCTGTTCCCTAGCAACAGTTGCCCTAGAACCTTAACACTACTGAACTGAAAGGGTTCAATGGTTGGAGAACCGATTCTCGTGCCTCTTTGTCCGATTCCGATCAACAGCAGGTCCTGCGAGTAACTGTTGTGCATCAATCTTAAACCGATCTTAAACTTAGCAATTTTACGTCAACAGAGGTGCTGTGTGGTTAAGATATTTTTCCAGCAAGATACCTTCCAGCAGAAAAGAAACAGCAAAGCAAGAAGTATGTGATTAGCCAGAATCAGCAGAGATGAATGCAGAGCATATTTGTTGACTTACAGACCTACGCCTCATTACCTAATCGGGCCCATGCGCCAGGTCGGGCCACCTTTGGCTAAATCTAGCTAAATCTAGCTTAATCTAGCTAAATCTAGCTTTCTCCTATATGGAAACATTTAACAGTTGAACCGAGTGTTTTATGAAACAACCTGAAAGCACCACAAAAGCTGAACACACAGTTTCCCTCAATCGGAAACAGCACCTCCAACCACTGTTATAATGTCCAAAAAATGGCGGATTGTCATTAGCAGCTGCATTAGCCTTGCACGTTAGCCTCGCACGTTAGCCTCGCACGTTATCCTCGCACGTTAGCCTCGCACGTTAGCCTTGCATCTCTGCCAGCCACTTGGAAGCATGATCAAAATGCCCGTTTAACCTCCTGTCTGCTAGCAGTCAGGCTAAAGCTTAGAGCGTCTTGCGAGACTAAACCATATTCCACGCCACAAGAGAGGGAGACACACTGGAGGAGAGTCTGAAGTCACTGGCTATTTCATTAGGAGCTCATACAGACTCAGCAAACACTAAAATATTACAAGGCAAAGTGTTATACAGGCCCGAAGAGAAAGGGAATATTTACTTTAGCCATCTTCATGTTTGGCTTAACTGTACAGTACTTGCAACTAGCTTTATAAATGGAAAGTGAACCATTTTACTACGGCTGATGGGTGTGCGATGTTAATATCGACGCCGCATGTTATGTACATGCAATTGTCACATGACAAGGACCATAATGGTCAGCTACAATAAAGCATCTTGCTTGGGTACAGGAAACAACACTTAGCAATCTTTACAATCTTAACGACTGTTCCTTTTCGAGATTATCCAGCATATGTCAAAGAAAAATCTTACCACTTTAATTTTACCGCCGCTGCTTCTGCATGAGCGCCGCGCCCTGATCTCTGAACCAATCATGATTATTTTCATCCCTGCTGTCAGACTCAGACAACGCAGCGCTTTCCTGAGAAATTTACCGAAAATGTTTGAGGAGGAACAAAGCAAACAAGAATTGGTCACCGAAAGACACTGGACTTCCACTGAATGGGAATATCTCAGATTCCATAAAGACGATATTGAGCAAAAGCGTGCGATCAGTCGGTGCAGATCTGCAATACCCATGACACCACCGAAATACTCGCCAAAGATTTCAAATAGTGTGATTTTTTTCCAATATCGTGCTGCCCAACACTATACTGTACTTGATATATAAAAATATATATTTTATATATATATATATTTTTTTTTTATATGTTTTTTTTCTTTAAAGATCTGCCAAAACACCTACAGCCATTTTCTTCCTCAGGCCCTTCCTGTCTGCAGAGATGTGATCGTCACTCTCAGTCGTTGGGTATAATATTGAAAAAGCGGCTTGCCCTTTTTCTCCCCTCTCCTTGAGGCCATTAGCTAGATGAAGATATGGTTGGTGGTTGCCATGGAACCAGCAACTCGTGGTGGTGGTGG
>JAODKF010000001.1:44185209-44198842 GCA_026779585.1 Mormyrus proboscirostris | reverse complement strand
CCCGGCACCCGTGCAGTCAGCGAGACACGGCATCTGGACGATTGAGCACAGGAGTGGGCGGAGTCTGGCTGATGTATCCGCGGTCGAACGGCGCGACGAGCCTCGCTGAGTAAACACAGAGGAGGAACGGTGGTCTTGCGGCCACATGCTACGCCTCCGCCCTCCCCACGGCACGCCACGCCACCCACCTGCCTGCCTCTAATACCCAGTGTTCGGCCTGCAAAGACCATCCAGAACCCCGAAGAGCGGGGAAGGACCCAGACTCAACCCAGGTCGCCGGATCTCAGGAGGCCGCGCGGTTCTGCCGACGGCCCCGGTGACCGAGAGCTTCCGTCCCGCAGCGGCAGATGGTTCGGCGGGCAGAGAGAGCCGGATGGATGCAGCCTGCCAAAGGGAAGTGCGCCAAGAGAAGACTCCCATTCGATTAAGGCGGCAGGTAGCGCAGCAGACAGGCCTGAACTAGCAGACAAAGGTCTGCCAGCTATAGTCCCAGGATGGTATTCTCTCAGCGGGCAAAAGCGAAATCTAAAAGAAGCCGCGTCTGCTAAGACCTTACGGTTATGGCAGAAAAGACGTCTAATACCAGAGATGAAAAAATAAAAAAAAATTTACCCACGATCTTTCAGAATGCATGTAGGCATATATCAGTATTATTTACCCTTTACAAGTGAGTACACCACCTTCCTTTACAAGACAGAGCAGGCGTGGAACTTAATTAAACATACGTGCCGTTTGAATAGTGTAATGTGGCTTAGTTACACGTCTTTTGACGCGTGATCTTTGATGGTCCCATAGTTAAAATTCACACCATCTCATTAAGGCACGGATTCTATAAGGCAGACAGAAGCATTCCTTAGGTCCACGCTGACGCTACATAGCTGCAACAGCCCAATAATTTACCTGACACTTTTATCCAGATTAACTCACAGAAAAGAGAAGGCTTACACCTTATGTATTCCCCCCGGAATCTGAACCCATGACCTATATGTTGTTAGCACAATGTGCTGCCTATTGCGCGACAGAAGCAAAACGCTGCCAATCTCTGAGGGGAAAAAAAAGATGTTTTCTTTTTCAGGATCTACATGGTTATCTTGACTTTTAAAAGGTACAGGAACAGGCTGAGGTGTTGCGGAGCGCAGAGTCAGCATGCAGGTGACTGGCACGTGTTTTGATGCGTGTCCGTTACTTTAAGGATGATTAACTGACTATCATTTACTGCTCTGAAGAATTTTTAATTAGCATAACAAAGGGCCCCACTCTCTTCATCATTTCCAGGTCCCAAAAAGGCATGCTAAATATAACCGCCTTAAATAATGTAACCAGGCATTAGTCAATAATTGAGTGGACTTTCTCTGTTTAGAAAAGAAGCAGCTCTTAATCCCAGTGTGAGAGCAGTGAAACAGGCCAGGCAGCTTGATCAAGGCGGACAGTTTCTCTTTCCACGGTTTTAGTTTAAACTACTTCAGGGTCTTTTTTTCCCATATTAGCTGAAAATCATAAGGACGCAGGATCTATGGGTTTGCACACCACCACAATCTGGCTGAAACTCCCAGTAAGAAACTTTTCGCCAAAAATCGCAATCCTAATGCTTAAAATTTGCACACAGTACAAATCAGATGTTACTCCGTGATATGGCAAAGTATATCATCTTTACAATAGCAATGTGTCCATATATTAATAATCATAAAAACAACAAATATCAACACGTTTTAAAACATCAACATCTGGCCTAGCAGGTTAACATACAGTAATGCGGTTCCGTCGTTCATTTTTATATTTTCTGAATGTCGTGCTATTCAACGTTTTTATAGACCTTGTAATTGTGAGTAGTCACTATACACCAGCTACTAAAAATATGAGGTGCCAGATTTAATAGCAAAGATAAACGCTTCTCTTTTATAAAATAATGAGTTCACTTACAAATCGTTATTTTAAAGTCATTTTGTGCATTGGCTTCTAGATTATCAGAAAAGCAACTAGATGTATCGGCCACGAGTCCCTGAGAGTTTAAACTGCGTTGTAAATGTTCATAAAGGCTACAACGTTTTTAATCCATACATGATTGCGAACACTTTCCGTCTGCGACCATAACTATTTTACGTACTTATTTTGTTTAATACATGTTACAATTCATTACAACAGCGATCTACGATGTATCAACAGTTGGTTGACACAGAAAGCCGCGTCCTGCGGCCATAGCTGACACCTCCAGCTGTTTCTTACCTTGCTCCTGATCTGCCCAGATGTTGACACTTTTCTGATGAGTTTCTGGGGCCCTTCTTGTTCCCCCTCGCTATCAGAGGACTCGTCCACCGCACCCGGCCCTCCGACCGCCCCCATGACATGCCGGTGCATCCCGGAGCCGCCGATCCCGGGCGCGGCGGCCGCCTCTTTCTCCGGATCCTGGTGGGCAGGGGAAGCACAGCACTGCGGGTTAGCCTTAGCGCGGTCAGCCGCTCCCTTCCTCTCCGGGACCCGAGAGCCGGACAGCGGCTGGAAAGCAGCCCTCTTCGCCGCCATCTTCCGCTACCTTTCTGTCTCCGATTCACTTTTACCTATTTGAAAACCGTACAGGAGCACAGGAGCCGGTGCGGAGCTGCCATGATCGTGCGCTAGGCATTTACTCTAAGTGCTTTTTGGTGGGCACATGGAGGCTGGGGATCGCCCCTGCCGCCTATGCCGTGCGGAATCGGGAGGAAACCTCTGCAGCAGACCCTAGCGGCTGCTAGAAGCGCAGGAGCACCGGGGATCACCCGTGTTCTCCCTGCTCATTCTTAGCACACCTAAAACTGTTATAATAGGAACAAAAATAGACATAGCGGAAGGTTTTTATTCAGCGGAAAAAATGATTTATCCATTGCACATTCTCGAGAGGTCGTTCTCCTCAAACATATCTTGATTTGAAGCTAGACAAACAGAATCCAGTATGGTTACAGTATCATAAATTCATTAAAATACTGTTAACTTCAATTATGTTGTCTAAAGGTTGTCTAAGATTTGCATTCTGGTTTTATTCAGATTCCTGCAATGTAATGTTCAAACAATGGTGAAAATCATTCAATGACACGATTGTATTCAAATTATGTCATTATGTTAATGTTTAATAGCTATGTTAATATTTTCATTCTATTTTACTATCGTATGAGAAACATATGGTGATGTAAATCATAAAACGTTTTTGACATCGCCATTTCAAATTTATATTTATAACTACTTGTATGTATATTAATTATGTCTCTTACACCATACATTAGTTTAATTTGCAAAACGTAGATTTTCACCAAAGAAAAAATAGCATATATAGGCTACATAAAACATACATATAATATCCGCAAAAAAAATAGGCTATAGATAAATTCGTATCGTTGTTCTGCAATGTTAATGTAACATTGTTTCCAGTACTGTGAGCGGGAGAAAGATCGAGCAGGAGAAAAACACAAGGAAAGACAATTTATGTTGAAGTGGAAATATCGAAACGGGCCATTTCTTGATAATCGGGATCATTTTATATATCGGGTGCTTCATAGTTGTCTTACTACAGACACATTCGGTGTTAATGAATATAGTCTATCTACACAGTGTTATTAAAAACCATCTAATGTTATTTCATATTCCTCTGTTACAGACTTCAAGTAGACCGTAAACTTTGAACAGACTGCCCATTTTGAATTCACTAAACACCGCAGAAGTGTTTTCTTTGCCAAATTTTAAATACAAACATTAAATTATACTTAGTGGACTTATGTAGGCTATTAATGCATAGGCCTATATTCGACAGAAAAAAACAGCTTATTCTAAAATTAACATTGCTGTGAATATGCAAACTTTGTATTTTATTTGATATTTAAAACAAGTATTACAGCTATTGCAATATGTTTACATATTCGTGATAAAATTTGACACTTGCAGAATATCGCTGGTCCAGTTTTAATGCCTGGCATCCCATGGGTGGGACTATAATGCAAGTGACTGTCACAATCTAGAACATATCACGACAACGACGATATATATATATATATATATATTAATATATATACACATATATGCTAATATATAGAGGTGTCAGTAACAGAAATAATCGGTAAGAAAATACTCGTGGTATAAACGTGTTTTTGGCGGTGCAGAGTAATGGAACCCCGCAGCATTCCATAAATCTAACAATAAAGGCGGACCGTATCCCTAAATTAAACTGTCTTCTTTAAATATCTTGTTCGCAGCCCTAAAGACTGAATCATTGTCTGAGAAACCGGTTTAGAATTGGTTTTGTCTACCCTCCTATAAATTAGGTAATTTTTAATTAAGGAGACGAAAATATTACTCTCTATTCAAATACACCATGAAAGATGAGTGAACGTGACACCACTTAGTTCACAGACTGATCTTGCTACATTGTTCACTGCCTCCGATAATAAGTGTCCAGTGGATTCGCACGTTTCCGATTTCAGAAATCGGAAAAAGACTAACAAAACAAACTTTTAATCTTTAATTTAATTATGTATAGTTCTTAGTGCCGTTCAGAGGTAGGTTCTTCGCTGTTGAACACTATGAAAGTAATATACCCTGTAGGTTAGCCTGTAAGCCTATAAGGTCTTGTATTGCAATCGATTTCAGATACAAAGACGCAACGGACCAAATTTACTTCCTTTTAGTACAAAATAAAACATACTGACCAGTTCCTCCCAGACGGGGCTTCGAGTGTATCGGTGGGCATCTTCCATAATTGCTATCCGATCTGTCAGGCTTCTTGTTGAGATTGGCGAGTTTCGATGATATTTACTACTGGCGTCTAAGCATAAAGCCGCACGCAGCGTGGCGTTTTAAACCGAGTGTGTATTTCGCTTCCCTCCTTTTCCCCGCATCGTCGCTTCCCCTCCGCGCGGCTCTTCCAAGGGTTGAGCTTCTCCGCCACGTGATAAATGTCATCCTGTATAAGGGGCAGAAGGCAATGCTGCTGATGTCATCTCGATGCAGGAACACTTGCTTACTCCTTCTTCTTTTTTAAGGGCAATACAATAAACACAAAACTGTTAAGTGCTTTGACGTTCCAAGTTCTTATTCAATGTCAGTGTTTAAAGAAGACGTGTAAAACTGACTGTTCAAACAGAAATAGACCCAAATAACAACGAGGTCTGCTTTTACACTGACAAGAAATATATAACAACGAACATATTGCTCCATTTAGATGTGTAATGGGCCTAATATTAAAATTACCTACGTGTGCAGCAACAAGTAATTGCCATAAGTTAAGTCGCAGCTTAAAGCATAAAGCTAAAATTGCATGTCTTATGCGCGATTTCATACATAACATAAGGGGGAAAATGCTTAATTTGATCTGAGGGTCCCCGGAATAAAACGTCCAATAATCGAAATAATATAATTAAAAATAATAATTACTATTTTTCTTGATGTAATTTCAAATTAATTGCTACCTATATATAAATATTATGAATTATAGGCTACAGTAGGCTATATCGCGCATCATTTGTTGCAAATTAGTAGGTGTTGAAAACAACCAAGTCCAATTTCTGGCAGAATAAAATTTTGGTATGGATTTCACCTTCGGAAAAAACTAATCAATATTTCTTTGTTTGTTTGTTTATTTATTTATTTGTTGATTTATTGATTTATTTATGCCAAGATTAATGAATACTGACAGCAGAATTAATGGCTGGAATATTTTTACTCTACGAGGGTCTACATGGTTATACAGTATAAAGGTTTAAAAATGCATATTAATGTTTCTATTTTATTTTAAGTTGTGGGTTTACTGTTTATAATTAGAGTTTAACATATTATTTTGAGGTAGGCTTATTTTAATATCCTCTCAACGTCTCCCACGTTATACATAAATTCACGCGTTATAAACTTTGTTGATTATAGTAATTTGAAACCGCACATGCCCAGATACATATTTTTATGGTAGTATGTCACAATATTTCTTCAATCCTTAACATATCCCGATTCTTTTTTAACATTGGCTGTTGTGTCTGGCAGTCGGAACTCAAATTGCCTTGAATAGGCGGTTTGACGGAAAGTTTGCGGTCGGACCATTTCTGTTCTGCATTTATTGTCGTCCACTTACACTGGGGAAGTGGGGCTTATGTACAATCATGAAAACAACATGGGCATAGCAAAATAACCGCATTAATTGAATACTCCGTGTCTTTAGATTGTTATTCAAGGATGCAGTCACGGATTTTGTGCAATGGCACAGTCGCCGCTGTTGCCGCCAGAAGAATGCGAAACATTCTGGGGACTGTCATGGGAAAAGGAGGCTGGAGATGCAGTGCACATGAGGTCAAACTCCTTAACACGTCGTCAGGTGAACGTTTACTTGATGTCATCCCTTATTTTGCAAAGATATATATTACGCAATTATGTCCGTTAGTTGTCTATACGTGGTTTCTACAATCTGTATATTGTATGTTGTGCTAGTTAAAAAACATAGCAAGTTAGCTCCCAGTGCTTACGTCATTGCCCTGGGTTGCTAGCAAGTACCCTTGACCCACTAAATGTAATTTCCTTATGTCAGACACGTTCAGTTGAAATTCAACTGAATTAATATGTAAATGTATGAAGATTGTTCAAGACTCGTTCATCACAATTTAAAGTATTCACTTTTACAAATAAGCTCTTGTTTCGTTGATTTTAATCACTGAAGTATTTTTTGTTGTTGTTGTCGCATGGAATTCAGGAAAAATAAGTTTTTGTTTTCATTTTTCCACCAGGTGGTACGGTGAAAATAGGCGAAATCTCATTTCAGTTGAAACCGCCCAGAAACCCAGAACTTGTGCCAGTCAACCACAGTATGTCACGTCATTCATATTTATTGCTTATATGAACTTTTAGCAAGTACCGAAGGCTATTTACGGTTTTTGCTGTAATAAAATGGATACCAAACAGTCTTGAGCAAGGCCCTTAACCCCCAGCTCCCTGGGCGACCTAACAGGTGGCTGCCCTTCATGAACAGCTTGCTCTACAAAGATCTACAAGTTGAGGGAGGCATATTTCCCCATGGGGATCAATAAAGTTGTAATTACTATTTATTATTATTTATTAGGTAAAGGGGAGATGTATGGTGATTCAGATAGAGCCGCCGTCATTCCTGTCTGTGGGCCGCGGGGTTAAACCGCTTCTTTGTAAATGTCTGGTAGGGGTTATTAACTGGAGTATAGCGTAGAGTTTCTGGCAGCAGACCTCTTCCCTGCTGGAATCTCGGGATGTTAATCATGCGTATCTTGCTGTGACAGTGACAGAGTCAGTATCGCCGACTGTGGTTCAGCATCTCCGCTGGATCATGCAGAAGGACCTTCTGGGCCAGGATGTGTTCCTCATTGGGCCACCTGGTCCTCTTCGTCGCTCCATTGCCATGCAGTATCTGGTATGATACTGCTATCGTGCTGACCTTTTTAAAGATCTTCCTCTCATTGTTCTAAAGTGGAACAGTTGCATAAACTTCCTTGCTATCTGATACCCTGCAGCTAGCTATGTGTAACCTGTTCTGTTTACTTACTGTAAGTTGAGGCTGTCTGAAATTATAATAAATTGTAATCATTCATTGCATTGCAGCGTAGCCTTACAATTCAGGTGCGAGGTTTGAGTCTGTTGACTTTTGGGACTCTATTCCTGTGTCTGGAAGGTTGCAGGTTCAAATCCCATGGCCTGCAGAGTAATCATATCACTGTTGCGCCCTTGAACAAGAACCTCAATTCTTCAGAGATGCCAGCTGAATGTCTGGCCCTGTGCACTGACCCCCAAATCTCCCTCTCACCTGTATATGTCAGGAGTCTCATAGGAGAGTAAGATGCGATATATGGAGATTGAATTTCTACCTGTATGACGACAACAAAGGAATTCTATTCTATTCTAAATCTATTAATTTATTGTAATTTTAACCATACACAGTTAGTTCAGTACACAATTAAAAGCGAAACAGCATTTCTATGGGACCAAGGTGCTACAAAGATTAACAGAAGACCAACATGTAGCAACCGGACAACACAGAGTGCATAGTGTGCAATCTGTGCAAACACTGCAGGACAGCAGACACTGTGAATAGTACAAACAGCACAGTAAAGGCCAGTACTGATAAGGCGCAATTTGGCTGTGCAATGCAGTAGCAATAACATGAAAAGTAACTATAAACATTTCACAGGCAGAGACAATGTGAGAAATACCGGAGAAACCCAATATCAATGTACAACGAGGTAGCAGTAAGATAATATACAGCAGTAAACTTAGCAAATAGTGTTGTGGGTATTAAGCCTCTGTGCCTCTGATCAGATGGTTGCCGGTTTGAGCCTGACCCCCAGCTCTCTGGGTGCTTTTTGTGATCTCTTTTGCTGGTACATGTCATAAGGGGGTTAATAAATTATAATAAATAAATATATACATGAACACATACCAGGGATACAATGGACAGAAGACTGGTAACATTGTTATTCCCAGTACTGACCATATGCTGACATTCAGTGCTGGTGACGCATTGCCTCATGCCGGATCGCTCAGGTGGTTGTTCTCCATCTGTGTATACTTTTACAGAAATTCTTTTCCATTGCTGTTAGTTGTTATGAATAATGTTTTATTTATAAGCAGTTTTTCTCCATGACAATAAAAGTATTCAGATTCTGATAGTTGATGGTCAGCATTTATCCCTATACAGATTTCACTTTCAGCGGTATTTGTTTGATAAGTTGCATACCAAAAATGTATATCTGTATAATTTGTGAGTAACTGAATTATATCCACATGAGACAAAATGCACCAGTGATTAAATAAATGTCTCTCATGCAAATCCCATAAAGGAACAAAGGACGATTCAGTTTTTTGGGATTCCCTCTAGGAGCTGACCAAAAGGGAAGTGGAGTACGTGGCCCTGTCTCGGGACACAACAGAAACGGACCTGAAACAGCGCCGAGAGATCAGGGCCGGAACCGCATTTTACATCGACCAGGCAAGTCAGCGAGTCATCTGCCCCGTCGGCCCACCGCGCAGGGGTTGGACATGGCTGGCTTCTTTCTGTTCTAAAAAGAAGGCCCGGTACTCTTTTGCCCGTGAGTACGAGACGTCTGCGAGAGAGGGCGGGGTGGGTCACGCCTGATCCTGTCAGGCCTCCTGCAGCGGAACCCCATCCACTTAATTAACACTCACCAACGGTGGACCCAGCAGCCACCTTGGAGGTCTGCTACTCGAACACCTGCATAGCGCAGACGTCTGTGAAGATCTGCAGCTCAGCAAGGACCTGTGAGATTCTTAATTATCAGATTCGCGAATCGGAATGGGCTCCCAGCGGAGATCTCCCACAATCCTACAGTCTGTTAGGTGCCGCTTTTAACAATACCATCCTTGGGTCTGTCATACACTGTCGACGTTTCGGCGGGAATCCAGAGACGTATACACCATGAATCTATCTTAGCGTTGCCTCTGTAGCTGTCAATACGCACAGCATCCGAAAAATACATTTTGATACATGTTGATGGTGTCAGATCCGGCTGCTTTTGAGAATTTCAAGGACGCCGGAGAACTTGGAGTGTTTGTGACAAAAGCATGATCGCGCACACAAAGCCTTTTAAAAATAAACTCTTCAGCTGATTATAGCCTAATCTCAAAGAACCCAACGGGTCGCCACGGCAAACAAGAGAAACCCAGGTGACCGGTGTTTCCATGGAAACCCACACATAGTAGTCACACTAATTACCGATCGTGTTAATTAAAACATGGAATGACATATGGTTCTTTAACTCTATTTTTTATATGGGACTGAAGTTGAATTGTGGTAATTAACTGGCCTACAAGGATTTTTTTTATGAATTTGATTTTATTGACATTTAAATTATAGAAAATAGCCTGCAGAGTGCATAGAGACATAATATACTGTATTTTAGCCCCCTGGAGCATTGATTTTTTTTTAATTACAACATGATGGAAAGGGGATTAGCGCAGTCAGCAGAATGGTACACCAATCTATAAAGAAGCATAAATATTAAGAGTTTTCCAGCTGCAGTTTGCTAGGGCTCAGCGTGATTAAATTGAGATTCCCTCAGAGTGTGTTTCTCTCAGGGTTTCCCGCTGTCTCGCTGGGGTCTGAGTGTTGCCTTGTTATGAAAGGTGATTGTACTTTCCTCACCTTCAGCTTGGTTTGAGGGTGATGCCTTTGTTTTTTGTTTTTTTTAATTTTATTTGTGTTTGGGTACTTTTGACCCGCGTTGTCTGTTTTATGAAAGAAGATTGTCAGAGTAGGACACGGAAATAGCATGAACTCTTGCATGCACGCGTGACACGACCGTATTATCAGCGCAGTCATTTTTTCCCCACATGGTTACATTTTCAGTGACGAAAGTGGAAAGTCGTTCTCAGCCTCAGTGCGTACGTGTGTCCTAAAAACATTTCCGTTTAGCTTAAAGTGCGTGAAACACTCTCCGCTGCAATGTACCATCGAACAGATAGTTCATAGCTGTAAAGCAAGTCCACATTCGCATGGGATTTATCCGTGTAGTTTTATTTTCACATCCACACCGCATGATTTATCCAGGGCCGCTTTGCACCGCGCGCCCCTGCAGCAAGTCGCGAGTTGATAGTTGTTTAGCTAAAGATTCAGATGGTTCAAAATGGTCAGCCGGGCGTCTTTGACAAATTCTTGCGCCGACGTCTGCAGAACCTTAAAAGTGGCCCTGTATTTATTTGTTTGTCCTCCTTACCGTATTACACACTCCCCAGCCAAAGGAGCCATTTCTGAAATCCAACTTGAATTTTAAAACGGCACATTTTCACCAGCAACTACCAAAGTGTACAGTCTTACATTTACTTTTTCATGTCAAACCAATTTAACCGCAAATTTGTTTATGTTAATGTTCGTTAATGTCGCTACTAAATCGGGCTTATGCCGTAGCCAGCTTTGCCCTGAACATTTTGAGATACATGCTGGATAATTGATGGTGTGTGCCCGTCCCTGCATGAATATTTATAGATAGCGGCTAGAGTCACAGTTGGCATCTTTCAGCGTAGAATGAGACCCATCTGAGCATTTGTCTGGTGGCACAGTGGTGGCACAGTGGTGGCACAGTGGTGGCACAGTGGTGGCACAGTGGTGGCACAGTGGTACACCGGACAAAGAAGAAAAAAAGGATGACTGCGCAGAATTAAAACTGCTTGGTTGAAAACTTGCCCCACTACAAAGAATTCAAAAACAAGGGCGAAAAGTATGAAATCATTGGTTTATTTATATTTTATTATATACAACACATGATTCCGTAGAACAGACTGCTACAGCCATTGCCAGCCAGACAATTCACTAGAATGACACATGCCTGCATTTACCTTATCAGTCGTTACAGTCAGGCATTGATTATTTGTCACCTAGCGAGAATGGCCATTGACAAATTTACAATTAGCAAATTACCAGTTGTTTTAGATGTAGGTCGTTTTTTATTGCCATTACAATATCCATTCACCCGTCTGTAGTTACTTATCCAGGACAGGGGCTGTTGTGCTTCTGCTACATGTGAAATACATACGATACGAATTTCCTAAATGATTTTCGCCACTTTCACTGAACTGGAAGCGACATATATACACTAAGTAGCTCATTAACCAACCAGATAATATATTAACAGGTAATGTGTACCAACTTGTAATATATTGATATGTACTGAACATCTCAGTATGAAATTTGTAAAAATGGAGCAGGATGAGAGAAGTAAAGTGCACCCTGTATATGTTTATGTTTGCTGCGGCCAATAGAGGTGCTTGTAACTGCCCGAGGCACCTGATTGGCTAAAATTGAGAGCAGCAGAAGGGCTCCTGGGAGTGAGCTGCCTCTTGGAGCAGCTTGCAATGGGAGGAGCCTGTCTTCCAGGTCATCTGACTGTTCCTCCGGGACCTGGGCTCATTCGGAGACCTACATTCTCAGCTTAGTGTGTCAGCCTTACCGGATATTAATTGAGATTAAAGTTATTGTGGGTGCAGTGTGCAGTTCCTGCTTGACTTCCTTCAGTATCCAGGAGATGCAGGGACACATATTTTCCAACTTTCTGAAATCGATCTTAAAACAGTAGTATTGTATTGTTCGCTTGCACCAAATTCCTGCTTAATTACACATTCACCAGCTGAATAAAAGCGAAATAAATGTGTTTATGGTGGTGTGGGGGGGGGCTTGAGCCAATCCTAGGCAATATAGGGCAGAAGGCTGGGGTACACCCAGGACAGGACACTAATCCATCACAGGGCACATATGTTTGCAATTTATACAATTGATGTCACTAAGGCTGAATGAGTGTCTTTGCATGTGGCCGATATAAAAGGAGAAAGGGCAAATACATGCATGGCGCAAAAGCCGGATTGGAAGAGCCAGGCCTACAGGCGTCCGCCTCAAAGATGTTTCAAAGAAAAGGGGGAAAACTGGACAGAGCTGCTCTCTTCTCCTGCAGTTAGCATGGAGTAGCAGCAGAAGTAAGAGGGTGTGCTTACTTAATGAAGCATGCATGCAGCCTGTTGGTTAATTTAATTACAGGAAGGGCTCCATGAATTCAGGATGCAGTGAAACTGGAGTAGGAGTCACGCGATGTGAAAACACTCTGGCAGAGCGTCTTCGGCCTTCGGTTTTCCCCTGTGTTTTCCGTGCTGGGGTCTATCCTGAGGAGGGTGACTGCTAAGCTGTCAGTGTGGTAGGCGCTTCCTAGACTGAAGTGGTATAGATTTGATAACCGGGCATTAACAGATACTTGGTTATTGAACGGCCCAAACCATCTTAGACACATGGCCGAGTGCAGCCTAGCCAATCAACTGCCTGCAGCCTCCTTTTAGATCAGCAGATGATTGGCTGCTCACTGTAGGTCCCGCCCATCACCACAGCTCTATCTACATGAGAGGAACTGTTGATGCACAGTATGTTTGCTCTCCCTTAAATGTCATGGGGAAGCATCATTTTAGAGCTTCACTTATCCATGCTGCTGTTGCACTTTCGCCAACTCAAGTGTTTTTTATTATGTCTTCCCTTTTTAAGGAATTTCACCACGTCTGCATCACTGCCCTTTAAAATAATTATGTGATTACAGTGTCTGTGACAAAAATGTATTTGGAGTTAAGTTTAGAACATCTGGCTGCACTTTAATTGGGTTTCTTCCCATAGAGGCAAGCCTATATTTTTATGTAAACCAAAACCTAATTACATGGCAACTGTCATTTTGGTTGCCAGAGTAGTTGAGAATTTCCTCTCATTGACGTCAGTATCATTTGATTTTTTAATTTTATGTCATTTGATTTGTTTTACACTTATGCTTGCAATGTCAGTGTATTTCATGCTTGATTTTTTTAGGAACAAAAATTAGTTAAATAGAACTTGAATCTCAGATTTTATGGGTAAAATATACTCCTGAAAATTCCACAGTCAAGTGGTAATGGCGTTTTTGAAAAGTTCACATATTTTCTGGTGACGTGAATGATATGGTATCATAAAGAAACACTGGTTAAGTTAGATGACGTTTTGAAGGTCCATAAATCATTTTTTTCACTGACAACTTTCATTTCTAAATATAACAAGAAATTATTAATTTAATTACTACTTTTTTTCTATTACTTTCTACTTTTGGCTGATCAGTTTTCTTGGGTATCATTCATCCGTATACTAGCCTTATTC